>CAJINV010000004.1:6011922-6494237 GCA_905178155.1 Amoebophrya sp. A120 | reverse complement strand
GCGAGGCCGGGTCCCGCTAATCCGCCTTGTACAGCGGCACAACCGCCGCTCGCGCCTCGCCCCCCGCGAGGCCGGGTCCCGCTAATCCGCCTTGTACAGCGGCACAACCGCCGCTCGCGCCTCGCCCCCTCGCGAGGCCGGGTCCCACTAATCCGCCTTGTACAGCGGCACAACCGCCGCTCGCGACTCGCCCCCCGCGGGGCCGGATCCCCCCGAAGCCGCCTAGTATTTCCAGAAGAGGCATCCAGGACGAGGTGCTTCGCCCGAGTGCTTCACCTCCGAAGCACTTCGCCTAAGTACTTTGCCTAAATGCCTCACGTAAGTGCTTTCCGCAAGTCGTGCCTCACATAAGTCGTGCGGCGCTTCAATCGTACTTGGCTCGAGTCATGCGTCGTATAACTCGTGCGCCGCTTGAGTCGTGTGGCGCTAAAGTAGTGCGGCGCTTTAGTCATGAGACGCCTAAGTCGTGCGTTGAGTATAGTCGTGCGGCGCTTAAGTAGTGCGCCGCCTAAGTAGTGCGCCGCCTAAGTAGTGCGTCGCTTAAGTAGTGCGTCGCTTAAGTCGTGCGCCGCCTAAGTCGTGCGTCGCTTAAGTAGTGCGTTGCTCAAGCAGCGCCCCCGTTAAGTCGTGCTCGTGGGCCGCTTAAGTCGTGCTTCGCTTATGTCGTGCGCCACTCAAGTCGTTCGTCGCTTAACTTCGCCGTCCTTTGTGCGTCGCTTTAGTGCTTCAAAGATTCGCTTGAGTGCTGAGATTCATAAACAAGCTTTCACGTCGTGGTATTGATTCAGCCCGAACCGATTTCCGAGCGTCATATTTCAATATCCTCAGACGTGATCCCAAAAACTTCCTGGACCTGATTCACCATACTCTGCTGTCATGCGAATGGTTTTCCTTCTGATTTATTCTTATCCGACGTATATATATTCTGCGAACCTAATTCTAAAACTTTTACCGGAGAATCGCACCCAAACTCTAGACACACATAGTCTTCTGGGGAAGAACGTAACAAGATAAAGATTAACGATATAAACACAAAAGTCAAATTGCGGCGGTTGGTCTTACATTGCTACTATTTTTCTCTCAAATAATGATCACAAAAGAAGATGAATAATTTTCAAACAAAAATCATACATGCTCGAACAGCTGTAAAGGGACCTACTTACTGGAAAGTCTCGCCGCCGAGCCGAAGACCCCTTTTTCATCAGTACTCAAAAGTGAACCGCTCTACCCAAGTAACCCTGCTAGCCAGGCCCAAGTAACCCTACTAGCCAGTCTGCGTCGCCCATATGTTCTCCCGCCGCCCTGACGTTATCATTAGCTCGCCTCGCTCTTCCCCGGGCGGAGGGCGGCGTTTCGTTACCGTACGATAGCAACGACTCGCCACCGTCAGACCGGTCGTCCTCTTCATCCGACGCATCTTCCTCCGCGTCCGCAGGTTCATCCGACACTACTGCTTTAGGTCCCCAGTGGATCATGATCGGCTCGCCGAACTTCGTTTCCCCGTCGACGCCACGATGCTGCGAGACGGCGCGCACCAGGTCGGCCCACGTGGCCTTGCCGAAGGACGGTTTTTCCAGGTCCGGATTCAATTCCCCACCGGACGCCTTCGAGATGGCAAACACGCCGTCTGACAATGCAGCCGCCGGCTCGTCACGACGCATCCGATCTCGCATTGGGTAGTGGCTCCGTATCTGGTCAAGTCCCATAACGTCGCGTTCCCAGTTTCCCACCGGACCGGATGAAATCGCTGGCTTCTGGTCAAACCACGGTATGGCCTTCACGACGCTGCGAAGCGAAAAGTGCTTCGCGGCAATTTTCTCCTTGCTGGCCCCCTGGATGAAGTCGACAAATCTTTTGAGATCGTCAAACACCGCTTGCGCGTTTTCGTCCGAGTCGCACTGGAAGAACGTCTTCTTGTGCGGAACGGTAACTCTGTAGTCCCCGTAGTCCCCTTCATCCAGGCCAACGTTCTCGTGGATGACGACGCTCGGATAGACTTTACTCTGGCTCGCCCAGTTCTTTGCCGCCTCCGCATTTGTTGCGGAGCCGGCCGAACTGCCCGCCTTTGCGCGCAGCTGCGCCTCTTTCTCCACGTAAATCCCAACACGGTTTGCCCCTTCTTGCTCCGCGCACTCTGCGGCGGAGTCGCACCAGGTGGTCTCGGCTGTGCGGCCACATTTATTCCTTTCGTATGTGCGCGACGGCAGCACGTGGAATTCGCTGCAAAACGCACTCTCGTCGCCGCCAGCTTCCGGCGCCTCATAGTAGTCATCGTCGTCGAACAACGTCATGTTTTCGAAGCAATAAAACTCCGTGTGGTTTCGCCACGTCGTTGGCAAAATGATCGCCCCGTCCGACTTTCTGCGGGTAATCAAGCCGCGAGCGATGACCCGCCCCTGCCACACGCTAACCTGCACGCCGAAGGAGACTCGTTTCCACTCACCGCAGTCCCCCCCGCTCTCATCCGTTTGAGACTTGTAGATCCAGTGCTGCTTCTTGAACACGAGGAGCATCCTGCAATCGTCTCGCTCGATGTATTCCTCTTGTGCTTTGAGGCGCTCCGGTGTCCAAAACGGAACATGATCCGTTGGACCCGATCCCACCTCTCCGTCGTGCACAAGCGCCGTCTCGTCAAACGTGCCTTTGGGGAGTTTCAGCGCCGCTTCCAGACGTTTCCCGACATCGACGGCGTATTTTGCCAGTGCATGCGGGGCTTGAAAACTCAAGCTGTAGCGGAGAACGGAGACGGCGTAGAGTTTCTGCACCAGGCTGCGGAAAATGTGTTCGGGGCGAAGTTCGCAAAAATCGCGCTTGTTGCGTGTCAGCCGTAAATTGCAGCACGGCGCTGCGCCGCGAGCGATGACCTCACCGCTCATGGAGAGAATTTCGAAGTCCACACGAGTTGGCGATAGCAAGCGCAGCTCTTCGTCCATGATATTCCAGCTGTCCTCCACCAGCCCACCTGTTGTGGTAAATCCACTAGAAGTCCCGCCCTTTTGCTGCGGCGCCTCGGGGACGGCATTCAACGTCGCCTTGGCGATGGCGATCGACCGGTGTCTATCTGAGTCGGAAGCGTTCCTCGTGTAGCCTTGAAAGATACTTTCAATCCGGAACAGTGCTCTGTGTCTGGTTTCATGATGGTCGTGTTGCTCCCGCAGCATTCTGCTTGCCATTTCTGGCACTTTGTCCATCCCCGCTTTTTCGCATTGTTCGAGAAAAGTCTCCCATTTTTTCAGGTTGTCGGACTTCTTCTCTCCCGCAGAACCCCCGCTCCATTCCTGGCTATCTTCGCAGTAGTGCTCACCATTTTCGCCTTCGGAACTACCGGACGTGGTAGAGATAACCGGTACGTCTTGGTCTGCTAGTGCACCACTGCTCTCCCCAGTAGAGGAAACGCCCTGCGCAGCTTCCTTCAACCGCTCCGCCATCGCGTTCTCGTCGGAGGGCGCCACGGGCGGAATGACCACTAGTTCGTCTTCCGCGCGCACAACCGCGATGTGTTCGTCGAAGTGTTTATCTGGGTCGGATAAGAAACTTTCTGAAGAAGAGGAACTCTCGTCCTCCCGTTCCTCGGGCTGCTCGCCCGCTGCCGCCTGCCTTTGTCGCCGCGCTTCACGATGCTGCGCTCGCTCCTGGGCTCGGCGTTGCCGCGCCTGCAGTTTCAGTTCGGCCCGTTTTTTGCGGTTCTCGGTGCGGATCCGGGCTTCCTTCGCGAGGAAGGCCGCGAGCGCGGACTTAAAGTCCTTGTGCGCTTGAAACTCCTCAAAGTCCTCCTCTCGGACCATAATTATCGGAGCCTTCCTCGTCCCGCGGAGACGCACCAGGTTTCGGAAGGGGGAGGACTCGTCACTGGCGTTTGCCATGATTTGCTGGTACTGTTTTTCGCAAGTTTCTTGCAGTGGATAAATATACTCAACTCGAAGACTTTGTACTATTTTGATACTGCCTTTCGCAAAAAAACGAATTGTGTACGCAATGAAGTGGTTGCACCTATTTTATCACAGCTTCACAACGAGATATCCCGATGAAATTCTATCAACCAGAGGCAGCGAAGACGAAGCGATTGCAACGAAAAGCGGCCAACTCACCCACTAGTACCGGATCACGAACGAGAAACTTTTGATCTGTACGCTCAGCAGACGACACTTTTTTTTCCTCCCTACGACGCAAACGAAACTAATTCCGGTTCTCCCTACGATCATTTTGGCTGTCCCGACGATAATACTGGTTCTCCCTAAGACGTTTTTGCTTGCATTTGCCCTGCAAAAATTTTTCGTGACACGAAAAAAACAGCACAGCACTCTCTTATTGCGCAAAAAGGAGGTAGTGGAGAGGCGTCTACGTCTTCGCCCTGCTTCATCACATAAGTAATTCATAGCGAGCGTTTGCATTTTTACACACACAAGTTCGAATGCAACTAGTCCTGGTTTATTTCTCGTGGTACAACATTTTCGTGTTCATCTAGAAAACGAATTTTCCATCCTGAACTCTTCTACATCATCATACAGGTGGTACTTATTTCTAAAAATCGCCGGGGTAAGTATTACCAATCTTACATCGAAATCGAATTCAAAACCCGCCCATCCTTCGCTTAATTCCTCCGTCGTCCTTCCCATGAGATCGTGGTTGCGTAATCGGTCAAAATTGTCGCGGAAAACTCCGTATGCATTGCGAAAGTATCGTATTAGTATGAATTGCATCACAAATTTTCTCAAAAGGAAAAATGGATTTTGTAATGCTGATTCACCTAAAAAGGGATATTTGTTATACATATTTGCAATTAGTTCGAGTACGATACTTTTGCACAGGATACTCCGGGTAATGTTCCACGGCCCGGTCGCACCGGTATTTGATCAGCATCCCCTATGGACGCGTCAGGTTTAAAATCGACAAAGTTGAAATGATTTGTCATGCATAAAATGCAAGGCATGAAATGCCTGTCTTGCCGGGCTGGCAAGTGAGGCCGACTGTCAGCCTGTTTAGGGTTTGAAATAGAGCTGCTAAAGTAGCATGACAAAAGCAGTCGCCTGTGCCCAAACAGCATGGCAAATTGGATTCCGGTGCTCTGAAAATTTGTCACGCACCGCTTAGAAATTGGGCTTTCAACTGGTATCGATTTTATGCATTACAAGTTATTTCAACTTTGACGATTTCCATCCTGACGCTTCCATATCCCCGTGTACGGCTTTAAACCCAGGTTCAACAACTGACTTCGCATGTACTGCGCCACGAGGAACATGAAGCTCAGTTGACCTTTGGTATGGGATTTACATTTATCATTGTTAGTTTTGTACGGCAAATAAAACCGGTAAGAACTACATCATCCCTGGTTGAGTTCTGAAACTGCATCTAATCGGTTGTACAAATCACAACTGTAGCTTTGAATGACGAGCAGTGTGACCAATGAGAAGCAAATCTTCACCAATATGCATTGCAAAAGTATCGCACTCGTAGTAATTGCACGACTTGCAGTCATGCATTAGCATTAGAAATCTTTTTCGTAAGGCAAATCTGCGTCACAAATTTCATTTTTCATGCTGGCGAAATTTGTCATGCGATTTATACTAGTACGATACGTTTGCACAGGATAACCAATCAGCGGCTCCATCCAGTTCCAGGCGAACCCGCCGACTTCCAGCCACGTCTCCAGATCTTTCTGCTCCGGAAGATCGGCGGTCACAAACAAGTCGTTGAACCAAAGTACAGTGTTTTTGTGGAAAATCAGCGGCACGGTACTGATCCCCAAAATCCCCGCGGTCGCCATGCCCACCTTGTAGGGCATTAACCCAATGTGCCGGAATATTGTGAGGAAAAATCCCCCCTCCCCATATCGAAAAGGCATGTTTCCGAAAATTTGCGTTGCTGATTTGAGGTCACAAATCACGTCTGTCTTGCAAGAAGACAAGGGCAAAAGCTTCGCCCCCATTATGGAGGCGATTTGTCATGCTGTTGGGCCTAAAGCGGAGCCGTTTGCCATGCTACACAACTAGACCGATACGCCCCTGCATAGCCTGGGGATCTGGCCGCGATGCCTTCCTGCAATACAAAGCCGATTTGTGTACACAAATCCCGCATCACAGATTTCCATTTCGATATGGGGTGGGGGAATTTTTCCTTTTGATACGGAAAATGGTGTTCCCACCGATGATGTGCTCCTGGATCTCCATCAATTTCTATATCCTGCGCAAAAGCAAAAGCATTTGCATCGTTGCAGTACATGCATGACAGACTGTTCTTTGTACCCTCATCAGCATTGCAAGTGTAAACTTCCTACTTCAGGTTGGAAAATAAACTTGTCATGCACTGTGCGCTAGTGCGAAGATGCTTTTGTATGCAATGCATACTGTACACCGCGTGCTGGTACTCTACCTTCTGCACCTTCATGATTTCCCGGATCAGCCGCTCCTCGTTGGCGTCGTGGATCCCGCCCGGACCGCAGTGGTGCCACAGCGATCGGTTATCCAGCTCGTGCCAGTCGCGGGGCAGTTGCTCCGCCTCCTCGATGGTGGGGTACTTGGTGAGGATAACATGGGGCGGGACGGAAATATCGCTAGAGGTGGGTGTGGAAGGCGCCGGTGGAGTTGTGGTGGAGAAAGGACGGATGAACACTGGACTACAACTTCCTGTCGCGCCTAGAATTGGGTTGGTAGAAGAAGCTCGTGGTCTGCACGGATCATGAATAAAAACTCCTAAGCTCTTATTTCTCACCAAGGTCCTCCCTGCTGTCCTCTCGACCTGCATGGTTTCTGCGTGCTGTCTATCAAATGCAAATATGATTGGGTCTGGAAGCATGCAAATCTGTCATGCTTGTCTGGCATGAGTCTTATATCTGTGATGCATGAGCAGGAAAAGGGCCTCTTGCCTGTCATGCAAAAACGCAGTTTGTCATGCGAAAAACGAAAGACACACCAGCGCAAAAACTTGTCATGCTGGGCTGTGTATTGTAGTGCGCCCACAATTCGTAGCTTTGCATCACAAGTTTCATCCAGACCCAGACATATTTGCATTTCATGCTGTCGCGCCCACGCCGACGCAACGATGTGGCGAGCCTGCGTTCGGTGTGGTAAAGCTGACGCAGCCGGAAGGGTGAGAAATGGTCTGCTCGAAACCCCCGCGGCCCCCGCACATGGCACCCTACAAGCGTGTAGTTGCCGACGAGAGTGCTGGAAAATAAGCGCTGCCATGGTTTTTCAAGTCAGGTTCTTTGGATGAATTTGAACAAGGCGAATTTTGAAAACAACTTCAAGCGAGGACGACAGAATTATTATGTTACGAGTTGAAAGCAACTACACTGACATACAGCAAATCTCCACCTGACACTCCGCTCTGAAATTTGAATTTTTCGTTCGCCTACGAGTTGTGAAAAATCCGCTCGTGCTGTGCTACTTTTCCACTTCTTCTTGTGCTCATCTCACACGACCTCGTAACCCGTGGACAGAGATAGAAAACACACCCGCGGCTGCATACCCTGTACCCCGTGAGTAGAGCACAGACGGATTCTTTGCTTTTCATCTTAAATATTTTGTTTCCACGACCATGTCGTACAGACTCGGGGATGGTGAAATAAAGCGACAAATCGCTGATGTGGCTCATCAATGGCAATGTCAATCCTCGAAACACAAATGAAATATAGTTTTTGCTTGTTCTTGAGTGTCGCCGATAAATGAAGTCTGAGGATAAGATACGAAGTATAATTTCTTCACGAAAATAAATAAGTGAAGATCCAAAACTGCTGCTCCGCACATGATCTTCGCTTTTCGGTACTGCTGCGAGAGGAAATTCCTAAGTACAACTGATGACCAGGACCTTCTTCCGCAGAGCCAGAAGAAAGAGCCAAGTCCAACCACCAGAAATACATAGCAGGCATCGTTCTCTTCCCCCTCTCTTCTACCCCGCGCGCCTGGAGAGACGCCAGGAGTTTTTCTCCTCGAACTTGTTGTACAAGGGTTCGATCGTCTCGAACTGTTTCCGCTTCGAGATCTTGTTCTCGTCGGCCTTCTGGAACAAGTTGGGCGCGAGCTCCGGGAGCCAGTGGGGTTCGATCGTGGACACTTCGCGCAGGTACTCCTTCGTGGTCAAGACCAATTCGTGGTAGACGATCCATTCCGGCGCTTGTTGTATGGATTGCAAATATGTCTGGGTCTGGAAGAATGCAGCCCGTGTTTGTCATGCATCTTTTGGATTATGCAAATGGTCTGCCATGCACGCAAAAGCATTCCAGGTTTATTCGCGCAGGCCTTCTGCTGACTGTGGTCCTGCATGAGAAATTCCCGACTTGCGCAGCAAGAAATGAGCAGCTTGTTTTGGCGCTCATGCAATACAAATTTTTGTCTATTCCATAATCCGCATCACAAGTTGCAATCTTCCAGATCCAGAGATATTTGCAGTTGATATTTTGGTACAAGGAGCTACTCGGGTGGATGTGGACGACTTGGTTGTCGAGCAACGTTTTATACCCGTCTATCCTATATAAAAACGTCCCCACCCCATAGTTGTAATGCAATTATGCACGCTGAAGATGTTTCTCATGCGGAGCCCCATGAGAAGCGTTTTCGCGTCGTGTTTCGGAATTTGTCATGCTCCAATCAGCATGACGTGCTAGATTTGTGATGCTGGTGAACAAGCTATACAGGACTACACTCCAGGGCCAAACCTGTCATGCGCAACAGCCAAGCCTTGTGGATTTGTCTAGCAGCTTTCCCATCTTGACCATGGGGTCGTGGGGACGTCTTTACACAGGATACCGTCCTCCTTCGCGTCCCTCTTGCACGCGTGGTTAAAGTACCCTGCACAAATCGTCTTCCGCAACCGGTTATGCATTGCAAATATGTCTGGGTCTGGATTTGTGACGCAGGACTTCAAGGACAACAAGATCTGTAATGCATGAATACCATTGGCCAGGTTTTTTGTCGTGCTGGATATGGTAGTTTGTAATGCTAAATACAAATGAAATCCACAAGGAATGCCGACGGAAATTTCTCATGCTGTTATGCCGTACAAGCAGCAAGTTTGCAATGCAAGCATCAGCAACACATGTTTCCAGACCCAGACACTTTTGCATTTGATACCGGTTGTAGTCGGTGCCGCAGGACTGAATTTCCAGCTGATACCGGTCCAAAATCCCGATCAGCTGCTTTCGGACCTCCTGGGCGCGCTTCAGCGACCGCACTTGCACGAAATTTTCGAAACACCACGGACTGCTGAACCGGTTCCGCTGCCACGCCTTGTAGACCTCGAGTAACGTGATGTGGTCGCCCTCCGTCTGGTGAAACTGGGACTTCTTCTGATCCGCCAGCGTCTGCTTCTCGCGCGGGCGGTAAAACACGTTCTGCACGGACAACATGGCCAAGATCGTCATGATCTCGTCTGCACACTGCAGGTCGACGGCCACTAACAGCGTCTTGGATTGCGCGGGCTCTAACGGGAAGTCCGCCATCTTCCGGCCCAAACGCGTCAGCATCCCCTCGTTGTCCAACCCCCCGAGGGTCCACAGCGCTTCCAACGAGTTGATTAACGTTTGCACGGGCGGCGGGTCCATGAAGTCGAAACCAAGTAAATCGTTCACGCCCATGGCTTTCAGCACCAAAACCACGTTCGCCAAGTATTGCAGTGAAAAGTGCCCCCCACCCCTGAAATTGCAAAAATTTGTTTCCAAATGAAAACTTTTTGCCATGCATGAAAGGAGTATGAATCTTTCTGATGCAGAGTCTAGGTGTGTATCGTATCGCTTGCATGACAAGCGCCATTCTTGCTGGGGTCTTTTGCAATACAAATTTTTGCTATTCACGATTGGAAATCTGCGATGCTGATAGATGCAAGCGGGCGAGTGTTTCATTTGGAAAGGCTTGCAATACAAATGCTTCCAAGTTTGGGGGTGGGGGCATTTTTCACTTTGATACCAAGTTTGTCCGCTGGATTTCCGGCACGTTCATGGGGGACATCTCGTTCTTGTAGGCCGCTTCCGTGTACAGTCGGAAGCACTTCCCGGGCCCGGTACGCCCGGCGCGACCCGCGCGCTGCTTGGCGCTGGCCTGGGAAATGGGCACGATGACCAGGGAATCCATCCCGGTTTTGGAGTTGTAGCACTTCTGCTTCGCCATCCCCGGATCGACCACATAGTAGATACCTGGGTGTTGGAAATGGTAAAAAATCAAACGATGTTCATCGCCCGAAGATACAAGCAGCAACAGGAGGTGCAGAATTTTGTAACTGCAACTACACTCAGAGTTCGTTAACGTGGTCAACAAGGAAAAATTATATGCATCTAGAATAGTACCATCGATGGTCAGACTCGCTTCCGCGATGTTCGTCGCAATCACGCACTTCCGGCACCCCGGCGGCGCGGGCTCGAAGATCATGGTTTGCATCTCCGACGGCAGCGCGGAGTACACCGGCAGAATGATCTATGAACAGCAAATATGTCTGGGTCTGGAAGAGTCGGGGCCTGTCATGCATATTTTGCATGACCCGTCAGGTCTGTGATGCTGGTGCTAGCATCACAGATTTGCTGAGAGCTTCTTGATGCTAATTACGCATGACAAATGCCCTCTCTTTCCAGCGCGCCAAGAACTGACTCCTCTTGCTGCTCATGCACCACAGATATTTTTAGAATCCGCAGACAGCATTACAAGTTCCACTCATCCAGACCCAGACACTTTTGCATTTGATATGATCAAGGGCGGCGGGCTGTTGCTCTCCAAGGCCTTCATGCGCTCGTGCAACACCTGCGCCGCCGTGTCGATCTCTTCCTGACCGGTGAGGAACAGCAAAATGTCCCCGGCGGGTTCTCGCAAGTGGATATCAAGTGCAAAAGTGTCTGGGTCTGGAAGGATGTAACCTGTGATGCGCATTTCAGAACACACAAAAATCCCTCATGCATAGGTAGCAAAAGCTGCTCACTTTCTGTCACCAAAATGGGGGATTTGTCATGCGGGTTCGGCATTGCGGAAGCTTCTCGAAACCTGTGATGCTAGAGCTTCCATTCCAGACCTTCTTTGTCATGCAGAAACAGCATGACTCTTCCAGACCCAGACACTTTTACATTTGATAGTGGATCTCCATGATGCACATCAATGCCGTGTCCACGTAGCTGTCTTCACACGGTTATCAGAAGGAAAAATCCCCCCTCCCCATGTTGAAAAGGTACGCGCTCGACAATTTGCGTTGCTGATTTGTGAGCACAAGTCGCGTCTGTCTTGCAAGAAGGCAACTCCACGGGCTCCGCAGAATTCTGCAGGCGGTTTGTCATGCTGTTGGGCCTACAGTGCTGACGTTCTTCATGCTAAGTGCCTAGGCCAAAACCTGTCTACTCAGGCTTGATATAAAGCCTGCAGTCCCCTCCAGCAAGACGAATCTGATTTGTGTACGCAAATCCAGCATCAGAAACTTCGTTTTGATATGGGGAGGGGGCACTTTTCCTTTTGATAACGGTTCGAGGGAGTAGTTGATCTCCACGGGGTGGGTTCGGCCCGGAATCGTGAAGATCTTCGCGTCGAAAAAGTAGGAAGAAAACTTCTCCGCATCCAGCGTCGCGGAGGTCACGATGAGCTTGAAATCGGGTCTGCGTTTACACGCTTTCTTCAACAAACAGAACAGCACGTCCGTCATGATCGTCCGCTCGTGCGCCTCGTCGAGCATGATCAGGGTGTACCGTTTCAAGTCCGGGTCCTGCAACATCTCGCGCATCAGCATACCGTCCGTCATGTACTTGATCACCGTGTCCCGGCTGGTTTGGTCCTCGAACCGGATGCTGTACCCGACCTCCTGCCCTAACCGGCAGCCAAACTCTTCCGCGACGCGCTTTGCGACGGACATCGCGGCCACACGACGGGGCTGGGTGCAACCGATCATACCGCGGGACGTGAAACCTGAATGGGTTGATGAATTTTTCAGCGTACTCAGAACCTTCCATTTTTCGTCGAAAGAAAAATTATTGCACAAGAACTTAGCAATGAATCAGAATAATTTTCACCAGGTGGACAGCACTCACCAACGCATGCAGAGCGCATACATTTTACTGCTATATTCAGCATAGCATCACAGAGACTCGTCGTGACACATCATCTTCTTATACCTGCCTCGGCCAAATATTGCGTGATCTGCGTCGTCTTCCCACTCCCTGTTTCCCCGATGACCACCAAAACCTGGTTGTTAATAATCGCCTCCAGCAGCGGCCCCCGCAACTTGAAGATCGGCAGCCCCATGCGCTGCTCCTTGATCGGTTTGTTGGACTTCTGTCCGAGGGACACCGAGTTGTTTTTGTACAGCTTTTTCCACTCCGGGAGTTCGTAGTTCCCCGTGTCCGAGATCCCGCGGATCTGACTCACCAACGCCCGCGACCCGGGGTCCGGCTTCGGGTCGTCCCACGGCTTGCTCATGTCCTTGGGAATCATCTCCTGCGCGTTCTGCTGCTGGATCGCGTCCCGGGCTTGTCGCGTCTCCTTGATCGCCGCGGCGGCGTTGGACGCCGCCTGCGCGAGCGACCCCTCCGGCATCTTCACCAAGCGGATGGGAGACAACTGCGCGCCGCTCCGCGCGGTCTGGTTCACGAGAAACGCCGGCTCCTGGTCGATCACGTCGACCTCGTACTCCTCTTCCACCTCTTCCTCCGCCAGAAAGCCGCCCTATGGATTGCAAAAGTGTCTGGGTCTAGAAAGTTGCAACTTGTGATGCTGTCCGTGGATTCTAAAAACATTTGTATTGCATGACCAGCAAGAGGGGTCGGGTTTGTCCTACGCGGAGAGGGCATTTCTCATGCGGTAGAGGTATCGCAAGGCCCTCAAAAGATCTGTGACGCTACGGCATGCATCACAGACATCATGGCTCATGGAAAATATGCATGACAAATCTAGAAATCTTCAAGACCCAGACAATTTTGCATTTGATACGCCCGCGTTCGGGTCAAAATCCGCTCTTTCGGTCCGCTTGATGACCCCGGAATTCACCAATTGCTGATTTTCCCACCGGTCGTAATCGTTTAACTTCTTCTTGTTCCGGTCCTTCTGCCTTCCCCCGATCGTGTCGGGGATGTTCAAATTCACGCCCGTGTGCTCGCCGTGGGTTTTCAGGGCGTTGTTCTGATTTTTACTGGTCTTCAACATGCTATTACCCCCTAGCGGTAAGCTGTTCGCGCCACTACTGGAGTTCATCATCTTCACGGGTAAACCGGTTTCGGGGTCTCGCGGTTTCAAATCCTCCGCCGTTTTTTGGTCCACTTCGATCATGGAAAGGGAGATTTTCTTCTCCGTCAACGCGACGACCTTCACGAACACCTCTTGCCTCTATGAGAGTGCACAACTCCCCCAAACCCCTCATTTGTCATGCAAAATGCCTAATTAAGGGCCTCGGCTCTTGGCACTGTTTGCATGACAAGTTTTGGAAGCCCAAATAGCACTACAGTCCTGTCCGAATTTGTCATGCAAATCCTGTATTCTTGCTGCCGCTTGTATTGCTGTTTATGCAATAGAAATGAGGGGGAGGGGGAGTTGTGCACTTTCATAGCCTCCGCTGCAGGATTTGGTCGGGCCGGGTCCCCTTATCCGGGTCCTTCGTGATGAACTGCGCGTGGCACAAACCCTCCTTGCGGCCGTCACTCGTGTCGATGGAGATAAAAGCGCCGTAGTCCTGCAGCTTCTGCACCTCGCCCGCGTAGATTTCCCATTTCTCCAAGGCTTTCCGCCGGAGCGAGGCGCGGATTTGGGTGATGGATTTTTCTATCAAATGCAAAAATGTCTGGGTCTGGAAGAGTCGTGCTGTTTTTGCATGACAGTGAAGGTCTGGCATGGAAGCTCTAGCGTCACAGGTTTCGAGAAGCTTCCGCAATGCCGAATCCGCATGACAAGTCGCCCACTTTGGTGACAGAAAGTGGGCAGCTTTTGCTACCTATGCATGAGAGATTTTTCTGTGTTCTGAAATGCGCATCACAAGTTTGCATCCTTCCAGACCCAGACATATTTGCAATCCATATTTTCGGGCTCTTTCTTCTCCTCCCCTCGTCTCGGGCTGCGTTCCCGCCGGTCGTAGCCCTGGTCACGGTAGTAGTTGTCAGAGCCTTTGTTGTATCAAATGTAAAAGTGACTGGGTCTGGAAAATTGTGATGCTGGGTGGCGTATCATGAGGAGGCCACAAGTGCTGGCTCAGCATGATAAGTTTCTGAGCTTCTAGGTGTTGCCTATTCTGCATTACAAACTGCGTTTCTGCATGACAGAAAAATGGCGCTCTTGGGTAACGTGCATGACAGATTTGAGAGTCATGCCAGACAAGCATGACAAACATGCACTCTTCCAGACCACCCAGACATTTTTACATTTGATATGTTGTCGCGGTCGTTCTTGGCCCCCTTTTTGCCTTTCTTACCTGGGTTAGGAATAAATTTTTTCATGGAAAATGAAAGGAATTCGAATTTGTTATACGCACTGCAGATAGTGTGAGATGTTAAAAAACTGACATCATACGATGTTGATGAGCGACGGTTGTTATTGTTTTCAACCTGTCCTTGGAGTTCATCTTCCACCAAGACAAACTCTAAACGCAGAAGCAGGAGCCCAGTCGTTTCAAAATCACAGCAGCTGTACACTAAAATACAAGTCGTATTTAATACCTTTCCCCTTCGCCGCGTCCCTCTTCTCCCTTTCTGTCATTTCTGACTCCAACAAACTCGCCTATCAAATGTAAAAATGTCTGGGTCTGGAACAAGAGTGCCAGACTTGTCATGCAGATTTTACATGACATATGACGTCTGTAATGCATAACCTGGCATCGCAGATTTTTAGCTGGCTTTCTGATGCCTATCTCGCATGAGAAACAAGGTCCGAGCACGGGGGCTGGGGCCCCCGTGCAGAGACCTTGCATCTTTGAGGGGCATTGGGCGGCCGGAGCAGTTTCCGAGGCCGTGCGGGCTTGCTCCGCGCGACATTCGAACGCAACCGCAACGGGGACGCGCGTCGCGAAGTAGAGGAATGGCCAGTGCCGCGCCATCCCCAGCGGGCTACCACATAGGGCGCCCCGATGGGCGCCCGAGGGGTGGCGCGTTCGCCTCCACTTGCAGGACCCCGACACCGGCCTGCAAGCTGATGGCAAGCGTTTCGAAGTCGGCGCCGGGCCATTGGGCGCCGCTGCCTGGCGGCCCTACTTCAGGAGAGAAGCGCTTGGCGGGCGGCCTAACTTCTAAAAGCCGGCGGCACACCTGCGGAAGGAAGCGGCCCCCAGCCTTGCGGAAGTCGCCGCCCGGCTTTTCTTTGGCCAATGCGGCCGGGCTTTTGGATGTCTGCGCCGGCCGGAATCCCGCAAGCCGCCGACCACGGACGCGAGGCCGGTCCCGGATTTCTGGAAGCGCTGGCGGGCTTTTGATTGAAAGCGACCCGGCGGCAGACGTTGGCAACCCGCTCGCCCGTGTCCCCCTGCCAGTCTCCGCGGGAAACCGGGCAGGCAGCGCCTTCGGCCGCTCGACTCTTTCTCTGTGAAGCTTCGGGCCGCGGTTTTGGTCCGTGTCCCCGTGCCAGCTCGCGCGAGAAGCCGGGCAGCCCCTTCGCCCTACTCTGGGCAGCCCCTGGCCATGGTTTTGCTCCGTGTCTGTGCCCACGCCAGTTGGCGCGAGAAACCCAGCCGGGCACCTCCTGCGCCCAAGTCTTGGAAACTATTAAGCGCAGGCCGCGGCCTGGCCCCGTGTGCGTCCCCAAGCCAGTCTGCGCGAGAAAGCGGGCGGGCACCGCCTTCGCCCGGCTGATTCTGCGAAGCTTCGGGCCGCGCTTTTGCGCAGTGCACCCCCATGCCAGTTTGCGGGAGAAACCAGGCACCGCCCTCGCCCAATTCTGGGGGGGAGCGGTTTTGCTCCGTGTGCCAGTGCGGCGGAAGCGGTTCCGGCCGCGGCTTTGCTCCGTGTCCCCGCGCCATTTTGCGCGAGAAACCGGGCACCGCCCGCGCCCAATTCTTGGGGGGGAGCGGTTTCGCTCCGTGTGCCAGTGCGGCGGAAGCGGTTCGGGCCGCGGCTTTGCTCCGTGTGTGTCCCCGTGCCAGTTTGCGCGAGACACCGGGCACCGCTTTCGCCCAATTCTGGGGGGGAGCGGTTTTGCTCCGTGTGCCAGTGCGGCGGACGCGGTACGGTTCGGGCCGCGGCTTGCTTTGCTTCCTTCGTGTCCCCGTGCCAGTTTGCGCGAGACACCGAGCACCGCCCTCGCCCAATTCTGGGGGGGGAGCGGTTTTGCTCCGTGGGCCAGTGCGGCGGACGCGGTTCTGGCTGCGGCTTTGCTCCGTGTCCCCTTTCCAGTTTTCGCGAGACACCGGGCACCACCCTCGCCCAATTCTGGGGGGGGGGGCGATTTTGCTCCGTGTGCCAGGCAGTGCGGCGGACGCGGTTCGAGCCGCGGCGTTGCTCCGTGCGTGTCCCCGTGCCGGTTTGCGCGAGACACCGGGCACCGCCCTCGCCCAATTCTGCGGCTTTGCTCCGTGTGCCAGTGCGGCGGGCACGATTCTGGCCGCGGCTTTGCGTCGTGTCTTCGTGCCAGTTTGCGCGAGAAGCCGGGCACCGCCTTCGCCCAATTCTGGGGCGGGGGGCGGTTTTGCCCCGTGTGCCAGTGCGGCAGACACGAAGACTCTGGCCGCGGCTTTGCTCCGTGTCCCCGTGCCAGTTTGCGCGAGACACCGGGCACCGCCCTCGCCCAATTCTGGGGGGGGAGCGGTTTTGCTCCGTGTGCCAGTGCGGCGGACACGATTCTGGCCGCGGCTTTGCTCCGTGTCCCCGTGCCAGTTTGCGCGAGACACCGGGCACCGCCCTCGCCCAATTCTGGGGGGGGAGCGGTTTTGCTCCGTGTGCCAGTGCGGCGGACACGATTCTGGCCGCGGCTTTGCTCCGTGTCCCCGTGCCAGTTTGCGCGAGACACCGGGCACCGCCCTCGCCCAATTCTGGGGGGGGAGCGGTTTTGCTCCGTGTGCCACTGCGGCGGACACGATTCTGGCCGCGGCTTTGCTCCGTGTCCCCGTGCCAGTTTGCGCGAGACACCGGGCACCGCCCTCGCCCAATTCTGGGGGGGGAGCGGTTTTGCTCCGTGTGCCAGTGCGGCGGACACGATTCTGGCCGCGGCTTTGCTCCGTGTCCCCGTGCCAGTTTGCGCGAGACACCGGGCACCGCCCTCGCCCAATTCTGGGGGGGGAGCGGTTTTGCTCCGTGTGCCAGTGCGGCGGACACGATTCTGGCCGCGGCTTTGCTCCGTGTCCCCGTGCCAGTTTGCGCGAGACACCGGGCACCGCCCTCGCCCAATTCTGGGGGGGGAGCGGTTTTGCTCCGTGTGCCAGTGCGGCGGACACGATTCTGGCCGCGGCTTTGCTCCGTGTCCCCGTGCCAGTTTGCGCGAGACACCGGGCACCGCCCTCGCCCAATTCTGGGGGGGGAGCGGTTTTGCTCCGTGTGCCAGTGCGGCGGACACGATTCTGGCCGCGGCTTTGCTCCGTGTCCCCGTGCCAGTTTGCGCGAGACACCGGGCACCGCCCTCGCCCAATTCTGGGGGGGGAGCGGTTTTGCTCCGTGTGCCAGTGCGGCGGACACGATTCTGGCCGCGGCTTTGCTCCGTGTCCCCGTGCCAGTTTGCGCGAGACACCGGGCACCGCCCTCGCCCAATTCTGGGGGGGGAGCGGTTTTGCTCCGTGTGCCAGTGCGGCGGACACGATTCTGGCCGCGGCTTTGCTCCGTGTCCCCGTGCCAGTTTGCGCGAGACACCGGGCACCGCCCTCGCCCAATTCTGGGGGGGGAGCGGTTTTGCTCCGTGTGCCAGTGCGGCGGACACGATTCTGGCCGCGGCTTTGCTCCGTGTCCCCGTGCCAGTTTGCGCGAGACACCGGGCACCGCCCTCGCCCAATTCTGGGGGGGGAGCGGTTTTGCTCCGTGTGCCAGTGCGGCGGACACGATTCTGGCCGCGGCTTTGCTCCGTGTCCCCGTGCCAGTTTGCGCGAGACACCGGGCACCGCCCTCGCCCAATTCTGGGGGGGGAGCGGTTTTGCTCCGTGTGCCAGTGCGGCGGACACGATTCTGGCCGCGGCTTTGCTCCGTGTCCCCGTGCCAGTTTGCGCGAGACACCGGGCACCGCCCTCGCCCAATTCTGGGGGGGGAGCGGTTTTGCTCCGTGTGCCAGTGCGGCGGACACGATTCTGGCCGCGGCTTTGCTCCGTGTCCCCGTGCCAGTTTGCGCGAGACACCGGGCACCGCCCTCGCCCAATTCTGGGGGGGGAGCGGTTTTGCTCCGTGTGCCAGTGCGGCGGACACGATTCTGGCCGCGGCTTTGCTCCGTGTCCCCGTGCCAGTTTGCGCGAGACACCGGGCACCGCCCTCGCCCAATTCTGGGGGGGGAGCGGTTTTGCTCCGTGTGCCAGTGCGGCGGACACGATTCTGGCCGCGGCTTTGCTCCGTGTCCCCGTGCCAGTTTGCGCGAGACACCGGGCACCGCCCTCGCCCAATTCTGGGGGGGGAGCGGTTTTGCTCCGTGTGCCAGTGCGGCGGACACGATTCTGGCCGCGGCTTTGCTCCGTGTCCCCGTGCCAGTTTGCGCGAGACACCGGGCACCGCCCTCGCCCAATTCTGGGGGGGGAGCGGTTTTGCTCCGTGTGCCAGTGCGGCGGACACGATTCTGGCCGCGGCTTTGCTCCGTGTCCCCGTGCCAGTTTGCGCGAGACACCGGGCACCGCCCTCGCCCAATTCTGGGGGGGGAGCGGTTTTGCTCCGTGTGCCAGTGCGGCGGACACGATTCTGGCCGCGGCTTTGCTCCGTGTCCCCGTGCCAGTTTGCGCGAGACACCGGGCACCGCCCTCGCCCAATTCTGGGGGGGGAGCGGTTTTGCTCCGTGTGCCAGTGCGGCGGACACGATTCTGGCCGCGGCTTTGCTCCGTGTCCCCGTGCCAGTTTGCGCGAGACACCGGGCACCGCCCTCGCCCAATTCTGGGGGGGGAGCGGTTTTGCTCCGTGTGCCAGTGCGGCGGACACGATTCTGGCCGCGGCTTTGCTCCGTGTCCCCGTGCCAGTTTGCGCGAGACACCGGGCACCGCCCTCGCCCAATTCGGGGGGGGGAGCGGTTTTGCTCCGTGTGCCAGTGCGGCGGGCACGATTCTGGCCGCGGCTTTGCTCCGTGTCCCCGTGCCAGTTTGCGCGAGACACCGGGCACCGCCCTCGCCCAATTCTGGGGGGGGGAGCGGTTTTGCTCCGTGTGCCAGTGCGGCGGGCACGATTCTGGCCGCGGCTTTGCTCCGTGTCCCCGTGCCAGTTTGCGCGAGACACCGGGCACCGCCTTCGCCCTATTGTGTTCGGGGCAGCTTCATGCCACGGCTTTGCTTCGTGTGTGTCCCCGTGCCGATTTGCGCGAGAAACCGGGCACCACCTTCGCCCAATTCTGGGAAACTTCTTGCCGCGGTTTTGCTCCGTGTCCCCAGGCCAGTTCCCGCGCGTCCTTCCTACATGGTGCCCTCATCCAAAAAGCCAGCCGCGGCGCTTTGTGGCGAGCGTGGTTTTGCTCCTAGCGAATAGTGGGCCACGCACAGTATGCATGACCGACTTGGCCTCTTCCAACCAGACCCACACACATCGGCAAAGGATATCGCATCAGCTGGAGTCGGGTAGAGTCGGGTAAGGTCGCTTTGCCTTTCCCGAGCTATTTGCCCGACTTTACCCGACTCAAAACCTACCCTGGACCCGACTTTTACCCGACTCTTCACCCGACTCCACAGCTCGTGTTTGTTTTTTTCCCCGAGCTGTATCGGTCGGCTGAGGAGTCGGGTTGAGTCGGTTCCTGGGTCGGTTCCTGGGTAGGCTGTACCCCCCCCCTCTTAAATCCACTGTCCCCTCGTGTTACCTACCCCGGAACCTACCCTGGAACCTACCCTGGAACCAGGGTAGGAATGCCAATTTTGGCTTGTTGCTGCAGTTTCAATAGTAATACACTCTCCATGTAGCACAAACTGGACCCCTCTTGCTGGTCATGCAATACAGATTTTTTTAGAATGCAGAGACAGCATCACAAGTTGCAATCTTCCAGACCCAGACATTTCTACATTTGGTATCGCCGCCGTCCGTCCCACGTCGCCTCCATCCCGCTCCGTCCGCCCAATGAACGCCGCTTCTAACGACCCGGTGTTGGGCGCCGCGTCCGGGATCGCTAAGCCGCGGAACTGCGCTTCTACCTCGTTCCGGGGCTCGCGCGCCGCGGCCGCAACCTTCCCATTCGCCGTGGAGCTACTACTGCTGCTACTCCCCCCCACCTGCAACATCCCGGGTCGCGCGCCGCCCGGGCCCCCGAGTTGGATCTTTTTGGGTGGGGCCATCTTCTGCACGAGGTCGAACAAGTGGGTCGCGAAATCCTCGGTGCACTCCGCCCCGTTCTCGGCCAGCTGCGTCTGGAAGTCTTGCGCGTCATTGGACTCGTTTTGGGCGAGGTCGACGATGAACTCGGCCAAGTCTTTGTCGTCCAAACCCCAGTGGTTTTTAATTTCCGCCGCGACCTTGCGGACCACGGCGAGGTGCTTCACACGGTCCATGGCTTCTATGAGGGGTCGTGGTGGAAAATAAACTTCAGTCGATTAAAATTTCTGGTTGTCTAGTCTTTTTCAGCACATTGGTATTGTGTTTAATAGTACCATGAATACAATGTGTGTCGCTAGTACGTAGTCCTAGGGTGGAAACAAGAATCAGCTTGAGGCCTACTTCATGTGGTCTTTCATTTACTTGTAGTACCAAAAAAGCTTCAGCTACAGAGGATCTTCAACATTAAACTTGTCGCCTGTTTTGCCGAGAGTGATCGTCCAAACGTTCTTTTGAAAGTTGTCCAAATCCAGCTTTATTACGGGGTGAAAATGGGGCGGGCTGGTATAATTACCCATGGAAAAGATCTGCAAATGACTAGCAAAAAGGGAAGGAAAAAGCTTTCCAGCGAAAAATATTTTGGGGAACTGAAAGGAAATCTACATTTTTCGAACGTGTCATGAAACTCAACTTTCTCGCATCAGGATAGTATACTTACAAAATCTTCTTCCTTGGTATCGTGTGACCCTCGGTAAAAATCATTGGTTTTTCCTTCGCATAAAATAAGTGGCACGTCTGATCACACAAAATATCAAGCGTGTGCTACGGTGTTTCTTATTTCATCGCGCACAGGAAGTTCGTTCCGGAACACCGTTCAACTTGTAGTAAATGGCATACAACGTAGTTATTGTAATCCATAGCGCATTTTTTTTGATTTTTGCTCTTCGACTTCTTCAAGTTTTCGATACAGGCTCGTCGATTCTTTTGACCAATTTCATATTCTGAACTTGTAGTTTTTACAGTTGCTATTCTATCTTGTCGTATGTTACATTCTAATCAAAAAGAAAATATACAAAGCTGCATTTCTTTCTACATTTTGCTTCCTGTTTGAAAGAATTTGATTTTGAACGCGCAACTGGATGAAGAAGTAACAATCTGCCGTCGCTGAACTTCTTCGAAGGGGCTTACTTACAAGAACATTGAAGTGGCTCGGAAGCCCGCAGCCCGCATCGCTGTTCTGCCCACTTTTACTTCTGCTGGTCCTAAATGGTTTGAAAAAGTCTACCTGCTATTTTCGAAACGAACGTCCTTGAAACACATTCATACTAGTGACAAATTGAAAGGCTGAAACGAAGATAAATGGTTAAAGAAGTTTGGTTTTGAGGGCATTTATACAAGAGAGGCCGTACATTTCTCGCTTTTTTTTGGGTAGTGACACGACAAATCAGCACGGCCTGCTTACGACTGTACAAGTTTTTGCATCAAAAAAAAGACACAAGCACAAGGCGGTGTTCATCTTTGCGTCCGAATCTCTGTAGTGCCACCACTTCTTCCCCTCTTCTACCGCCGGATAAAAATTGCATATTATGCATTTGCACCCCACAACTTGAGCAAACTTTTATTTCTGAAAATAAGAACCCGATAAAATAATTGATGATCGCAATAAATCTCTTCAAGCGGTATAGAAAAAGAAGTGACTACTTCTTTTTCAAGCCGCTCTTTTCTGCCGCCGCTTGCGCTTGCTGTTGTCGCTCCCGCTTCTCGGTTTCGGCCGCTTGAATGATGTTTTTGATGTCGTACTTCTCGTGCAATTCCTCCAGCGCCAGCCGCTCAGCCTCCTGTCGCTTGCGCTCGAGCTCGTCCTTCAGCTTGCCATACTCATCATGGAAACTGGTGGGGATGCCTTCAAACCGGTGGTAGTCGTCATCGTGCCTGATAGTTTTAAAATTGTGGATTGCGTACGCAAGAACCAAACCCGCGGCTCTACTTCTACATAGTACAACCAGAAAGTTCCTGCCCATACTTTCTATACCTACGCAAAAGTATCGCACTCGTATAAATGCATTACAAATTTTCTCGGCATGAGAAATAAAATTTGTAATGCTGATTTACCTTTAGAGAAAGATTTGTAATGCATGATTACAATAAAACATAAATACCCCGTGATTTCGTCGTAAACTTTCTGCGCTTCTTCCCTGGCGTCGTCGTGCTCCTCCTGTAAGCGGAAGTAGGTCGGAATGATGTAAATTTTGTATCAAATGCAAATGTGTCTGGGTCTGGAAGGTTGTGATGCAGGTCACCGAATAATAACCACACTGTAATGCGCCGCCAAGCATGACAAGTTTTTTCATGGTTCTGTGTTGCGTATAATTCCGCATGAGAAACTGCGTGTTTGTATGACAGGCAAGAGGAGCCCTAAGCTGCCACGCAATACAGATCCCAGAGTCATGCCAGACTAGCATGAAAAATCTCGCATCCATTACCTCCCAGACCCAGACATATTTGCAATCCATATTTTCCACGCCGGCGCGACGATGACGAGCAGGAACACCGTCATTAGGAACTTGGCCAAGCCGTGGCTCCCGAAAATCGCGATTTTGTCGGACAACGCCTCCACACCCACGTCAAACGACTGTTCCCACCCGAACCCGACGAGGATTGCAAGAGCCAGGATCATCTGCCGCAACGCTTTGTCCACCTGGTCAGAAGTGAAATCCCCATCGGACAAATTGTCCAGGGCCGTGATCAGGAGAAACGCGACACAGGACGCGCAGAGGGCCACCCCGACCTTGAAGAACACCGGGTCTTCCCCCAATCCGATGTAGAACATGCACCACCGGAACAACATCAGCGTCGTATGCTGTGTAAAAACATCCACACCCAATAGTCAAGATGAGAAATCGGCAACACAAATTTCCAAGTTTTGGGAGTTCTGCATGACAAGTTTCTAGCTGCGATGTAGTGCTGGCTAGCAAGGAAAGCCGCATGAGAAAGCCATTTTCTCATCCTGTTTCAAGCATTACAAATGCCAAAACACGACTAGAAATGCCTCTCATGGAGATGCGCATTACAAATGTTCCCGTCAATTCCACATTTGCATGACAACTCTGGGGTGGGGACTTTTTTGCTGAGGATACGTCGTCCAGGAAAAGGACATGCAGCTCCAGTTGTTCATCACACCGAGACTCCTATGCACGGCAAAAGCATCGTACTAGTAGAAATCGCAATACAAATTGGCTCAGCATGACAAATCAAATTTGTCATGCGGCTTTACCTTAACAAGTAGATTTGTAATGCATAGTTGCGATTACTACGAGTACGATAATTTTGCAGTGCATAAATCCGCTCCTGGAACGACTCCTCCTCCGGCTGCAGGTAGGAGCAGAGCCGGGTGACCAGCACGGAAATGGCCATGAACACCAGGCACCAAATGAACTGCACAATGTACATTTCCCCCGTGATGTCGCCGAGGTGCTCGAGTTCACCCTCGCTATCCGGGATGATGCCGACGGTGGAGAAAGTCACGGCTTGGGCAGTTAAGAAGGAAAGGCAGAGACCTGTTTAATATTCATTGTGGGATTATGGTGGTCATCGTTTACTAGCAGCTTTTGGGCAATCCTTATAGATTGTTGTTCGTGATCCTTGACTTTGTTTCCGCAATGGCCGCGAGTGCATCAAAAACAAGTTAAATAGCCCCTGTGAAGATGACTGTAAAGAGGTACTATGAGAGACTATAGAACCAATGCAAATAACGAAAAAATTTTTCTACCAGCCACGTCATTCTCGCACTCCTCGGCCTCCGCGTCCCACATGTATTCGCGGTCATCCTTGTGGCCATCGAGCAGCGCCAGCCGCTCCCGATACGAATCGAGTAGGTGGAACAACCCGACAATGACGCAGAACGCGATCGGGACGGTGAGAATGGCGTGGAAGGGGGACTGGGCGAAAAAGGTATTGACTGCAAAAGTATCGCACTCGTACAACCTAATTGCAGCACAGCATGACAAGTCTAGTTTCTATAGCTAGATCCGCATTACAAAATGCATTTTTCATTCTGCAACAGCTTGTAATGCAATTCGTACTAGTACGATGCTTTTGCAATGCATAAAAAGATAACTGCTGCAAGTCGGAAAAGGAGTTAATCGCCGCGAACCCGTTGATGTGCGCGATCAACGTGCCCCAAAACATGACCAGCAGTTCGATTTCTTCCTTCTCCTCCTCGGTGAGCCACACTTCGTCCGGGTTTTCCCCCTTGGTCTCGTCCTCCTCGTCCTCGTCCCCGCCCCCGCCGAGCGCGCCGGTGGCCTTGCCGAGGGCGAACTGGAGGATCCAGAACCAACAAAACTGCTGCGTGAAATCGAGGAGTAAGTGCCGGATGCCGCCCTGCTCCGTGATGATCGCGTTCACCAGTGTGTTGTCTATGCCCTGTGATACGTAGGAGAAATAAGAGAGGTTTTTATTTTTTTGCAGGATTTGTATTTTTGCTACAGGACTTTTCGATCATCCACTTGAAAATTGAATAAAATTTCATTTGTTGTCATGCGATAATCAGCAATACAAACGCGTTCTAGCATGATGTAGTTGTAAAAATGCAAATAAAATAATGAAACACGGCTCTATACCTGGAACGTGAGCACCGCGATGAAAATTGAAATGGTTGCGGAGATGACTTGCCAGGAGTACCGCTTCATATCCTCATCCGGGTGGTTCACGAGGTAAAACATGGCCATCATAAAAGCGAAACTCCCAAGCAACATCGCCGAGACCGCGAGGGAAACGAAAGAAAATTTTGGCTTGTCCTCGAGAACCTGTGGTAGAGGTTTGGATATGGATGGTTTATTCATTCTTGCAGCGTCTATAGTGAATTCTGGCAAGGGAAACAAAACGTCAAAGAGCCTCAGCAAAATGCGATGAAAGCGAACTACGTGTGGCCAAAACGAAATCATGATCATCGTCGCAGAGATGAAAAGATGATTATCACAAGATGGCAAAACCCTCTGTATCTATACCGTCACGAGCTCGCCCGTGTTTCCGAACTCAGCGCTGAAGACCTGCGCGCCGCTGAATACCAGGTAGGCGGAGAGAATTTGGGTGCCGAGAGCGAGGAGCGATTTTGTTTTCGCGGCGGAACTTGTAGTTTTTGCCACTTGATGTCTCCTGTTTTTTCTCCACTGCACGGAAGTTTTCTTCGCCTCTTCCGGGATATTGGCCAGCACCTCCTGTCTGCCGCCTCGCATCGCGTACCTCTGCATCGTGAGGAAAGTATTCCAAAGTTTCGGGCAGCAGGTCCTCGCGACGGTTCGGGTGGCGCGGGCCGCGCGGGCGGTGAAAGTAGAGGACGACATTTTAATATTTGCCTTCGTTGCTTCTCGCTGGTGTGATGCTGGTGAAGGAGATGTTGAGACCGCCAGCGTGGTAGGAGACTTCCTTGTAGATTTATTCGATCTGGCAGGGGCCATTTTCGTTCTTTATCCCGCGTGTTGTCCCAATCTTCTTACAGAATGGCTTTATTCGGGTACTGCTTATACAGAAATTATTGGGTTCATAAACTAACGCTTAGAAAGAACTACAGCCTGCAGGTTGTACTCCCGAAGGCAAACAACACAGACTTGGGAAGCTACGTAGCACTGGAGGGGACAGTTTTACCAAGTTTTTTTCATTCGATATGCTCGCAGAGCAAAGACACTGCGGTATTTCTATACCGACCTTGTGGCTTTCCATACGTTGTGTGTGCTGTACGACGGTTGAGTATTGTGAACGAAATCGGCCGAAAGAAGCTATTCAAGTTGCACGGTGCAGACCGATAGATTAGCCGTTGGCCTTCGTACGAGGATGGCAGCACGCACGGCACCATAGTAACGTAAGTATCTCACGCACCGATTCATCGTGGACAACTTGCACGCACGTTAGGACCGAAGCAGGGCTGTTTTTCTTTCTCTTGGAGCCTACTTTACAAATTCGTACGAAATCGCTGCTGAAATCTCTGACTCTGTTGCAGTACTGCGGAACACGGTTTCTACTTCAAATTACAAGCTTTCCTTCTGCAGCGTCGCTTATCATCTCGTAAGGTTTTTTTCTTCCAAAAAATTCAGGACAAATAATTTCTGACATTTGTGAAATGAGACAAATTGACCGCATGGCAGTCGTACGAAAACAGGTGCGTTCTATGTTGTGGAAATCTATGGAAAAGCGAAACAGATGAAACCAATCAGTTTTAAAAAGACACATGAAGGATGCAGCTATGGAGAAGCCCAAAGGCAGACCGTATGTCATGTTGATGTTGGCCGCAACAATGCTGCTAATAAATTTACATGGAATACTGGTGTACTAAACATTCGTGCCGTATGGGTAGGATCCACCTTCAAATCAAAACCCGTTGCAAGAAACGGGGTCGATGCATTGGCAAAAAACACTTTGTCAAGATCACGCAAAAAAAATGTACTGTTGCCGACCTCCCTCACTTTCCCTCCTCCTCCTTCTTTTTCGAAACCAGCACCCAGTTTACCGAGCGGAACACCTCGTCAAAAAAATCCGCGTTTTTCCCCACCTGCGCCAGCAACCGCTCAAAGACATCAACGCGACTGGAGTTCGTACCTGAGGAGCGACTTGTTCCTTGCTCACCCTCGTTTTCATTACGCAGCGCCGCTTTCGCCTCCACTCGGGTGCACAACTGTTCGCAAAATTGCTTCGGAACGTTTTTGCGCAACCACTCTTCTGCGGTCTTATTCGAACTGAAACTACTCCGCGTTGCTTTCACTGCAGGCTCGATGTTCGTGGCGGTGGTCAAGAGCCGCAACAGAATTTGCGCCGGGGATTTCAGAGTTTGCTTGCTAGTTGTATTTGTGTTCATTTTATTGATGTGCGGCCGAAGTAGATTTTGCTGATCTGGTGCGGAAGTGTCGTCCGTCGTGTTTTTCAACATAATATTGTTCCGATTGTTATTCTTCTTCCCCTTTTTCCTTCGGTTGTTCCTGTTGTTCCCGCGGGAGTTCTTACCGTTTTTGATGGTTTGTTTCTTGTTTGCGCCGTCGTTTGTTTTCTGCAGCTTTGGCGCCGCATCTTTTCCCTTCGTGAAGTGCCTGCTCTGGTAGTTGTTTGTCTTCGTCTTGGTTTGCCTGCTGCGTGGGTGTTTGTGTTTCCCATTCCCACTCTCTTCTCGTCCTCCTCTACGGGCGGAAGTTGCATTTTGACTTCGCGAGCGGTGCTGGTGCCCCCGGCGGTTCGTGGAGAAGCGATAGCGATCTCTACTCCTGCTCCTGCGCCGGTAGTTTTGATGTTCTCTGCTACTACTACTGCTACTACCGTGATAGTTGTCGTAAGAAGAACTACAGCTCCGACTCGTAGAAAGCGACCGTGTCCAGCTCCGCTCCCGGCTGCAGGTACGACGTCTGGTGCGCGAGGTTGTGTAGTGGAGACCTCTGTGCAGCTCCTTCTGCCGGTCTTTTGTCTGGTTGTTCTTCTTCTCCTCATTTTCCGTGGTTCGCAGGGAGGAAAACGCGTTGTTTTCGTCGAGGGAAACGCCGCTCAAGTTGCGGCTCTGCAGCTCTTGGTCCTCGACGTGCATCTGTAGAAGTTGTCCCTGCTCGGAATTACAATTATTACCAGTGGTGGCCGGCGTCGACGCGGCTTGTTGTGTCGCTAAACCTGGAATGGAGCGGCGACTGTTAGTACGTGGAGAAGTCTGGGTCACCATCGCTTCGTTTTGCTTTTGAGATCCTCGCGACGAGGAGCTTCTGCTTGTTGTACGACTGCGAGAGGTGGAGAGTATGGAGCTGCGGCTACGGCTGGTGCGATCGGAGGCTCTAGAAGACGAACGCGAGAGCGCCCTGTCGTCTGGAGATTTTGCACGAGAGGCGCTTTGCGACGGCGCGTTGTTACCTACTGCACTACCTCCAGTTTTGCACTCGTGTCTGTCCACACCCACGGCTTGATGCTCATTCTTTTCTTCCGTTTTTTCCTGTACAAGAGCAGACCCTCCTGCTGGACCACGGATGCTAATACTACTTTCTCCTACTGATCGTTGATCACCACAAAGGTTAGACGCAACTTCTTTCTGTCCCTCCGCGGACGAGGAACCCCCCTTGCCGCAGTTATCCGCTGAAGCCGTAGAAGTTTTTGTGTTCGCCTTGCTCTGGAACAGCAGGCGACCGAAGAGCAGGGCGGTTTCGCGCAGAGAGATCGTGTTCACGTTGGCCGTACTAGTAGTAGATGCTGGTGGTTTGTTCGACGTTGTTCTCGTAGGTGTGTTTTTTGGCTTGTTTATTACCTGTAGTTCCTCGACTGGTTTGCTTTCATTTTCCCCCGGCACAACTGGTACTGCTGTTGCCCCAAGTCCCGGAGCGGCGGGAGCCGTCAGCGCAGACCACGCGGCGTCCTCTGCAGTCAAAAAGGTACTACCACTTCCAGTACCAGAAGTCGCTGCAATCGTCTTTGCCGAGGAAGGGCTGCTGCTCGCAGGTTTGTTAAACATCTCCGCAGTAGGAAGCACACAACTCTTCGTGTCTTCGCAAGAAGTGTAGTCCTTCTCGTAGTCCGGGCTGCTGCTCGACCTCTCCGTGTTTTTGATTTTGCGGGAGCCATCATGATCATCTGGTCGGGAAAATTGCACGTCGAGCTGGTGCACCTCCTGACCGTAGCCGCGATTTGTCGTTTCGAGGAGATGATGTTCTTGTGCACCAGGTTCTTCGCTTCTTTGACCGCTCGTCATTAAAACCTCTTTGGATCCTACGCCGCTGTCACTTTCTGCTGTTTGCTGCACATCACCCTCCTCGAGCTTCATCTCCTCAGTCGTAGCATTGGCGCCAGCCACTGGTGTATTGCTGCTACCCGATTGCTCATCCACGGAAACTATGAAATGCAAAAGTGTCTGGGTCTGGAAAGTTGGAACTTGTGATGCTACCTTTGGACTCTACATAAAATCTGTATTGCATGAACAGCATAAGAGGTGCAATTTGTGCTACGCGGGGAGGGCATTTCTCATGCGGTATGAGCATCAGAAAGCCCTCGCAGAGTCTCTGATGCTAGGGCATGCATCACAGACCTCATGGGTCTTGGAAAATCTGCATGACAAACTTCTGCATTCTTCCAGACCCAGACATCTTTACAATCCATAGAAACGACCGAGACCCACCGAAAACCGTTTTCGTCCCAGGAGGGGTTCTTTTTGCCGAGGACGGTCATGTTGTAGTTCTTCTTCGGCGAGACGTCGTTTTCAAAAAAGTCCACGTCAATGGGCTCGATTTTTACTACGTTTGTTCCAGTTGTACTATATTTGTCTTCTCCATGATCCTGCTTTTCCCTTTGGGCGACAAAGTCCGCAATGCTCGCCCCGCCGGGAGTTGGCGTCGTCGCGCTGGTCTCGCTGCGGGCCCGCTCGGGGTTGCGGGAGGGCGGAAAGTAGTTGGCCTTGTTATCGATTTCGTCCGAACAACAGTCCTGCAGCTGTATGTAGTGTGTGGAGTTGTTCATGTTGTTGTGTTCTTGGCCCTGGTGTAGTTCGTGCTCCGCGGTCTTGATGTCTGGCAAAGGCGGAGCAGGTAGACGGAGGGGCACCGACGTTTGCGGCGCCGCGCCGCTAAGGTCCTCGACGGTGTCGGTCGCCGGTAGAGGGGAAAGTGGTAAGCCCTGCTCCATGATTCTGTCAAGAGCGGCAGCTGTAGTTTTGCTGATGTGCGCCTGAGGCTAGTGCGACAGGCTGGCTTACTTTTCCTGTACTTGTTTCGCTACTGATTCAGTGCGCCATATCAGATTGTACAACCCCATCAAGAGAGAACAGGTGGATACGGCTCATTTGAATTTTCGTCATTTGGAAGTACTTTTCTCGTATCTCGCTTTTTCCCCTTTTCATCACACTCCTATTACGAAGCAATCACGAACAATAGGGCTCCGTTCTCATCGTAAAGAGTGCGAAACAGAACGTGTCAAGCAGGACGGACCACAATGGCCAGCCTGTAAGAGATGACACACACACACTACAACCTTAAAGTCAGGCATTGTTCAGCTTCGCTCTGATTTTTACAGTTTACTTTTTGAAAGCGAGCACACTGGTGCAGCAACTACTTCATAACATTGCAGAGTCTTTACTCGTCGCGACGGATCCGTGCATTTTTCCTTCACCGATGCTAAGAAAGTCGGTCGGAAACCAGGACAACGCTTCCCGAATCCATCTGTAGTCCTCGCCCGGCGCAGCTTCTCAGAGCTCCTCTTCGGGTGGAGCCTGGTATTCGGGATCTTTGTCCGGGTCGCGGCTGGTGTGGAAGGGCGACCGCAGGCCGTCGGACCCGTAGAAGCGGCCGGTAAAGTCCACCGCGGGGTCCAGCAGCAGGCGGCACGGCGTCCTGGCGCCCTGCGCCGGCGTCAGCATGTTCATCTGCTCTGGGTTCATCTGGCGAATTTCGCAAAACGGCTGCGTCAGGTCGGTGTGCACCAGGCCCGGGGAGCAGGAGTTCACCAGCACGCGCCCCTTCGTGCGTTTCGCCAGCTGCCGGGTCCACGCGTTCATCAACGCTTTTGAGAAGCCGTAGTAGTACATCGTTTGCGTCATCCCCCAGCTGCCCGCGCCGAGTCCCGCCGCCTTCAGGGCTTCCAGCGGGTTGTCCTGGCGCAGCAGTTGCTCCCCCGTGTCCACGAGGGTATTCAAGTCGTGTAACGTCTTATCTGCGTCGGTCAGGAGCTGCTGGTACGCCGCGCTGCAGTTTTTTACGAAGCCCGGCCCGGCCCCGGAGTTGATGTTCACAATTCTAGGTAGTGCTTGGGACGACCCGCCGAACTTCTCCAGGAGCGGAAGAAAGGCTTCGGTGACGCGCACGCAGCCGGTGAAGTTCAAGTCCTGGCAGAGGCGAAAGCTGTCCGCGTCCGAAAAACCCAGGCCCTGGCCGGTACCCGTGCCGCCCGCGTTGTTCACCACGGCCCAAAGTGTGAGGTCCTGCCGCGTTTTCAGAAGCGCCGCGACCTGGTCCTTCGCCTGCGCCACGCTTTTGTTGCTCTGCACGTCCAGAAGCAGGAGCTGCACCCGGGACGGCGAGTGCTTTTCCTGCAACCGCTTCACGGCGGCCTCGCCGCGCTCGGCGCTCCGCGAACCAAGGAGGACGAAGGTGTCCGCGGCGTCGGCGAGCGTCTTGTCGCAAATTGCATACCCGATTCCCTTGTTCGCGCCGGTCACGAGAATGGCACGCTGCGGCCGCGCCGATGTTGAGGACATTTGGGGGCGCGGGGATTCGAAATAAAAGAGGCACGACGCTCACTTTTGATGACCCTCGACGAAACACGAGCTGAGGACGGCGGAGTGCACCAATGGTTCTTTGCAGTTTTCTTTACATATTATAGTTTCTTTACCACGTATCGCCCCTCAGGAACGCCGCGCCTCATCGCAGACATATCGGCCCCCTGCGCTCGTTCGGCGCTATTGCACAGGCCCCGCCAAATTCATTGTCGCATGCGCGCGCGCTCTCGCGACGGAGCGATAGTACGGCGGCGGCCGCAGCGGGATGGCCCGTCTGGGCGCGGCGGCACTTAAAGAAAATGGCCGGGGGCGCCGGGCAATTCGCTGAGCGCGCGGAAGCAGGCCGGTAAGGGCGGTGGAAGAACTACTTGCGCTCGCGCCCGCGCGCTCACGGCGCCGTCGCTTACGGCCGACCCAAAGCACCGCATACCGCCAGCTGGTGATCTGCGCGCGGCTTCGTCCAGCGCTGCTCTTTTGGTGGCGGTTTGGACGCTTGCCCACCGGCGGCTCCGGAAGTGCAGAATCTCTCAGCCGCGCGGCGGCAGCGCGCGCAACTAAAACGAGCGGCGAAGTTTGCTATGTAAAGGAGGCGGAAGAGCCTAGGTAGCGCCTCCCCCGACTGGTATTTCGCACCGGGGTCCGAGGCCGGACCCGCGTGGTCCGCGAAGGGCCATGCGGTGGATTTAGGTGCTCCGACCGATCAAAACAGGGCGGAAAACGATGGGCAGAGCGCCCTGCAGTAGTGTGTTGGGGGGCGGCCTTATCGGAGTGGATCAATCTCCTCCAAAGCAGGTGGATCCTGGCCTTTCATATTTTTTTGCGTTTTTGCAATTTTCGAAATGCAGGTGAAAAGTGGTCTAATAGATCTGATTTCGTGTGTTTAAGTGATGTGTGTTGGGTGCAACGTTTTGGCACATCTTAAAATGGTGATGTGAAATGCCGCCGAGTCCAATTTTTACAAGATACCTATTTTTTGCAATTTTCGAAATTTTGCTAAATATAAAAAAAAACCATGCAATCGAGGAGGTTCTGTCCTGGCGTTTAGACATGACGTGTCTACAGAACTATTTGAATCTCACACACACTGATTTATGTTGATTTTTGCAGCATAGCAACTATCTTCGATTTTTTTCCAAATTTTTAGCATCCGCAAAAAATCATGAAAAAATTCCAAATAGTGTGAAAGTATCAAAGGAAATCAATACAAAGCGAGCCATTTAATATTGTTAAGATAATCTTTATTAATTTATTTTAAAGTTTCTATAGAAAAGCGCACAGCGAGAAGTTTTTTAAAATTTTCAATTTTCGAAAAAATCACACATATACAACAAAAAGTGCAATGGATGTGTATAGAATCCAAATGAAAACAACATTGGATGATAGAGCATCCAGATAAATCAACTTTGAGACATTTACGCATGCGCATCTCATGTGCAAAATTTTTCAAATTTTGCAACTTCTACAATGCTCGCACTTTTTGCAAAAATATACAAAAAATAGCAAATGCAAATCATATAAATCAAAGGAATAAGCGTAGTGTCTTCACTATTAGAGCACTTTTATGCATGATTTGAAGCATTTTCCCACATCGCTGCACTTTCAAATTTTTTTATTTTTTTTTAGGTGGGCAAAAAAGTAGAGATATGCAGATGCTCAGGTCTGGCTGATGGAAAGGATTGTCACAGTGATGCTACTACACATTTATGACCTTTTTTATCGTAACTTTCGCCGCGATTTGGGCCTGCTGGTGGAAAGTCTTTTGCGTTTTCGTTATGGGACCCCCTACATGTGCCTACCCCCCCGTCCCCCTATGCCCCCCGCGGTGGTCAACCCACTCAGTCCGCACCTGATTGCAGGGCAACGCCTCCGCGATCCACGCGGTAAGGGACCCCCCCCTTCCGCAGGATTTTTCCGCAATAGGGGGTGGAACTACGGAAGCAGACCCCATCCCCCCCCCCCGATGGAAAGAAGGCTTCGAAGCACGGGACAAGAATAGGCAGAGCGCACCGCGGCGGTAGCTCCAAACCCTGCGGCGCGCGAGCAGATTTAGCTCGGGCCCGCGGCGTTAGCGATCGTGGCCCGGGGCTTCGGCGATTGCGGCGCGGGCCCCCGGAAAGCAAGGCTTGCGCCATCGGCGATCGCGGCCCGGGCCGGGTTTGCTTCTTATCGCCCCCCCCCCCCCCCCCGCCGGATTGATATGCGACGGAACAGTACTATTGACGGGTACAACTGAGAGAATTGAAGCCCTGCAATTTGCAACATCGCCCCAAAGCAAAATCAGGTCCGATCCGAGATCGAAACTCTTGCAAAGTCATAGCACTTCTGATCTTCGCTTCTGATCCGTCGAGCTGCAAATCAACGCTCCCATAACATGATCGTGCACCACACTTGCAATATCATGCTGGTAGCCCGCCCTTGTATGTCGCATGGATAAAAAACCGCCGTCGGGGCTCTGGTTTGATACTTTGTAACCCTTTTACACATACGCTTCCTTAACAGAGAGAAATCGCTTCTCTTCGGAGAAACGACGTCGAAAAAAACTAGAAACGAAGAAGAATCGTATACACTAGTATCTGTTTGTTTACCACCCTAGTACATACAGCCATCGTCAATACTTACCGAAAAATCCTCAAGAGCTTTTTTACAGTATTCCAAAAATATCAAAACCACGAAAAAAACCTTTATCTTTTCATCTACCCATTCTACTTTGTGCTTCCCCCGAAACAGAACAATGACGATGATTGGCAGAAGAACACACCTTGCGGCATGCGGCCTCTACCTGAGCAGGTGCCTCTCGGGTGCGCCGCTGGGAGTGCAGGCCGCCGCCCCGGCGGGGCAAGCCCGAACGCCCTTTCTACCTCGCCAGGAGCCGGAATCTTCGGCCGCCGCGGCTCAGCCGCAGGATCCTGTCTACACGCCGGAGCAGCTGCTGCTGATCGACGGAACGGAGACTACACTGAAGGGCTTTGTGATGCAGACGCGGGCTTATGCCTCTGCCACTCTCGAAGATCGCGCGGCGCCACAAGAAGTTGCCGCTCCAACGGTAAGCCAGATCTTCGCGGTGGCCGAGCTGCACTATCGATTCGTGGACCAGATGGGTGAGAACCTCGTCCGATTTTTCGAGGAGCACCGATGCCTGAAGGGGCTCGTGGGAAGCTTCGGTGGAACGTCACCGGAGGGGGCGGCCGCCGGACTGCGCGCGAACGCGAAACGGATGCTGGAATACGTGGCAAACCTGAAGGTTTTGGACGAGTCTATGCACGATCTGGTTTCGGCCGGGGATGTTGTCGAAAACCGCCCGCCGGCGATTTTCTTACTGGAAGAGCAGATCAGCGAGAGTGAAAATCCGCACGTGAACCCGTGGGAGAACGTGCCTCTGGCCAGCGTCGGCAAGTACTGCAAGCCCTGGTGGGGCGAATTCGGAGTAGCAGCTCGTCCTAGCGGGGAGCAGCCGTACATTTGCCAGCACCTGTCCGATATCGTGGGCGAGATGAGCAACCTGACGCTGTTGCTGCGGCAGGTGTTCGTCAAAATGGGCTTGGGGCCGGTCGACGTGTTGGGACAGCGGGGTGATACGACCTCCGAGCAGCGGGAAGTGGGGCGCGGCAGCCTGGCTCTGTCATCCTCCTCCTCCTCCCGCGGAGGAGGACCGGGGCGGAACAACTCCTTCCCAGAGCAGGCTTTGACGAACCTCCTCTACCCGCCGCGTAACGAGCCTTACGGGTTGGCGTTGCTCAAAGCAGTGATCCGGGACGCGGAGGCCCAGAGCGGGTTCCAGTGGCATCGGTGGAACGTGAATAACACGACCGCGCCGGGAGTGATGAAGTTTCTCGAAAAGTGGTTGTTACCCGCGAACCAGCAGTGCGGCAAGTTTCTCGGTAAAATCGTGCCGGGAATTCCGCGCCGCCGCGCGGTGCTGGAGCTGTTGCCGCTCGGACGAGAGAATCAGTCGCTGGAGTTTGCGGTCCGGTACATGGAGTTGAGCCGCTTATTCGTTTTTTCCGTCGGTTACTTGACCAAGTTTCCGTCTCAGTTTCTTTCCCCGCGGGTGTTCGAAGCCGCGGCGATGGTTTGTGCGGCGTCGGATCTAGGACTCGGCGCTCGCTTCCCGGGCAGCGTACAGGACGCAGCAGAGATGGATTCCAGGTCCTCTCCGGCGGAAGAGGACCCAGCCTGTCGCGGCGTTCACCAAGCCGCGGTGGCTGTTGGTTTCATTGGGCGCGGGCACTTTGGGCCGAACGAGGGTGGATCGGGAAATCATCCGAACTCTTTGGATTCAGCCGCGATCGAGGAGATTGTTCACAGCTCCGGTGGCAACGTCGACGAGATGGTGGAGCGCCTGAACCTGCGCGCAACCCAATTTCTGCAGCTTATGCTCGTCGGGGAGCAGGAAGTTGAAACCGGCGACGGTCCTGCGCTGTCGAAATGGGCGCGCACAGGTAGTGTCTCGCCTAATGGCCGCTTTTCTGTCTCCGGAACCGGGTCAACGCCGGGGTACACGCCTCTCACGTCGGGGCCCTCCACCGGCCTCGTTTCATCTGGCAGCACGTGAGCGACAGCCCAGGGTCGGCTCATCGTGTGAAAATTCTTTGTCCTCAGACGAGTTTCATCATCCTAATTTTGATCCACAATGGGTGAGGAGTCAAACATCCAAAGAAATACCGACACAATCATTATTAAAGATTTTTATATGTTCTTTATTTTGGAAGCAACGACCGGCAAAAGCGCGTTGAGCTTAGAGTCGTGGAGCTCGTGAAGAAAGAATACTAGATTTATGAAAAAAGAGAACGCTATAGCATTTCCGTAGCAGGACGGCCGCTTTGTGGGTCACTTACTGACGCCAGAGCTGCTGCTCAGCGGCAGTGGCATCTGGTTTGAAGCGGTCGACCTGGGCAACTGATAAATACCCCTGTATGATTGATGTACAACCCGCAACATTATAATTGGCGTAAAGAACGCACAGTAAAATGGTTTAAGATGTTGACGCTCTTGACCTCGGTAGTTATGTGACGATCCGAGCGTTTGTGAGCGCTCTTCCACCTTCTACATCAGCATTTCACAAGCACATACAGCAGCATTGACAAGCAGATCAGGAGAGGAGTTTATTCGGTGTAGACACTGTAAGCAGCACAAATACCGATTTCAACATGACGGCAACTGTATACAAGTTCCTGAGACCAGCCAGCAACTACATCAACTCGGGTGGATAGTCGGAGCGATGAGAAAACACGAAGAGCGGTGCAAGGAGAAGAAGAACAAAAAACGTCCGGAAGAAAACGAGGAGGAGGTCCTGGATGGCGTCAATGCCGAAGAAGCCGCACTAGTTGCTGCTGAGCCGAACATCTAGACCCGTTCTCTTCTAAACCCTTTACTGGGTAACATCATCATCATCAAGCACAGACGTTAACACAGACTTCAATACAGACCTCAACACAGACTTCAATACTGACGTCGACACAGACTTCTCAAGAACATAGGAAGAGCACTTCACACCACAAACATAGGAATCAACCCAAGTACTCCATAAACAAAAAGTACTTATTGCTTTATTTCTTGCCAGTTTTAATACTACTTAGTTATCTCCGGGCGCTTTGTTCTATTCCATCGCACGGTGAACGCGAAATACTGTCATCGGTCCCGTGCAGCAACAGACTAAACTCTTCGCCCCGGCGAGCAACTCCTGCGCGTCATGTCGGTCGTGTGCTGTTCATTGTATTCTGTCATGCTCGGTCGTGTATTGTAAGAGCCGATGCCGATTGGAAAATAAAAATCAACCTGTCGGTCGTTTTCGTCCCTCCATTCAAGCTTAGACTCGTGCAACTGAAGTAATTTTCGTTCGCTACCTTTATGGTTTTTCTGCAACAAGAACACTGATTTCATTGCCTAAAAGTTGTACTATGTCGATTTACAACGCGGACAGAAATAGTACCCACACAAACCCCCTCACCCCAACATCGTCGTCCACTTGATAACTCATTTTGCCTGATCCCGGTACCGTATTTTTTCGCTCTTGTTTCAAAAATATCGCCTCATCTTCGCTCCGTCAATTTGCGGACTCTACTACCCCCCAATGGCCATTATTTGCGTAAAATTCATTAACCCAATTCATTAAACAATGGCAGCCGCCGGCAAGAAGGAGGAGCCCCCCGCCGCGGCCACGGCCGCCCCCCCGGGGGGAACCACCGCCGCGCCCCCAACCCCCACTACTGGCACCGAGATGATTTTAGACCGGTACGAGATTATCCTTGGGAAAAAGGGTTTTCTCGGCGCCGGGAGTTTCTCCACGGTGCAAAGGGGCACGGACACGAAAACCGGCATGCCGGTGGCGATTAAACAGTTCAAGATGGCGGAAATGAAAAAAGATTTAGCCACCAATATCCTGTGTAAAAACATCCCCACCCCAGAGTTGTCATGCAGAACTGCAATGGCAAGAGCATTTGTAATGCGCATCCCCATGAGAGGCATGCCCCATCGTATTTTGGAACTTGTGATGCTGTAAACAGGATAAGGAGATGGATTTGTTATGCGGCTCCCCTTGCTAAACAGCATTACACTACAGCCTGCAACTTGTCACGCGTGGCTCCCAAAGCTTCGAGGTTTGTGTTGCAAAGTCCCCATCTTGACTCTGGGGTGAGGACGTTTTTACAAATGATAACCAACGTGACGAAATTCAAGCGGCAGATCGACGTGCTGAAATTTCTCATGGAGCCGCTGAAAAAGGAGCACATCGTGGACCCGATGCTGTTATGCATTGCAAAACTATCGTACTAGTGTAAATAGCATCACAAATAATTTCGCCAAGAGCAAAAGTGGAATTTGTAATGCTGTGTCAGGTTCGGAAAGTGCATTTGTTATGCATGGCTGCAATTTAATATTGTACGAGTGCGATGCTTTTGCAATGCATAGCTGCGCCACGAGTACTTTTGGTCCATTGATCCGAATATGCATTGCAAATATGTCCGGGTCTGGAAATCTCGAAGTTGTAATGCAGGTCTCACATTCCGGTAAAATTTAAATTTGTATTGCATGACCACCAAAATACGCAGCCTCTTTTGTCTATACGAAAACGTAGTTTCTCATGCGGGCTGTGCATTAGAAAGCGTTCTGGAATAAAGTTGTCATGCTTGGCTGCATTCGGAATTGCTTCCATCATTCGCACTTTAGCATCACAAGTTTTCAGACCCAGACATTTTTGCAGTTGATACCGAAGAAGTGCTTCCTCGAGCTCGTGGACTACAGCAAGGAGGCGGACGGAACCGCTATCAAAAAGAAAAATCCCTCCTCCCCATGTCAAAAAGGAAATCTGTGATGCAGATTTGTGGTCACAGATCAGCTTTGTCATGCTAGAAGGGAAAAGATAAAGATGCGGACTGTGGTGCTGGGTGGCGTGGGAAAGCCTTGCATCTTCAGCATGACAGGAGACAGCTGGAAGTGGGAAACAGCATGACAAATTGCCCGCAGGCGAGGCCACAGCTGCGGCCCTTGGCCTGCTAGCAATACAAGTCGATCTGTGTACCCAAATACAGCGTCACAAGTTTCCTGTCCGATATGGGGAGGGGGGATTTTTCCTTGCAATAACCGCGGGTCCGGACGCCACGGACGGGAGCATGTATGTGATCACGGAGATCGCCGACTACAGTTTGAAGGACTACCTAACCGAGCGGTTGAACGAAAAGAAGCCCATGTCGGCGAAAGCGGTCCAGCTACTCTGTAAGTCCTTTTTGATCGCGATGGGGATGCTGCACGCGAAGGGCCTGGCGCACTTGGATATGAAGCCGGAGAACATCATGCGCGCGGGGGACACGTGGAAAATCATTGACGTGGACGGGTGTACGCCGTTGAACAAGAAGGTGTCCATCAACGATTCCACAATTTCTTTCTCCCCCTGTTACTGCGCCCCAGAATGGGCCAACTTTTTAATCGAGGAGGGGGAGTACTGCCGGATCGGGCACCAACTGGACGTGTGGAGTGTGGGCGTGAGTCTGTGTGAATTGGTCACGTTGGATGCGGTGCTGAAGCCGAAGTATCGGGTTTTTGTGCGTAGAAGTTCAGTTTATCGCCATTAATAAACTTTGCGCGAATTATCTGGACAGCCGTCAGTACAAATTAGTTTCGTGCGTCTTCGAAAATTAATCATAGGAAATGCACAAAATAAATCTTCGGATTTTATCTCCGCCAAAATCAATAATCCACTTCAGGTACATGCAGATTTTCAAGAACGCGGGTTCCCACCGCAAGGCGGGTTTCATGTTTCTCCAGTGGCTCGCGGACCCATCGAAGGCCCTTTCCATGAGCAAGAAGGTGGCGGAGCACAGTTCCCAGTTCACGGATTTGGTCCTGTCCCGGATGCTGACAAAGAAGCCTTCCGAACGGTGGTCGCTCGCGCAGTGTTTAAGACACGACTACATGCGGAGCGTGGAGGTTCCGGGCTTGCACATTGACATCCAGGACGAGCACAAGGAGGAAAAGGTCCACGATCCAGAGCATCTCGGGGGGAGACTGTCTGTGGATTTGAAGGAGAAACGGTTGCTCAGAGCGCAAGAGTCGACCAAGGACAAACCTCCTTTGATGAAATCTATTTTACACAAACTTCACCACGACGGGGACCCGGGAAAAACGACGGATTGGCAGAAGAGGGACGTGTGGCTCTCCGCGGACGGCAGTTTGTGCTACTTCTTATTACAATGAAAAATGCCCCCACCCCCGAACTTGGGAGAATTTGTGTTGCAAACCTTTCCAAATGAAACACTCGCCCTATTGCATCTATCAGCATCACAGATTTCCGATCGTGAATAGCAAAAATTTGTATTGCAAAAGATCCCAGCAAGAGCGGCGCTTGTCATGCAACCGATGCGACACACGCCTACGCCTAGACTCTGCATCGGAAAGATTCATACTCCTTTCATGCATGACAAAAAGTTTTCATTTGGAAACTTCGCATCGCAAATCTTTGCAACTTTGGGGGTGGGGGCATTTTTCATTGCGATACTTCTCGCCGAAGACTTTGAAAAAACTGGTTTTAATCACGCACGAACAGCTGGCCGCGTCGAGAATGTCGGAGGTGGAGGTTGCGGGTGCGGTGGATGTTGGGGAGAAACAAGAGACTAAGCCAGGAACGACCACGCCGGAAACCAGTGCGGAAACAAAAACGGCTGAGCAGCAACAGGGGGAGACAAACAGCAGTATTGTAAAATCCGCCCTACCTTACACTTTCGTGATCGATTTAGACGGCGGTCGCTACTCCGCCACCGCGGACGACGACCACCACGCGCTGCACCAGGGCTTGGGCGACCTGGGGAAAATGTACTTCGCGGCGTACAGTGAAAAAGAATTGAAAACCTGGTTGGAAATCCTCGACTACGCCCGGACCCACGAGGACCTGGCCATGCAGGGGCAATCCGGGTTTATCGCGAACGCGGGGCTGGCGAAAGATTTCCGCGAGTGGAAAATTCTGGTTCGGAACCGAAGGGAAAAGATCGAGCGGGGCACCGAGCAGGCGTACAAACCGGTGTACGAGGCGCAGATTTTCAAACTCTCCACCGACGGCGACGCGCACAATGAGCCCGATTGGCTGCAGCGACGGATGTGGCTGGCAAGGAACGGAGCGTTGTGCTACTTTTCGGAGAAAGACCAGAAGGAGTTGGTGTACTACCGGCCGGAGGATATCAGGTTTGTGAAGTACAGGCGGATGAATTTGGACGAAAGCTGTAAGCCGTATTCCTTCGAGTTAGCTTTGCGGGCGACGGGGGACGGGCAAGAGTACGCGCCGGGGGTATTTGCGGCGGATACGGAAGAAGTGATGCAGATTTTCTTGGGGTGTATTGAGAAGTATCAGAGGATAAAAGCAGAGAAAGAGAAAGCTGCTGGTGGAGGGTTGGCGAGGAAGTTGTGAGATCTTTCCCCAAAGGGATTGATGCGTCAATCGCGCAAAACGCATAGGCTGACATGGTTTTTACTTGTAAAAATAAGAGTCGAAGAACTATACGACTTGGAACAAATGTGCTCTTGAGATGAATGCAATCGTATGTCTCCAGTAAGTTTGGTGTTCATTGGTGCGGACGGGCTTCTTTGCGAATAAACACTTGTACCAGGATCGTTAGACATGAGCGACGAGAATGATACGAGAGACAGAGTGAGAAAGAAACTGGATGCAAACAACAAATATGATCACCGCGGGCACTGCTTTCTTGCGTGCGACGCGATACGGCGGCCTTTCATACGAGACGCAGCGAAGGCTCGTCGGCAACGCACGATTACTGGAGCAAGCTGCTGGACACGTCTGGTTCATGGAAGTCGTTGATCGGCTGGTGCCGGAATTCGAATGTTTCGCAATGCCCTGCGGTTCGGGTCTTCCGATGCTTATTCGTCCACGTAACGGCCTGCCGGCGTACGAGGGCCTCTGGATGCCGGTACAGTTTCGCAATACCGTCCGCACCATGTGCAACATCCCCGGAAAGCCCGGAGTGCTTTGCCAGCTGCGCAACTACAAATTGCTGGACCGTTGGAGAGATGCGCCTACTGTACTGGCATCGCAGAACCAGAACTCAATTTTTCTGTGGCCGGACGCGATCTCCAAGACGCACTGCGTCAAGGTGGAATCGGAGGCGCGGATCGACTTGCAACGAGCGGACGCTGCGCAGTGTTTGAAAACGCGACTGCTAAAGACGTACGGAAACCACCGGCACCATGCAGAACCATTGCTGCATTTTGTACAGGGCGGTGCGGAGACGAGGGTCATACACGCATACCGCTACGTTCTGCTTGCGCAGGCGATGAAGTTGCCAGTGTTCCGAGAACTGAAGTTCATCCCCAATTTTAGTACCGACGGCGTTCGCTTCAATGCGGTACTGCGCGGGCACAGTATCCTAGCTCGTGTAGCTCGACCAGCGCCGACGAAATCCGGAATCCAGTTCAGTCTCAGCAAGTACAGTGCCGGGGTCAGACGTGCCTTCGATGTAACTGACGGAATTTCCTTCTGCCTTCTCTTGGTTGCAGAGCGACACGACCCAGCACGACTAGACTACATTGGTCTAGTGCCAGCTAGTGTTATGGAGCAGTGTAGGTTGTTCTCCAGTTTTGCGCATGGTGGAGCGCGACACCGCTACATCAAGTGGGCATCGGACAACTCGCTGGACTTCGAACGCGTCCAGTGCGGTGTCTTGAAACCGTACTTCATCCGCTGTGGCGGCATAGCGCACACAAGCGTCCAAGAATATGCAGAGCTCATTTTAATGGGAAAGGTCGGTGGTATAAGAGATGAAAAGATTTTCGATAATGCACTCTTTCAAACTTCTACGCAAACCAGTACCTGATACAGTATGAAGAGAATGTGACAAGTCATCGAACCCAAGATGCCCTATGCGTGCCGCGATGAGTGGCACAGTGTCTGTTCGATGGAGGTGGAGTAGCTCATTTTGCTTTATCAGAGGATAAAGGCGGAGAAGGAGAAAGCCACAGGTGGGCGATTGGCGAGGAAGTTGTAGAGCGGAAAGCGATGCGGATGCCTTTGCAGATTCAAAAAATTTTGCGTTATGTGGTGCGTTCCTTGAGCGCTATATGTGTTCAGGTGTTCCCATGGCCATGACTCAAAAGCTTCAGCAACCTTCCCATGAATTGAGAGACCGAGGGGTCAGGAAAGACCTTGGAGTTCGAGTGCCCACCTGGCCAAACACATCGAAAAAAGATGATGCACTTCGGGGCTCTGCGGTGCAGACGTGGCAGTCCGTACGCTTTGCACTGCGTTTTTCAGCGAAGATCTGCAGGTAGACATCGGCGGTGGGAGCAGATGGATGGGTACCAGTGGTTTCTTGAAGTTGCGAGGCGCGGCGCACCCGATCTTGAATTTTTTACGATGCCGCGCGAGTCGCGGTTTCCTGCTCTCTTTCGTCCGAGTACAGGCGCACAGCCGCACGAAGGTGTGTGGTTGCCGCTGCAGCTGCGGAATACGATGCGAAGGTCCTGCACTCTGCCCCGGAAAGCAGGTGTTTTGTGCCACGTGCGAAACGAACACGCGTTCCGGCGTTGGCCCGATATGCCGCTGTTGCTCACCGCCCCGGGGATCAGCAGCATCTTTGTTTTTGATCACGACAAAGTCAAAGGTCAATTCACCGTCTATGCGGAATCCGATTGCCGGTTTGTTGTCGATAGCGGAGAAGGCGACGCTGGATTAGGTACGCGCTTGCGCAAGCTGTACGACGACTACAGGTACCAGGAAAGACCCCTCCTCGAGCTGCTGAAGTGCGGTGCCTCGACGCGCCTTCTGGAGCACAAGAACAACCTGCTCCTGCAAGCGATGAGCTTGAATGTGTTCCAAGAACTAAGTTTTCCCGTCGACGCGCGCAGGGAGGGTATGCGGTCGACCGCCCGTCTTCGCGGTTGCTCCGTGCTGATCCGGGGTACGCAGCTGCAGCAACGCCGTAAAAATCCGCGCCTCGAGATCCCGTTGCGCAAGTGGATCAGCGGGCCGCCAAATATCTGGCGTCCTTTCGCTGCTAACGACGGCATTGATCTCGTCATGTGGCTAATTGCAGGTACAAGAGATGTGTCACGACTGGAGTACATTGGTTTCTTTCCGTCGCAGCTTCTCGCAGATCTGGGTTTGTTGTCGTCGTCCATGCATCCCGGGGTCTTGCAGTTTTTCATGAAGTGGAAGTCTGAAACCGAGCTGGACTTCGCCGGCTCCAATGCCGAGGCGCTCGAGCCGTACTTCATCCGGTGCTACGACAGTAGCCGAAGTGCAATACGCGATTTTGCAGAAAGAGTGCTGTGGGAGGTCGAATCTGCGAAGCCACGCCAGGCAAGTGGCCAGAAAGCCTCGCTGGCGCAGTGCAACAGTAGCGGTGTGGTTCGATAACATTATACACTTATTGCGCCTTTCTTTGACAATTCTTTTCCACGCACCACATGTGCATCATGTACAATGTTTCGAATGCTCCACATGTTTTCGGACGCCACTTGATAGCTTCGAAGAAACTGGCATTTGCAAGAAGCTCAGTTGTTCTACTGTGTCAGATTTTTCTTGCACCATTTCACCCGCCATTTTCAACACACGTCGGATCGCTCAGTTTTCGACACCTCTGTTGCAATTTTGATTGAGGTGAGTGAGCAATGTGATGAGAACATTTTTCCGATTGTCCTCGAAGCGAACGGGTGCTGATCAGGATGTTTCCTTATCGTCCCGGTTCCTTTTGTCTCCTGACATGCGTTTGATAGCGTGCTGCGGAAAATCCATGTTGTCACAAGATGATTGCGAGCCGAGGGGCTACCTTTGCGCACTTCAGACCTCTTCGCCCTCCTGTGTTTACGAAGTGGCTCGCCCCTTTTCAGCGCAAGCTGGTGGGGAACCAGCGACGCCTGGAACAGGTGCGTGGGCATATATGGTTTCTTCAAGTTGCTGAAGGTGCTGCGCCAGAGTTTGAGTTTTTCCCCATGCCGCGCTCGTCGGGGTTTCCCATGCTGATGCGACTGCGCAGAGGCTTACCAGCACACGAAGGGTCGTGGCTGCCTTTGCAGATGCGGAACACGATTCGCAGCGAGTGCGACATCCCTGGAAAGCCTGGCATCATCTGCCAGGTTCGAAATGAACGCGCATTCGAAAAGTGGAGTGACATGCCGATGTTGATAACGTGCACTCCACGAGACGCTGTCTTTGCACTTGGTCACGACTGCGTGAAAAGCTACTTCAACGTGAGGGCAGCTTCGGAATCTACTATTGAATCGGTCAGTACTACGGGAGCTGTGGCACTCGGGAGGAAGCTCCACGAAATATTTGATCAATATCAACACCAGGCACGACCACTGCTGGAGCTTATAGGGACTGCTGCGCTCGGTAGCACCGTTCGGGCTCATCGTCACGGTCTTCTTGCACAAGCAATGGATCTGCCGGTGTTTGAGGAGCTAAAGTTTCCACCAGCGGTTGGAATCGATGGCGCGCGGAGCAACGCGTGTTTGCGCAACCATGGAGTGCTATTTCGTGTCTCGCGTCCGAGTCCATCCAAGAAGAAACCACAAGGACTGCAGATCAGCATGTGCAAGTACACGGATTGGCAAAGCGGGGCCTTTCAGGTCACAGATGGCATCGACATTTTTCTCTGGCTTGTTGCCGAAAGGAGACAACCGTCTCGGCTGAGCTCCATCGGACTCCTACCGAAAGAGGCCCTGGTTTCAAGTGGGATCATTTCAGCAAGCGAAAACGTTTCCGGCGTGAGGCACCTGTACATGAAGTGGAAGTCTGATGAAGAGATCGACTTTAGCGGGGCACACATCACAAGTCTAGCACCGTATTTCATCCACAGATCGGCCACGAGTAGTGCAATTCGAGACTTCGCGGAACGGATCTTGCTGGAGGTCTCCTCTGCCACGCAAAGCAGGAAAGCAGATGCGGGTTATAGTGTCGCGCAGCAAGAAGTTTTCCGAGATTCGTCTGCCTCCACGGCATAGATTAGTCGATGGTGCTGCGCCACGAGTACTTTTGGTCCATCGACCCGAATATGCATTGCAAATATGTCTGGGTCTGGAAATCTCGAACTTGTAATGCAGCTCTCACATTCCTGTAAAATTTGTATTGCATGACCACCAAAGTACGCAGCCGCTTTTGTCTATACGAAAACGCAGTTTCTCATGCGGGCTGTGCATCAGAAAGCGTTCTGGAAAGTTGTCATGCTTGGCTGCATTCGGAATTGCTTCCATCATTCGCACTTTAGCATCACAAGTTTTCAGACCCAGACATTTTTGCAGTTGATACCGAAGAAGTGCTTCCTCGAGCTCGTGGACTACAGCAAGGAGGCGGACGGAACCGCTATCAAAAAGAAAAATCCCTCCTCCCCATGTCAAAAAGGAAATCTGTGATGCAGATTTGTGGTCACAGATCAGCTTTGTCATGCTAGAAGGGAAAAGATAAAGATGCGGACTGTGGTGCTGGGTGGCGTGGGAAAGCCTTGCATCTTCAGCATGACAGGAGACAGCTGGAAGTGGGAAACAGCATGACAAATTGCCCGCAGGCGAGGCCACAGCTGCGGCCCTTGGCCTGCTAGCAATACAAGTCGATCTGTGTACCCAAATACAGCGTCACAAGTTTCCTGTCCGATATGGGGAGGGGGGATTTTTCCTTGCAATAACCGCGGGTCCGGACGCCACGGACGGGAGCATGTATGTGATCACGGAGATCGCCGACTACAGTTTGAAGGACTACCTAACCGAGCGGTTGAACGAAAAGAAGCCCATGTCGGCGAAAGCGGTGCAGCTACTCTGTAAGTCCTTCTTGATCGCAATGGGGATGCTGCACGCGAAGGGTTTGGCGCACTTGGATATGAAGCCGGAGAACATCATGCGCGCGGGGGACACGTGGAAAATCATTGACGTGGACGGGTGTACGCCGTTGAATAAGAAGGTGTCCATCAACGATTCCACAATTTCGTTTTCGCCCTGTTACTGCGCCCCAGAGTGGGCCAACTTTTTGATCGAGGAGGGGGAGTACTGCCGGATCGGGCACCAGCTGGACGTGTGGAGTGTGGGCGTGAGTCTGTGTGAATTGGTCACGTTGGATGCGGTGCTGAAGCCGAAGTATCGGGTTTTTGTGCGTAGAAGTTCAGTTTATCGCCATTAATAAACTTTGCGCGAATTATCTGGACAGCCGTCAGTACAAATTAGTTTCGTGCGTCTTCGAAAATTAATCATAGGAAATGCACAAAATAAATCTTCGGATTTTATCTCCGCCAAAATCAATAATCCACTTCAGGTACATGCAGATTTTCAAGAACGCGGGTTCCCACCGCAAGGCGGGTTTCATGTTTCTCCAGTGGCTTGCTGATCCCTCGAAAGCGCTTTCCATGAGTAAGAAGGTGGCGGAGCACAGTTCCCAGTTCACGGATTTGGTCCTGTCCCGAATGCTGACGAAGAAGCCTTCCGAACGGTGGTCGCTCGCGCAGTGTTTAAGGCACGACTACATGCGGAGTGTGGAGGTTCCGGGTTTGCACATCGACATCCAGGACGAACACAAGGAGGAAAAGGTCCACGACCCGGAGCATCTCGGCGGCCGACTCTCTTTGGATTTGAAGGAGAAACGGTTGCTCAGAGCCCAGGAATCGACCAAGGACAAACCTCCTTTGATGAAATCTATTCTCCACAAGCTCCACCACGACGGGGACCCGGGAAAAACGACGGACTGGCAGAAACGGGACGTGTGGCTCTCCGCGGAGGGGTGTTTGTGCTACTTCTTATTACAATGAAAAATGCCCCCACCCCCGAACTTGGGAGAATTTGTGTTGCAAACCTTTCCAAATGAAACACTCGCCCTATTGCATCTATCAGCATCACAGATTTCCGATCGTGAATAGCAAAAATTTGTATTGCAAAAGATCCCAGCAAGAGCGGCGCTTGTCATGCAACCGATGCGACACACGCCTACGCCTAGACTCTGCATCGGAAAGATTCATACTCCTTTCATGCATGACAAAAAGTTTTCATTTGGAAACTTCGCATCGCAAATCTTTGCAACTTTGGGGGTGGGGGCATTTTTCATTGCGATACTTCTCCCCGAAGACCTTGAAGAAATTAGTTTTGATTACGCACGAACAGCTGGCCGCGTCGAGAATGTCGGAGGTGGAGGTGGCGGGTGGGATGGATGGGAAGAGAGAGGCTAAGCCAGGAACCACACCTGAAACCAGTGCGGAAACAAAAGCGGGGGAGCAACAGGGGGAGACAAACAGCAGTATTGTAAAATCCGCTTTACCCTACACCTTCGTCATCGATTTAGACGGCGGCCGCTACTCGGCCACCGCGGACGACGACCACCACGCACTGCACCAGGGCTTAGGCGATCTGGGGAAAATGTACTTCGCGGCGTACAGTGAAAAAGAATTGAAAACCTGGTTGGAAATCCTCGACTACGCCCGGACCCACGAGGACCTGGCCATGCAGGGGCAGTCTGGGTTTATCGCGAACGCCGGGTTGGCCAAGGATTTCCGCGAGTGGAAGATTCTGGTCCGGAACCGAAGGGAAAAGATCGAGCGGGGGACGGAACAGGCGTACAAGCCAGTATACGAAGCACAAATTTTCAAACTCTCAACCGACGGCGACGCGCACAATGAGCCGGATTGGCTGCAGCGACGGATGTGGCTGGCGCGGAACGGGGCGTTGTGTTATTTTTCGGAGAAAGACCAGAAGGAGTTGGTTTACTACCGGCCGGAGGATATCAGGTTCGTGAAGTACAGACGGATGAATTTAGACGAGAGCTGTAAGCCGTACTCGTTCGAGTTAGCTTTGCGGGCGACGGGGGACGGGCAGGAGTACGCGCCGGGGGTGTTTGCGGCGGATACGGAAGAGGTGATGCAGATTTTTCTCGGGTGTATTGAAAAGTATCAGAGGATAAAAGCCGAGAAAGAGAAAGCTGCGGGTGGCGGGGGATTGGCGAGGAAACTTTGATTGATTAAGGTTTTGCCGACTTTTACCTGCAGCCACTGCGATGTGTGTATACATATTTTGAGCAGCAGACGCGCATCTACTTTTCTCACTTTGATGGTTAGCTTTCTACAATTACAGGAGTATCTCGTCTCCTCTAATTCAGATGGTGGAGCTTTTGTGTTCGTACTCTTTGCGCTGCTACCTAAAAAGCCCAGGAAGTTTTTGGGCAGAGAGTATCGATGGAGCGGGTTTCAGAGAGTAGTTGTCCTTTTTCGTGAGCGGTGTACTGTGAGTTTCATTCTGTGCTTCCGAGGGGTCTTTGGAATGCATTGCGCGATCGGGCACAGAAAAAAAGGAAAAACTACAGCAACAACGATGGCGTGTTTATTGAGCACGGCGCCGCCCTTCCGGTCGCGGCAGTGTCGTCTTGGAGTATTTCTCCAAGTGCAGCGCAGGACCCTTTCGGGAGCTAGTATGCTGCGGCAGCAAGCAGAGTGTAGTGAATGGTTTCTGCAACTTGCAAAACGTTTTGCGCCGGATCTCGAATTCTTCACGCCACCATACGGATCGGGGTTGCCGCTTCTTGTCCGCCCACGTAGTAACGACCTGAATGCGCACAGCGGCGTCTGGATCCCAATGCAGCTCCGCAGCACACGACGGACGGACTGCCTGATGCGGGGAAAGGTAGGAACTCTCTGCAATGTAGGGAACTTCGGCACCCCAAAGTACTGGCAGAACAAGCCGATGCTTCTAGGTTGCCCGGGACGAAAAATCGTGTTCGTGTACGACAACATCGAGAGCAAGTTCTTCCGGGTGCGGCTGGACTCGGACGCCTGCGTAGACGTGGCCACTGATTCTGGCCAAGCAGAATTGGGGCGTCGATTGCGAAAAATTTGCGAGATGCGCGGTCCAGAGGCACTGTCGCTTGAAGACTGCATCCTGACGGGTGGCCGAGTACCTACCAAGCATGCAAACCGTTACCGCCTTCTCGCACAAGCCATGCAGTATCCGGTGTTCCGAGAATTGACATTTCCACCCGGATGTGGTACAAGTGACGGGAGCCGCTACAACTGCCACCTCCGTGGGTTTGGTGTTCACTTCCGCGCAGGCCGATCGTCACCAACCAAGTCTGGATCCAGGGTCGGTTTTTGCAAGTACGTAGACGGCGCATGGAGTCCGCTTGCAGCGACTGATGGAATCGAGATGTTTTTATGGCTTCTTCCCGGACGGCGCAGCCCGTCTCAACTCCAGTACATTGGTTTAGTGCCGGCGCGCGTTCTTCTCGACCGTGGATTACTCTCTACGGCGACGCAAGCGGGTGGCGTTCATCACTACATACGCTGGAAGTCGGACACCGAGCTGGACTTTGATGGCAGGTATGGGAGTGGTCTTGCGCAATACTTCATCCGGTGCGATGAATCACCAGAAGTAATCGCGGCTAGCGCAGAACGGATTCTTGCTGAAGCAACTTTAACGTCCACGGTAGCCACAATTGAGCGGCAGGCACTTGCACCTGTTGACTGAAGCAAGAAATTCTTGTCAAAACGAGGACGCTCTAGTGTCTGTGAAGTGGAACAAAATAAAAGAAAGGACTACCTATGCGGCTTCCGCGACGTGCCGCTAGCTTTGTGTTTAACACAGTTGAACAAAGGAAGACGACGCGAAACAATTAATGGATAGATCTGCTGAGCGACGAGCGCATGTCACGAGGGTGAGAACAGGATATTCACTCGCACAGAAACCATGACGTTCGCCGTATTCCGTCGAGGTTGCGTGAGCAGATCTGCGAGGTCTTGTATCACGTCCCAGCGGCGGCACGTCGGGAACAGTCGCTTACGGGAACAAGCTGCGGGGCACGCATGGTTTCTGGAAGTGGCGCGGCGCTTAGCGCCACAGCTGGAGTTCTACACGTTGCCGTGCGGCACGGGCTTGCCTCTGCTGATGCGTCCCCAGAGCGGGCTTGCCGCGCACGAAGGCGTCTGGTTGCCCGTGCACTTCCACAATACCGCGCGAACACTCTGCGATATTCCAGGGAAACCTGGAATTCTCTGCCAGATGCGCAACAAGAAGATGCTGACACGCTGGCAACACGCCCCCTCTGTGCTTACGTCCCCAGGAACAAACCGCGTCTACTTCTTCCCGAACGAGATCAGCAAAAATGTCCTTTCTGTGAAAGCGGATTCCGCTGCGTCCATCGATTTAGCGCAACCGAACGAAGCCAGTACTCTGCAGGTGCGGTTGATGGCCGCTTACGAAGATTACTCTCTCCAAGCACAGCCACTTTTGGACTTTGTACGGGGCGCGGCGGAGAGTCGCGTAATACATGCCTTCCGTTACATTCTGCTCGCGCAGGTCATGGCGCTTCCGGTCTTCCAAGAGTTGCAGTTCACACCAGGCTACAGTACAGACGGGGTACGATCGAATGCGGAACTGCGAGGGCGGCACGTGCTTGTGCGCGTAGCTCGTCAAGGTACATCCAGGTCGGGAGTCCAATTCAGCATGTGCAAGTACACGGACGGCGTCGGGCACCCTTTCAATATAGCGGACGGAATCGACATTTGCGCACTCGCCATTGCGACGCGGCGCGACCCCATGCAGCTGGACTACGTTGGATTGATTCCGAGTAGTGTGATGGCTGACTGCGGAATATTTTCAAGTTCCATAGGCGACGGGCTGCGGCATCCTTACATCAGATGGAGAGCTGACGACTCGCTGGAGTTCGACCGCGGACACTGTGCAGGCCTTGGCGCCTACTTCTTCCGTTGCCGTGGACAGTCGGGTGAAGCAATTCGACAATTTGCAGAAGGGGGCTTACTGGCCAGTTCCACCGGACATGGCGCAAGCGGTCTTGCGCAGCCGGTTTCGACGTCGCAACCAGGAATCTGCTCGTGACACATGACAACCGGAGTCACGTTCGTGTTTTGTGAATTGCTGCGACAGGAAATTAGTTCATCGTGGTCGCACGAAATCTGCCTCGCTGTCTGTCGCAGGGTTGCAAATTTAGGCCCTTGCATCTTATGAGCGAATGGCTGTTCTACATATTCTTGACTCCCCAGGGAATGTAAAAATACGGAGACGGACGAGTGAGAGAGGGGCGCCGGGGAGAGAGTTCCTGCGCAAATAACATTTGTCTGTGTGATTCTGAATTAGGATGAAATGTTAGCAAGAAAGTCATGCTGCGGTCACAAGTGCGGTCAGCGGGAAATGCTCGGCGCCTGCAGCAGGCGCATGGCTACGTGTGGTTTCTGGAGGTAGCGAAGCGCTGCGCACCCGACCTAGAATTCTTTGCCATGCCCGGTGGCACTGGATTTCCGTTTCTGATGCGACCGAAGACGGGTCTGCGCGCCACGGACGGGTCCTGGGTCGGGATGCAAATTCGCAACACCGTTCGCGCTGCCTGTGACATGCCGGGACGACCGGGAATCCTCTGCCGCATGCGCAACGCCAGTATTTCGCAGTGGTGGCGTGACGCGCCCTACCTGGTGACGTCCCCCGCGAGAAACAGCATTTTCGTGTTCAAGGATCGCGTTGTAGGCAGCGTTCGACTGGAGTCGACGGCCCGGATCGACATGACCGAGGCGGATGGAGCAGCTGAGCTTCGGAAGCGGCTGATGGATTTACACGAGCACTACGCTGCGAAAGCCAAGCCGCTTTTTGAGCACATGCAGACCGCAGCGCCGAACGCCATTGTTCAGCACCGCTGCGACATGATTGCACAACTCATGCAGCTCCCTGTGTTCGAGGAGATAGTGTTTCCTGCGGTCTACGGTGCCGGCGACGTGCGGGCCAACGCCTTACTGCGAGGAGTGAAAACCGTATTGCGAAGGTCGTATCTGACTCACTCCGCAGCCGGAATCCAAACTAGCATGACAAAGGTCGTTGCCGGCGTCAACGTTCCGTTTGACACCAGCGATGACATCGAGCTTTTCATCTGGCTCGTACCTGCGCGACGGAACCCGGCGAAGCTGCACTACATAGGCTTGATTCCGCAAGAAGCAATAGTGCGCCGCGGAATCATCCTGTCAGATTCCGAGCGTAACGGCGTGCGTTACCCGTACTTCCGGTGGAAATCTGATGAAGGGCTCGCTTTTGACCGGCGGCAGTCACAGGGGCTAGAGCCGTACTTTATTCGTGCTGATGCAGCTCCGGCTGCCATGCACAAATTTACTGAACGAATTCTGACAGAAGTATCGAGTCACAAACATCCACCTAAAGACCCCACGAAGAAGCATACAATTCTCGTCACCGAAAGTGGTCCATTTTTGTAATCGCTGGCGGCGTCCGTATTTTCGTCGTGAAACGTCAGCCCGCCAACGCAACTGAAGCATTATTTTCGTAAAAACTTGCCCAGCAAAATGCTGCGGAGAGAGAAGAGAGATCGAGCGAGATTTGGGAGCGTGGGCTGGAGCGAGTTTTAGTGAGAGGATGTGCTGGTCGTCTTTCGTGCGCGTCATGCCTGATTGCGAACGCATTTCAATCGAGCGAACGTGTAAATCACTGGCACAAATCCGCTCCGAAACAGGTGTACTTGTGCTCTTAGTTTTCCAAGCGCATCCCCATACTAAGTCCGAGAATAAAGTTAAGCTGTGAGCCTTTGCTTATGCAACTCCGCGTGGGCGGTCGCGCAGGCGCTTGCGTCCACCGCGGTTGGAAAAACTAGCGGAGAGTGGGCGTGTCGAGTACGACGTGCAGAAGGTGGCGGGCAGGAAAGTAGAACGGGCAACAGCCCGCGACGTAACATTTGCCCACCATGCCCGAAGGTTTAACCCTAGAGGAGCAGAAGCACAATGAGCTGGAGCTCTACATCACATCCGTCATCTACCTTTTCACCTACGCCGCCCTCAACACCCTGACCGGCCTGGTCGTGCTCTTCCTCGACGTGATGGCCGTGCTGATATTCCGGTCGAACGGGATCAATGGCGCGGCGGACATCGTGATCATGGTGTTGCTGTTCTTCGCCGTGTCAACGATATTACTCCTCGCGTACGCCACGGTGCAGAAATTCGCGCAGGGGCCGGTGTATGTCGCGCTGTGCGTCATGATCTTCTTCAATCTGGTATGAATAGCTCGAACAGCTTTTTTGACTGGTTGTTGATGATGAAAGCACTGCATGAGAAAACGGTTTTCTACTTGTGTTTTTGCAATACAAAATCCAAACTATCACCAGATCGGCGGCATCATGAGTAAAGTTTTTTTCAGCGACGTCCCGCAGGTGATGTACTACGTCAGTTTCCTGCACGAGATTTGCTGTCTCGCCAATGCCTGGGCGACCAACAACCACCGATTTGCGTTTTTTAACGCCATCGAATACACGTGGGATCTATCAACCGCAAAAGTGTCTGGGTCTGGAAGGTCACAACTTGTGATGCTGTCTGTGGATTCTAAAAAAATTTGCATTGCATGACCAGCAAGAGGGGTCGCGTTTGTCCTACGTGGAGAGGGCATTTCTCATGCGGTAGAGGTATCACAAAGCCTTCTAAAAATCTGTGATGCTACGGCATGTATCACAGACATCATGGCTCATGGAAAATATGCATGACAAATCTAGAAAACTTCCTGACCCAGACACTTTTGCATTTGATAGGATCAGTTTGACTGGATGGACAAAATTGTACGTCCGGGGCTCGAAGAAGCCCTGATAAGGATGTACCTGAAGTATAGAATTATCTTACGCTACTAGCTGCTGTTTTATTTGGATTTGTTTCCTAGATGTGGTGCATATGGATAAGGATATCGATATAGTGCAAGAGAAACTTTTCTATCATAGCCAATTCTGCATGACAAACAAACTCCCAGGGCCAAGCCACTCGAAGTGTCCCCGGAGGACGAGGTGGTAATAGAAAGCACGAAAGAAGCCGCCATGCTGGATATGAGATTGCACCACTCTCCCTCCCCCTCATTTGTCATGCAAAACCCCAAATCCAAGGGCAAGGGCTTCCCTGTGGCACTGTTTGCATGACAGATTCCGGTGGAAGCCCAAACAGTACTACACTAGGCGGACGATGAATTTGTCACGCATAAGCTCCATGTGTGCTGGTATTTGTATATGCTGTTCATGCAATACAAATGAGGGGGAGATGCTGGGGTTGTGCACTCTCATACTGGAGGAGCTCCGGCGAAAAGCCGCAGAGTACCCTACGCACCAGATAAAAACCTTTCAGCGGTACGACTACGAGCACGACTTCCAGAAAACGGTCAAGTTCTACACGCGGCAGAAGCGCGAGCTGTCGGAGTGGATGCAGAGCGTGAAGTTCGAGGACATAAAGTCCAACCCGAAGGAAAACAGCTGGATGCAGGACAAAATAGGGAAGACGCTGGGCCGGAAGCTGATGGGCGAACAGGAGTACTTGAAGTACCAGGAGGGCGTCAGGAAGGAACTCGCCATGCGGGAGGGGTGGAACCACAAGTCCGCGGCAGACAGGAAGAAAAAGAGGAAAGGCGAGCCGGGCGGGCTGGATCTCGGGCCGCAGACCATCGTGAAAATGACGGATATGTAGTGGGGAGAGACAGAAGTTCTTCACTGTGTCGGGCTGCGTCTAGTTGTCTACGAGGGGTCTTTGTGGAGGTTCTTGTTTTCTGTCGAGAATACATCTACTTATTAACCGGTTCTTTTTCAAAAGAATATAGTCAGACTTGATAATCAATTCGCTGAGCTGCTCTCGAGAATTCAGGAGTTTCGAACAGGTTTGATGCAATTTTCGGGCTGTGGTGCCTGATGTTTTCGAGAATTCAGTGTGGAATTGACATTAGCGAACATTCATTGATGGTTTCGCGCTTTTGGTGGCGTTGCGCTGTTCGTCGAGGTCTTGCTGCATTTTTGGTTTTAAAAGAAGAGGAAGAGATCCCCGAACAAGATCCTCAGCTGATGATCGCCGTTTTTGAGCTCTCGCTTTTTCTCACCTCTTTTGATCGCACTTTTTTTGCACCAAAAAAGGCACGCCTGTTAGTTTCATGGTCTAATCTTCGAAGGTAAGGAAAGCTTAAGCTAACAACAATTCCGATCGATTTCTCTGCTCCACGACGTACTTAGGTGCCACGCACCAAAATCGAATCCCCTCGGGCGGTGTAGTACCCATAGCACGACAACTAAAAAAAAAACGCAAACGCAACTTAATGCTTTTTTTTCGCACAGTTTTTCTCTTCACTACATCTCTACCCTTTACTATCTCCTTCGCCTCTTTCTTGCAAAAATCGCCAGCCATGGTAAGCCCCCCTTCCTCGCTGGCGCAAACGGCAACGTCCATCACCGTCGGCATTGTCGGCGCGACGGGCGCGGTCGGGATGGAGATGGTGAAGCTTTTCGATAAGAAGAACCTTCCAAATCTAACCGTAAAGCTCTACGCCAGTGGGCGCAGTGCGGGGAAGAAAGTGAAAACGGAAAACTTGAAAGCCGACGACAATACGCCTTTCCTCACGATTACCGAGTACAACACGGAGGAAGTGGCGAACACCTGCAACGTCGTGCTGCTCGCAACCTCCGGCGATTGGGCGAAGGAATATGTTCCCCAGTTACACAAACTGAATCCGGACTTGATCGTCATCGACAACAGCTTATGAAATGCAAATATGTCTGGGTCTGGTAACTTGTAGTGCTAAAAGTGTATGATAGACGCACTGCCATACGCAGCTATGCATGACAAATTTCTTGGCTGCCATGTCTTACGTATTCCGCATTGCAAACTGCGTTTTTGCATGACAGGGAAGAGGGCCTTTTCGTGCCTATGCAACACAGATTCTCGAGGCATGCCAGACAAGCATGACAGACTTGCATTCATCCAGACCCAGACACTTTTGCAATTCATACAGCTCCGCTTTTCGGTACGACGAGAATATCCCCCTTATCGTCCCGGAGATCAACGGGGAGCGGGATCTCCTTTTGAATAAGGAGAAAAAATACGATTTGAAGAAAAACGTTTTGATCGCGAACCCGAACTGCACGACGGCGATTATGGCGCTGATCATCGCGCCGCTGACCCAGCAATTCGGAAAAATCAAGAGGATGCTGGTGTCGACGTACCAGGCGGCGTCGGGGGCCGGGAAGGGGGGGATGGAGGAGCTGGATATGCAAGAAAAAGACTGTGTAAGTGTAAGTCTGTGATGCAGGAAATGCAAAATAGTATAAGCTTGTCATGCTGGATGTGCATCATCGGCAACTTTCATGCGTGTTTCCATGTGCTAGCTGGGCATGACAGGTTTTCCCTGTAATGCAAAACGAACTTGTGATGCTGTTTTCCTACAAAGTTACACTTACACAGTTTTTTTTCCTGGATACTGGAGGAGCAGATGACGCTGTACGGGGAGAAAAATTCACTGGAGAAGAAGAAGAAAGTGGAAGAACAATCGGAAGTAGATGACCCACTGTACCAAATTGTCCACGACCACTACAAGGAGAACAACGCGGTGCAGCAAAAGCGGGGCGTGACCAAGAACGATTTCGCCCACCCACTGATCGGCAACGTGATATGACAATGCACAACTCGCCGTCCTCTCCCTCATTTGTCCTGCAAAATTCCAAACCCAGTCGCTCTCGCTGCCTTGTTGCACTGTTGGCATGACAGATTCTGGAAGCTGCCTAAACAGAACTACATAGATTTGTCATGCATCGACGCCACGGGTTCTAGTGTTTGTATTGCTGTTCAAGCGATACATTTGAGGGGGACGGGGAGTTGTTTACTCCCATACGCCATCCCCCACATCGACAAGCCGCAGCCGAACGGCTACACCAAAGAAGAGATGAAGGTGTCCTGGGAAACGAAAAAAATCCTCGGTGCGGGAGACGACATGAAGATCAGCTGCACTGCGGTGCGCGTGCCCACCATGTATGCATTGCAAAAGTATCGTACTCGTATAAATGCATTACAAGTTTCCTCAGCATGAGAAATAAAATCTGTAATGCGGATTTAGCTTCAGAAAAAAATTTGTTATGCATGACTGCAATTACTACGAGTGCGATACTTTTGCACAGGATACCATGCGGGCCCACGCAATGACGGTGGTGCTGGAGTTTGAGGATGGGGGAGGAAATCCGGTAGTGAATGCGGAAAATGCTCGCTCGTTGTTGACGGAGAAAGCGGACGAGTTCGTCTTTGACGTTATCCTGTGTAAACGTCCCCACCCCAGAGTTGTCATGCAAATCTGCATGCTGAGAATGTTTCTCATGCGGAGACACATGAGAGGCAGTCTCTAGTCGTGTTTTGGAATTTGTAATGCGCCAATCAGCATGATATACTAGATCTGTGATGCTGCCGAACTACCTCAAACAGCACTACACTGCGGTGCCAAATTTGTCATGCGAAACAGCCAAAACTCGTGGACTTGTCTAGCCGATTCCCCATCTTGATTATGGGGTGTGGACGTTTTTACATATGATAGACGTCGTGGACAATCTCGACGAAAACGAGTACCCCATGCCCGTGTTCGCCGCGAACAAGGACAAAGTGCAGGTACAGACATAGATTCAGTTTGCATTCATCTTCATCTTCTTCACATCAAGTACACAATCAGCCAATTTTGGCCTGCGACGGTACTTTTGAGGAAGTCAAGTCTGTTGCTTTGGTGTTGTAAGTAGTACTGGATGAGGACAAGTTCTTTAAAACCAGTTTGTCATGCACTATTATTGCAGATCGAAACAGAAACTCTACATTGCCGTAAATCATAATTTTCAGGTCGGCCGCATCCGCAAGAGCGAGGTTTTTGACAACGGAATTGAGTTTTTTGTCGTCGGCGATCAGCTACTCCGCGGCGCGGCCTTGAACGCGGTTCTGATCGCAGAAATGTTTTTCAAGGTCAACGCCGGAAATCTAGGGGCATAGAGTTGGTTAGGCGGACGATTATTGCAATTGTTTGTTGATGCTAGTACGCCACCAGGTACTTTAGTATACAGAGAAGAGGATGCGCATTTGTTATCCACGGAAATAAGCAAACCCTGAATATTCTCACCTGGCGAAGAACGCGATTCGAAGAACACATTTGTAGAAAACGCATACAGGAGAATTCCATTTCAAAGTACAAAATTCCGATCAGGATATGCAAATAACTTCTGTTGCAACTGGACATCATTCCAAAATTGAGAAAATTTCTGTCACGATCTGAACGAAGTCATCGGTTTATGAAAACAAAAATACAACATACGATCGCGTATTTTGCTCCTAAAGTAACAAGCGAAATCCAATCAAATCGGATCCGGAAGTAGACGTGCGCACATGCATCAAGTCGGGAAATTAATTTCAGTACACGGTCCGCACATTTGAAAGCTTGCTGGATCTACAAGTTGTTTTCTATCAGTTTGGTTTTTCGGCGGACATTTTTTTTTTTCAATTTTCCATTTCTCCTCCCAAAAAAAACGACAGGACCTCATTGAACCATGAAAAGTAGACAAAAAAGATGTGACATTAATAGAGCTGACAGATGATTATATTTACCCCCAGATACAAGTAGAGATTTGTTACCAACTACCTATGTTGATGTTCTTTTGAAAGTTGTCTAGAAAAGTAAGAGTACTAGAAACAAATACTACCCCTTGAAGAAACATCTATTTGATTCGGACACCGTTCATCTCCCTTCTTAGTGAGGAAAAAAAATTCGTAGAAAAATAAGCGCTAGTTTTACGCTGATTTTACACTGTATTACCCAGACAATTTTAACGATATCGATATCGCTACTCGCACGTTGTGCGTTTTGACGTCTAAACGTAAAACCCAGATAATTTTTTTACCCTTCCCAAAAGTTGTTCGAGAAGCAAATCCTGGTTTAATGTCTGTAAACCCCAGCAGCGCGACGATTTGACCCACCCTGTCGGCTTTGCAATTCCACCTACCCCCCTAAAAGTGAGTTAGTAAGCGCCCTAACTCCGCACGTCGCGAACTTCTACGTCGGGTAGATTTTATCCGACTCGATTAACTTCGGCCGAGGTGGACAATTATCTAACAGCAGCGGCGACGGAAGACGAAAAGTTTTCTCGACTCGTTCGCCTCGACCCGATGCGGAAAACAACCTCGAGCGGAGATCACTCCTCCTCCTCCTCCTCCGAAAGCAGCGCAGACGGTGGAAACGTAGAACAAGCGGCGGTTCTTGCAACAAACAGCGTCAAGGGCAGCAAGAACGCAACAATGGTTTCTTCCACTAGAATAAATGCGACACCTACTTCCGCCTCCGCCACCGCTGCTGAAAAGGTACAAGTTCACCCGGAGGGAGAGGCCGCTAGTTGCAAAAACGGTAACAAAAACGACACTGTCGTTGAGGAGGATACAAGCATCTACAACGCACCGCCCGTTGTTCCTGGGCCTAGGAACACCTCATCTTTTGAGCCGGCGGTGGATGAAGCTGCCGGTCTTCTTGATGTTCACGAACGAATAGTAGGAAAAGAAGTACCAGCTGAACCATCTCCGTCAGCCGCGCCCGAGGAGGCGGACCACGAGCGCGACCTTCTGCCGGGCGCAGCAGCCTCGGCGGCGCGAGGGGTAAGCGTCAGTGCGGACTCGGTTTTGTCCCGAGAGTCCTCTTCCTCCGTCCTCTCGGAGGAGGGTTTAACAAGCGGTATGATAACCAGTAGCAGTACCGTGGCGGGACTACAGGAGTCTTCTACCTCAAGAACTACTACGGCCGAAGCCGCAGCCCGACTGGAGCAGGAGAGGATCGCAAAATTGGCCAAGAAGGAGAAAGCCAGGCGCCGCCGGGAGCGACAGGAGGCGAAACACAAGGAGAAAGCGTATGCATTGCAAATGTGTCTGGGTCTGGAAACTTGTAATGCTAAAAGTGAATGAGAGTTCCACTGCAATACGGAGCCACGCATGACAAATTTTTGGGCTCCCATGTGTTGCGTGTTCCGCATGGCAAGCTGCGTTTTTGCATGACAGGTAAGAAGACCGTTTGGCGCCCATGCATCACAGATTCTTGAGTCATGTCAGACATGCATCACAAATGTAGCAATCTTCCAGACCCAGACACTTTTGCATTTGAGAAAGCACTGGCGGAAACGAAAAAAATCCTGCAGGACCCCAAAACCAAACAGGAAATTCAAGAATTTACGAACGGGGGGGAATTGCTGTATAGTTTATCTATGGTTATAGTTTTCATTTACTACAACAATGATGTTGGAGTTGGTCAACAACTGCGGGAAGCAGTGATCGGTGTAGTTGGGAGCCTTGTTGTGCTGAAAATAAGATTTTCAAGCAGTAGAACTAGAACAAGCCATGAGGTGTAAGTGCTGAAAGTGTTTTAGAATACAGTAGTCCCTGAAGAAGATCAAGAAGTTGAAATAAATTTTTTATACCTTCTTTCAGGCCGGAAGACGAAGCGTTGATAACGCGCATGGTGGGCACGCACTCCCACATGGAGCCGGAGGAAGTGCAGGCGTGGGGCAAGTGGGCCGCGCGCGAGCGGGCTGAGGGGCGGATGCAGGGGGAGCTGGTGGAGTGGGACCCGGAGACACTGCCCGAGCATTTGAAAAATGAAAAAGCAGTTGAGGAAAATATTAAAAACCTGTTTCAAGATGTTGAACATGATGATGCGGAGGAAGGCAATCTTCTCTTGCGCCGCGGGGGCGAAGATCTACTTCACATGGACGACCCCGCGAGGGAAGAAAACGGCGGTCATCAAACAAACCGGTTCGATGACACGAGCGACCTTGGGTTTGTGACGCCGGGCCACGCCTGGTTCCAACAGACAAACGACGAAAACAGCAGCGACTTACTGGAGGAAGATGACAGCTCGACCCCGAGCCGGGAGACGTCGACGAGCGTCCGTGGTGGCAACCCGATGCTGGGGAGCTCGGAGAGTCCGGACGGCCGGGTGTTTGTCGACTACAGCCAGAACGAGGACTTTTTGACGAACCGACGGGTGCACTTCCGCGACGTGGTGTCCATGGTGTCGATCATATGGATTGCAAAAATGTCTGGGTCTCCTGGAAGCTTGTGATGCTAAAACGTGGATGATGGAAACAGTTGCGAATGGAACACAGCATGGCAACTTTTCAGAACGCTTTCTCATAGGAAAGCCGCATGAGAAACTGCGTAGTTTTTGCGTGTACAAAAGAGGCTGCGACTTATTTTGTTGGCTATGCAATACAGATTTCCTAGGTATGCTATGGAGAGCTAGCATTGCAAGTTGCAACCTTCCAAACCCAGACACTTTTGTAGTCGATAGATCAGCAACGGGAGCTACTCGCCCACCACCACCGCGCGGGAGTACGCGTCCAGCGCCGCGCGCTCCGTGGCCGAGGGACTGCGTATTAAATGTAAAATCGTCCCAACCCCAGAGTTGTCATGCAGATGTGCACGGACGGGAACATTTGTAATGCGCATCTCCATCAGAGGCTTTCCCAATCGTGTTTTGGAATTTGTAATGCTGTACCCAGGGTGAGAAAGTGGCTTTCTCATGCGACCGCCCTTACTAACCAGCACTAGACTGCAGATGGAACTTGTCATGCACAAATCCCAAAGCTTGGAGATTTGTGTTGCAGATTGAGCAACTTGACCATCATGGGATGGGGACGTTTTTACACAGGATACTGCGGACGTTGAGCTCCGCCGCCGTGGACGAGATGCTGCAGATGACGGCGCACGCGCAGGCGCGCGCGATATGAAATGCAAATATGTCTGGGTCTGGAAATTTGTGATGCTGGGTGGCGTATCATGAGAAGGCCGCGAGTGCTGGCTCAGCATGACAAGTTTCTGAGCTTCTCGGTGTTGCCTCTTCTGCGTGACAAACTGCGTTTCTGCATGACAGAGAAATTATGGGGCTCTTGGGTAATGTGCGTGACAAATTTAAGAGTCACGCGAGACAAGCATGACAAACTCGCACTCTTCCAGACCCAGACATTTTTGCACTTGATACGCGACTTTCATGTACGACTGGTTCCAGAACCGCGCGGCGCTGACTATGACTTGCTCAAGCGTTACAATCTCAAACGTTACAATAGAATCTGGAATTTGTGTTGCATGATGAGCATGACAGACTCGCACAGCGTTCCACCTTTGCAATACAAATTTCGCCAGATTGTAGTGGGGTTTGGGGCTCCGGAACTTGCCATGCGCAATCCCATGAGAGTTGGCTAGATCATGCACTCTTGCATCACAGACTTCCATACTCTATGGCAACGTTTGAGATTGTAACACCTGAGCGGGCTATACTGACCGTCGACCCCGAGGAGTACCGGAGCCCCAGCCTGATGCCCGCGCCGCCGCGGAAGAGCCGCAGCGGGTCGGTGGTGACAAATCATGGAGGTCTTCCCGCCTTGACAGGACGAGAGGAAGAAGATGGCACAACGACAAGAACTTCGTCCACAACGACAAATAATAACGCAGGAGCTGCCGACAAGACTAATCCAGTGTCAATGACCAGCACCAGCGACAGTTGGTTCGGCGCGTTCCCCTTCTCGCCCCCGTGGCAGAGCTACTCGGAGTACCGGGACGCGCACCCGGGGCACTTGAAAGCGACGGCGCTGAGCTTGGCCGCCGGGGAGGGCGGCGACGGCCATGGTACGGGGGGGCACAACAGCAGCCCGAAGGAGCACGACAAGCAGCACTCGCACGAGATGTATTTGGAGCAAAAGTTGAACCTCCTGAAGGAGTGCCGGCGCTCGCCCCGCGACGAGCGGTACACGGTGCCGGCCCGGCGGAAGTTCGTGGCGTTGGTTTTGCCGCCCCCGTTGCGCCCACTGGAGCTGAACCCGCACGAGGTGGCGTGGCGGAGCCAGTACGGCCGGTTTTTGTCCACGGTCGGGTTCCTGCTCTGGTTCGGCCTGGTGCTTTCCGTCTTCATTTTCGCCGCCCTGCAGCCGCTGCGGAACGCCAGCACGCCGCAGGGAAAGTGGGTGGACCAGGTTTCCAGCGGAACCACCGACGCGGTGCTGGAAATGCATCTGCACAGGGATCATGAGCGCGGAACAAATACGGAACAGGGGTTGTTGATGAACCAGGGGAAAGCTGCCAGCGGAGGTGGTGGTCCCACCTCAGGTGGTCGTGTAGCTGATCAGAAGATGTTGAACATTTTTCCGAAGGACAAAAATAAAATCGCTTTTACGGTTACCGACCTGGAACGAACGCTGACCAAGCCACTGGACCTGCAATCGATTGTGCACGAGAACAGCGAGGAGGTGCCGGCGGAGGTGGAGATTTTGGATTTGCCGCACGTGTACTGGCAAAAACCGGTGGTGGAAGCGGTGGATGCAGAAACTTCGCAGTTTTCCGAGAAGTGTCCCGTGGTGAATAACATGCTGATCCACCCGCCGCCTGCGATGCTTTTTAACCGGAACCTCATGTACTACTGGACAGAGTTCTACTACTGTTCTACGACAACTTTTGTGACATTCGAATCTGCTAACAGAAGAATACACTTTAGTTCGCTTTATTGCTACAAAAACAGCGTGTCGTGTGGCGTTTGTAGTTCTCAGGCCCTTATTTCGCTTCCCTGTCTTGTGTTGTGACTTGCATAAAAATCGCAACTACCTTTTGCTTTTGTCATCTCCCTAACCGAGTTATCTGTTCTACTTCCAGCAAACTTTATCAAAAACAGGTCGAAGCTGAAAGAGCTGCAACCGGAGCGCAGCACCGAGCAAATGTGGGTTTTCTGCCGCGACCGGGGTCGCGCCGGGTTGGAGGCCGGTCTGGTTTTCGATCTTGATCAGGGAGACGATGTTGGCAGCGGCACAACATCCACGACCTGGTATCTGCCCAACAACGCTTGGCTTGCGTCCCACGAGGTGGGACAGGGCGTGAAGAAGCTACTGAACGGCCTGCGGGCGCAGCTGCAGCGGGACGAAAATTTTCACGCACTGCACAACCCCGATCATTCCCAGGGACGAGCAGCTGGAGCAATATCTTCCCCCTCTTCGCAGGACCACGAGCAGCCCGCGGTTCGCGTCCGCTCCGCCGCGGCGCTGAGCTGGAGCCCGACCGTTCTGCAAGAAAAAGCTTTCAACTATGCGCGCGACCTGGCGACCGGGAAAAAGGCGTTTGAGCACCTGAGCCCCGCGGATCGGGAAGCGTACTGGGGAAGTGGTACTAGTAGTTCAGGATCTACTAGTGCAGGAGGACAAGCAGGAGGTCAACCTCAGCTTTCCGAGTACAGCGAGCTGTTCTGCGACCAGGTCGTCCTGCGGTCACTTAGTGGTGTTCCCGCTGCGAGGACGCAGCATCAACAAGGCCAAAACCCGAATGCTCCGCCGAGCCCTCCAGCTACTCCGGTTCAGGACTCGGACCGGCAAACACTGTTACAAAACACCAGTCCGTCCGACCTTGCGTACCGGTGTCTGTCCCAATGGCTGAAGTCCGACGCGCACCGACCGGCGGTTCTCTCCCTGCAGCAATCGTTTCAGGAGCTCGCGGTCGGCGTGTACGCTGGGGAGAGATGCGGGCTCGAGTCCGAGGCAGCTGCGGATGTGTTCGCAAGCAGTAGGCGGAGGAACGAGTCGGGTGAGGAAGTGTACGAGGAGCGGCATGTTTGTGTGGTTTTGTTTCTACAATCCGGCCGGAAAATAAGCGGTAATAGATCGTTTGCAACAACTTCCGGGCAGGAGCTGTGAGATGCGGTAAGTAGAGCGTTGTAAGTAGTAGTAGAGCCGCGGTACTAGCGATTGACTACACCCTATGACGTGTGTGCGGAACGAAGCCTACGGTGTGTGCTGGCAGTAGAAAAAGTAAAAGTCGTGCGGTTCAGATAACTTTCGAAAAACTTGAGTTTCTCAAATGATACGGTTTCAAAAAAGCTTCAAATCTTGGCTGACTACCACCTGAAATCGGCAGTTGTAAAAACGAATCGACGACGAGTTACGAGTGAATCTGGTAGTTGTGGTTCGAAAGTTTTAGGTACAACAAGTATAGATACAGTGTGACTTGGCAAGATCCTTACGAGCACCGCTACAAGTAGGAAGGAACTGTAGGAGGATAATACAATCGTTCTGCTTGATGCATGTTACCAGACCTGTAACCGACAGATGGATGCTCACCGCGAAGAAAAAACATACAGCGACAGCACGACAGCGTTCTTGAACGACATGTCCTCGAGATGAAAGCAACTTCGTTCAGCACAATTCAGGTTTCCTGTACGATGGCAGAATGAATCACCGGTAGATGAAACGATGAAAATCTAGCGACAGCACTCTTCTTCAGATTTATTTTCGAAACAGAAGATTTTAAGCGGCCGAATTAGCGGCTCCGTGCAGAGATCAAATGCAGACCTGCTACAACTTGTGCTGTCAAAGGACGGCGATTATGTTCATCTGGAAGATGTAAATGAGGGACGACGGATGGCGGAATTAGATCGAGAGAAATACAGCGAAAACCGTGCACTGGAAAAATCAGATGAAACGACAGAACAGACTTCTTCGATCAATTGGATCCTCCTCCGGCTCAGTAACAGAGTGTTGCTGCTCTTATAAATGCTACAAATCAAGCGCACCGGGTCTGGTTCATGAGGGAGATGATGAGCTCTGTGCGAGATGATCTTTATGAGTGGAGGTTTCAGGAGTAAAACAGGAAGGGCCATACAACATCAGGTGGGAGTTGTTCTTGTTACCCACGACGCTTTGATTATTGACAAATTGGTTTAATCACAGGCTGCATGACCTTTTTTTGGTCTGTGTTTTGCGTTTTCTCATAAAGTATTGTCACCGAATTTCAAGGAGTATACATCTCCAAATCTGTACCAATTTGATTTGCAAACTTGTAATTTTCTGTACTTGACGCACCACTAACGAAACTCAAAATGTTTTCTTCACGACGAAAAACCTCTATAACCCGAGGTTGCGCACTTTTGGCATTGGTGGGACTGCAACGCACCCTTTTAGGGGAAGGAGCAGCCGTGTACAATCCACCTGGTCGTCAGGGTGAACAAACGGGGAGCGCTGGTAGAAGAGGCAGGGATTTAGTCTTGCGGTGGCGCCCAGTAGATAAGAGAGAACAAGCGCCCAGGACGAGTCGGGGGAGCAACTGGCGCCCCAGTCTGGCGCCCAGAAGCGCGAGCAACAGTTGGACGACCTTTCCGCAGAGGCAGACCAGGCAGACGCACGGGCACGAGGAGGCTCCGCGGGGCTGGCACTATGATGATTATGTGAGTCGGAGAAGAGCATTTGAAAGAGGCGAGGATCTTCAAAATGACCACCCGGCACCATCGGCTCATGCGGGAAGCACGGGATCCTTGCCAGCGGCAGCGGGGTGGCATAGTTGGAGCGGCCATGATGCGGGTAGCACCAGTGGCGCCGCCCACGGCTGGCCGGAACAAGGAGGACAGGATGTTGCACCTGTTCCATGGCACCACATCAATGCCTCCGGGCTGCAGAGTACAACTACACAACCTGAACCTTCACACGGGCTGGATTTTCATTTTCATCAACACGGGTATAGCAATAATTACAGCCAACCCCGCCACCAGGCCGCCTATCATTATCAACAAAAACCACGTCAGGAAGCCGGCGACCGACGGGCCAGCGGTCCGGAGGTCTGGGCGAGCCGACCTGGTGATGCCGCAGCTAGTACCGCGGGCGCCGTCAGCACGCAAGAAGGAGCACCAGTGCCGCTTGAGGACCAACAGGGTAGTACCGCACCATCTCTACGAGAGCAAGAGCTTTTAGCAAGGATTCTCGACAAGGAACGACGTGCCGAGCAAGAAAAAAAGGGAAACAAGAGTCCGCCTTCCGTCACCATCGCTCGGCTTAAGGAGAAGTTTGGCGTCCCCGAACCGCCGACTACTTTTCTGGACTATGACGTCCATTCGGGTGTCGGTTTGGGAGATATCCGTTTTTTGCCACGACAGGAAAATCTAAATTGGGACTCATCGCGCGTGCCGCGCGGGCGGGGAGGCAGCAGCAGCAGTAAGAGCGGTCAAAATGTTGGCGTGCGCGGTCCTAGTTGTACTTCCGACCAGGACGAAGAAGAGCAGGAGGCGGTTTTCTACAAGTTCCACCGTGTCGTCGAAAACCGGAGCACGTCCTCGCACACCTGCGGTGCACCAGCTGCACAACATCGTCAATTGGCTAAAATCAGCGAAGAAAGTGGGGAAGAACTACTACTATATCCTGGGGGCGTCGATGTCGCTGGTCTTCTTGGGTGCGATAGGAAAAAAACCTATCATCCTGGTTGTAAGTGCGACTCGTGCCAATCTTCTACCTGGCTGCACCCAGGTCTTTTGCCCACACCGTATAGCGTGGCCTCTGCATCTTCTACTGCAGGAGCCTCTCAGGAGTGTACAGCATCAAGCTGTCCTCGTACCAGCCTTGATAAAGGACTACTTCAGCCTGAAACTACGGCAGCGAGTGAGCAGTGGGGGGACGAATTGCTCTTTCCGCAAGAACTACCTCTGTGCAGCGGTCAACAGCGTAGTAGTTCAAGTGCCTCCAGCTCGGCGGAATGCCACCTTGTCGAAGATCTTTGCAACACTGGGAAACATCAAAAAGAATTTTGCGGCGCGCCGCAGAAGCAATTGGAGCAAGCGTTGGCCGACCTGGTGAACGGATACGACAAAGCGGACTTTTTCCGCCTGCCCATTGCTGGGGAGCAGAAAAACGCACTGTCTGCGTGGGCGGAAAAACTCGGGCTGTATAACGCGCGAGCTGTGGAAATAAAGACGCTTAGTACAACTACCTCGGATCATGTAGGAACTTCTTTTACGGGAAGTAGAAGTAGTTCATCTCCGGTTGATGTTCAGTTCAATGCCGTGTTGAACTACATTGTGCTCACGAAGGATCTCGGGAGTTCGGCCCTGATGCATATGCCGCTAGAATTGCTATCGGACACCACCCGCGGGTTACAGATTTTGGTGCCCTTGCGGCTCAGTGTAGACCAGGACAGGGGGGTCACGCAAACAGTTCCGTATCTGCTAACAGTGGAAAACAATAATTTGCCGGAAAAAACAAAAGAGATGCTGTGGCAAAAATCGAGTGGTGCGACGACCACTTTTGCTGCAACCGGGCATGATCAGGACACGAAAAGCTACTTCCCTTCAGATCGTGCAGGACCACACGGCGCGACAGCAAAGTGTAAAGATTCTTCCCCGTTCGTTGTCTCTGCGGCTGAGATCTTTCCGCATGGTAAATTGGAGCGCGCACTACGGCAGGTGGTCCGGCCCCACCAATCAAGGCGTCCGAGTCGAGTTTGCGAACAAACCTCCGACACCTTATCTCCTCCCAACGAGGAGCCATGCACGACCATCTTGAACTGCGCAACAAAGAGCGGGGAGATAGAAACGGACAGCGCTAAAAGTTGGAAGAAAATGCTGCTCGGTTGGGCACGGGAGAATGGAGTGCGCGTGGGAGAGTACGAGGACAAGAAAACCTCCCAGTTTCGCTATCAAAAGGAAAAATCCCCCCTCCCCATATCGAAATGAAAATCTGTGATGCGGGATTTGTGTACGCAAATCGGCTTTGTCTTGCAGTAGAGGAGTGCAGGCAGGTACAAAGCGGGAGTAGGGGCGTTTTGCTGTAGGCGCCTAGCAAGGCAGGCACGTCCTCCGCAGGCCGTGCAGCATGACAAATTACCTGCAGAATAAAGCGGCCAGGTTTTTGGATTTGCCTTCTTGCAATATCGAGAGACGATTGGCGGTCTCAATCAGCACCACAAATTTTCAGAAGTATCCCGCTTTGGTACGGGGAGGGGGGATTTTTCGTCACAATATTCGCCAGTTGTATCACGAGCTGGTTAATTTTCTCGCTTGCAGCATTAGCCTCGGCAAAGGCGAGTCGGTCGATCTCAAGGGGAAGAAGGTCACGGTGCCCGTCGAGCTTCCGCTGGGAGGTAACTGCAAAGCGCACTACGAGCTAACGGTAGACTTCAAAACCGGGAAACGGCACTTTACCCCCAGGCGGGGTTTTTTCCGCGAGGACCATGGGGAGGTTCGTCCGTAACGTGGTGTGCGATTTATTTATTTTCTAGCGTAGTTCTTTAGTTTCTTTGCATTTGTATGATGTACGTCTTCAGACGCACTAGAATTCAGTGGAGAAGAACTGATCCGGCATGCCAGCGGCGACAGGAGAGAAATTGTATTTGTTGGAATAAGAGTGGCCCACTACGTATTGCTATAAGTGCTGCCTCTTGCGGTCGTCTGGTATTGTAGACCCGGAGCATTCATCGAAGAATGTCAGCAACTAGTCGACGCGCAAAGCACGCCCTGATTAGAAAGATTGCACTTGAAAAATTCTGTACTCTGAACTACAAGTTTATTGATACACATAATTTTCACGCCGGACGACTTCTGAGGTGGAAATAAGAAGTAGCATTGCATGTTTGTGTTTCAGCTCTGTCTTTCTCTTCTCTCGGAGCATTGTGATTTTTGCAAGAGCGCTTCGCAGAAAACGAAAAACCGAAGACAGTTTCCCACACGAGAAAATGTGCTTGTGTAGAATGAATGTGGAAAACAAGAAGACAAAATTGGCGCTTATTTTATGTGAAGAAAATTGAGAAAAACAAAAACCTCCAAAACGATAGCAAGAGGACACCAGCTGCGTCGAGAACTAAACAGTCCTGAAGCCACGAATCAATTGCACCTCCAACCGCCGTGTTCGTTGGTTCCTATCACAAGGCGGCGTTCCTCAGCTTTTTTGACATGAAAGAGTTTTCTCCGCCAGCTTTGCAACCAGCAAGCAAAAAAGATCACAATTAAGTATTATTTTTTTCTTTTGCAGCGTCCGATCGGAAGCTGCCTATGCTCTCTAGCAAGCGTTTGTAGGCGGAAATCAGATCTTGCGTTTGTGGCTCCGCGCATTTTTTTTTGAATTCGTAAAATGCTGTACATGGTAGTCAATCTATCGCAAGATAAGTATGTGTGGCACAGGATATTACTCTTGCATTTTTTAATGGTTTAGATCGAGTTACAATTGCATTTACTGTGGAGCTGCTCCTGGAGGTCCTGCAAAAGAGAAGCATTTTGTCTTGTTTATGTCTGTCCTAGGTCAGAATCTGTTGTTTTGCTTTTAACAGTTTGAACAGCTACTCACTTATCAGCACGGTAGAAAAAGGTAGCAAAAAAACACACACCACACCAGAAGCAAAATTTTAATCGTCAGAATGGCAAAGGCTACAGCAACGAAGACGCCACCTCTCGCAGCGGCCCTGTTGCTGCTTGCTGCCTGGCGCGTGACAAACACGATGGCACTGCAGATGCAGATGTTTCGGTATAATAACATGAGCAGAGGTTTGAGGGCGTTTTTGCAGCCCCCAGAACATCATCCGCGAGATGTTGAAATCCCAGGGTACACGTACAACAGCCGTGGTTCAGTTCCGTACAATTACGATAGCAATGCCAGCAGCAGCAGGGAGCCTTACGTGGACACCTTGGAGCGGCAGACGCAACGAGAGCGGGTGCGGAACGCTTTTCTTCGGGATGAAACGACTACGGCAGCACGACTAGAGGCCCACGCAACGCCGGCGTTGGAACCAGATGACCATTCACTTTCCTCAGGTCATGATGACCTGGGAGCAGCAGATGTTGACCACGGAGTAGTAGATGAACATGGTTTAATATTACCCACGTATGACCGCCTGGTCCGCGAGTATTGCAATCTTTCCAACGAGGACATTATGACCACGACGTGCCAAGAGGACGATGTACAAGAACACCGTGCGCATTCTACTTCCAACGCCTTCGATCCGGACCAGCCAGCGTATTTCGCGGGGGGAGTCACTGCTACAACTGCCGGAAGCTGCAGCAGTGTCGTGCCACGTCCTGTTTTTTTGCCACGTGGTCCTCCTCCTTCATCGTCAGATGGTCCTGTAGTAATCGCGCAGCACAACTTCCCTCGGCAGGAGACACGAGGAAGCAGTGGTGCATCAACATCTTTGCCACCGGCGGCGGAAGCCGCGGCCTTGCCCGATTATGTGTTCCAGCACGACCACTATCGGCCACAGGGGTCGTTCGGTGACCGTGATCCACAGGAGTGCCAGCACTACAGCACTGGGCCGCGAGGCCCGAAGTGGCCGAGTCGCGGTAATAAATTCCGCGGAAACAACAACAAGTTAAACCGTGATGCTAAATTCCGTTGCGGCGATTCTACTATTTGTACAGCTGGCCGCAGCGACGTCGCTGGTACTAGTTCTAGTGGCCCCTCCAAAATGAAGTGCGACGAAGCCAGAGACACGGTTCTCTCGCTAGAAGCGGGCGCGGCGCTTATTGAGAGGAAAAATTCCCCCTCCCCATATCGCAACGAAGTTTCTGATGCTGGATTTGCGTACACATATCAGATCTGTCTTGCAGAAAGTGCTTGGTGGCATTTTCTGACCCTGTTTGGGTATGCAGAAGGCTAGCAATTGCGCATGGCAAACAGGTTTGTAGTAGTCGAAAGCGCATGACAGACTCGCTCTGAAATGCGACGTCAAATGGCTCCTATGAGCCTGCAGGCAAGACAAAGACGATTTGTGACCACAAATCAGCATCACAAATTTCCGTTTTGATATGGGGAGGGGGGATTTTTCATTTTGATAGCGCTGCGGGATTTCGTCGATGAGTACAAAAAGCAACCGGCCTTAATGCAGGCGCTGGACAGGAAAATGGCGAATTACGAATCGACCGTTTCAGAAATGGAGTATGAACGGAATTTTATCCTCCTGAAATCAATTGCCCTCGACTTGAAAAACCCAAAGCTGGAGTTGCGGCTGTTTAAATTCTATCAAATTCAAAAATGTCTGGGTCTGGAAGGTTCTAAACTTGTATATGCTGTCTCTGGATTCTGAAAAAATTTGTATTGCAATGCAATACATGCGCAATACAAGTCATGCAGCATGACCAGCAGGAGAACTCCAATTTGTGCTACGCGGAGAGGGCATTTCTCATGCGGCAGAGGCATCACAAAGTCCTCTAAAAATTTGTGATGCTAGGGCATGCATCGCAGACATCATGGGTCATTCAAAATATGCATGACAAACCTGGTAATCTTCTAGACCCCGACATTTTTGCATTTGATAAATTCATGGCCATGCAGCCGCTTTTGGACATCGACTGCCGGAAGTTCCAGCCCGGGGAATACTCTGGATATGCGGCGGACACGGTGGTGGTTAGTTTCCCGGTCGGACTTCATCTACTTCCTGGCACGACCTCCCGGCCAGACTCGGATTTCCTTTACACACTGACCGTGGATTTGAGAACCAACGAGAAATGGTTTCGCGACGATTACCGCTGGACGGTGTGAACGTCAAAGGTTTATAAAACGAACAAACGTGGGCAGTGCCAACATCTATGAAAAACTGCGAATTTTGGCGACTTTGAAATTTTTTTCGGACACCTGCAGCTGCTGTCCGCCCGTTGGAATACTTAATTTTGAGCTCGCGGATGGTTGTTATGCTTATGTTACATCCTCGTAATAAAAATTCTCAATCGCACTACTCACACGATATAGAAGCAGCTCAAATTTTGGCAAGAGGTGCTGGACACAGTTCCTATTATTTGCAAAGCGGGAGGGAAAAAATTACGGTGCGAGAGACAGGGCCCTCTCTTCATGCGGGAAAATCCACTGGATTTTTTGTTTATCTGTTGACAGATTCAATTTGGAATATGAATATCTCTCGCTCGGGAATGAACTGCGGTGCGAGCGCGCTTACACTTTGTGAAGGGCTATGTTTGCCAGGATGTTCACTCCGACTCGTTTGTGTGCATCGTGCAATACTACATTTCGCAAGCTTTGCCTTTGATGTGTTGTTTCTCTCACAATTTCAATTGATGAGATATGGCTGCCATGATTTTGTTGGAGGGTGCGGCGGCCATAGGTACTAATTTAGTTTTACGACAAAGGCACGAGGACAAGGACATTTATTTTTTTGGTAGCCGAGGGCTTGAGGCATGTTTTAGTTTTTGAATTTGAAAGTGATCAATTTTATGTAGAGAAATTGCACTATTAGAATTAAAAAAGATTCGAAAATTATGGCGGGCGGGCTGGGACGAGCACCAGGGTCGCTCCCTCAGTTTATCCCGGTGCGTCGCAGCTACTCAGTGAGCTGCCGGCGTCGCCCCGTGCTAGTTTCTTTCGCCTGCTTGCTTTTCTTCTGCGACTCAGCGGCAGCAGGACAGGGCAACCGGGTAGAAGATGATCTACAACAGTATGGGAATGAAGGTGTAGTAGCGACAGGGTACAACTCTGGGTTTCAGTCCTCTAATATGGGTCCCTCTCCACTCGCTGCTGGACGGCAAGGCCTAGTTCCTAGAACACGAGATCGTAATCGACCAAACAGGAGAAGTAGAAACGCGGGAGGTGCAGGAGCATCTTCTTCAAATTATGCGAGTTCGAGCGCATATCATGCGCACTACAACCCTGGAGTTGCTGGTGGTGCGACAAGATTCGCACTGACGCCGGGTTTAGTACTGCCAGGAGGACTACCACTACCACCACTTCTACAGAGGGCTTCTTCTGAAACAACAACATCGTCGTCCACCCACATGGGAGTGAACAATTTTTATCCACCAGCTGGCGACCTCGGTAGACCTTTCACTCGGTCGGCGAGAGAAGAGCAAGGCGATACTAGCAACTTCTATGCAAGTGGCGTTTCGACGCTGGAACCAGGGCCGCAGTCCTCGCTTCCTAGTTGTTCCGGAGATGTACTTCCTGCACACCTTAGCCGGTGTGCCGGGGCGAAGTGCGTGAGGCATTGCAGAGCGCTAACGCGCCTGCGATGCCCCGACGCAGGTACTACCTGGAAGTCGCTTGCTGAGCCCAGTCGGTCGATGGCGCTCGAGAGTCAGATCCTTCAAACACACAGGGGACGGCCTGCACGCCGGCGACATGCAAAGCCAACTTCCACAAGTGGCAGCATTCGTAGCATTCAGGCGGCAGATCACGGTCTCAAAGCTTTGAAGAAGCTGCCACTCTGCGCTGCCTTGCCCCTACAGGCGTTGCTCGATCCCGACTGGGCTCGAGCACATCCTGGTAAGTGGCGGGCATTAGAGCAGTTGCTCTAGACGGCCACACTTTGCCGAGGCGCAAACCCCTGCAAAAGACGGGGTCGCCTGGCCTTTACCAGGATGCTTCTGCTGGCCAAGTCTATAGACAAGCTCGGCAACTTTGTGTGCTGCCAAAAGCCGCAAAGGTTGCAAGCAGAAAAGAAGCACTTTTTTGACGTCCTCAGAGGAGGTATGAATATTTTTACTTTTTGGGCTGGTCTGGAAGGAGCATAGCAGTGGGATACGCGAAAGTATTCACCTCCCCAAAAAACGCCTGTTTTTCCCAGAAAGTGCGCACTTTTTTGGCGTTTTTCGCTGTCGCAAATTGCGCAGATGAATATTAGATAAATCAAGTGGGAGTAGCTTCTGCTAATAAAAACGGAAACGCAGTGTCGTCGTGATTCGAAAATGAATATTGAGAAGCGAAGCGGGCGAGAGGTGTCCGCCTTGGTGCAAAACAGCCATTGCCGGCGCTGTGGCGCATTTCAGTTCAGCCTTGGCCTTTAGAGGAGTAGCGCTTGCGCCTGGGCGAAGTGGGCCTTTCCAGCTTCTGCAGAAAAACTTCGCGGGGTCCCCGCAAAGGAGCGAGGGCGCCCAGCTACCTAGCAAGCAATCCGCCAAAGCGCGCGCCACATCGTTTTCTTTAGAGAGGAAGGACCACACTTGAGGCGTAGGCCTTGATATCTCTCGGCCCTGCAAGTCGCCGAACGCGTTTCGTGCGCTTTCTGGCCCAGGATTTCTACATGAAGCGCCGCAGCGAAGCTCTCGCGCGCGCATGTCGCTGAGCCTTTTTTCTGGGCGTTCACTAATTGCGCAAAAAAAATTTTTTTCGGCCCTGTGAATATTTTTGAAATGAATACTTTCTCACGCTCATAGTCCTCGCTTCCTAGTTGTTCCGGAGATGTACTTCCTGCACACCTTAGCAGCGGAAGTTGTGTTACAAGAAACACAGTGCCTACTTTGAACGTGACGGATTGGTTTGTGCAGCGGCAGCTTCAGCACCGCGCAATATCGTGTAGAAGTACTAAGGGTCGCGCGACAGAGACGACGAGTAGCTCCTCGTCATGTTCGCATGCCAAGAACCAGCGGACAGAGCAGGGGAATTATAGGGAAATGTCTGTAGATGAGACATCATATTACCGACCCTTGTACAACCGCAACGGTCCCGTCGCTGTCGAAGAAGAAGAACTGCTTCCTGCTGGTGGCCCAGCGTCGACTGTAACAGCTCCCCAAATGTTGACATCAACTCCGCTTGCAAGTTCGAGCTCTTGCGAGGCTTCGACAAACACAGAGGTTGGTTGCGAAGTAGTAGATAACAACTGCAGCAGTGCACCATCGGCAGCAACGGGCAGTGGTCGCGCCAGGTTGAAGAACCGGAAACTGATCAAAATGGGACCTCCTACAACTCCGGGGACGAGTAAAGAACACTCGTTCGGTATAGGGGAGACCACGAAAGGACCGTTTTTATCATCATCACCATCCTCATCTTATTCCGGGGCCGCAAATCAGAATCATCTCCGGCAGGAGAGGCATCCTAATGGTCCTCCGTATCAACAGCCAACCGCCACCGAGCTTTGCCGGCAAATACTTCAGCTTGGTAACGTTTCGGCTCGCAGCACGACTGATGGAAGTAGGGATAATATTGCTGTCAATAATTTTCGTTTTCCCAGAGAACAGCAGGCAGTAGAAGATTTGTTCCGGCGGCCGCCCACTCCGCCGATCCCTAACGCCTTGCTTCCAGTGCAAGTAGACCGGCTTCGAGAGCAGGGGCTGGATGCCGAGCCGTGGTTTGAGAGAATGCAGTCCGAGGAGATGAGTATGGCAGCTACTACGTTGCAGGACAGAACGGATAATGATCATGCTGAACAGGGGCTGGTCCCGGAGCACCTTCCGGTTCATGTGTCGTGCTGGCCGCCAGAGAATGAACATCGAAGAGCTTTTCTTGAGGGTCATCGTGGTGCGACAGGAACAACACCAATAGAGATAAGTGGCACTGACACAGCAGCTCCACCCTCGTGGTCTACTTCAGGTTCTTGCAGTCTAGCTATGCACCCGCCGCACATCTTCAACCTGCGGTATTGTAACAACGAGACGGCATCTTCACCATCAGGCATGGCGGCGGCACCGGGTTTTGAAGAGCAGGTTACAGAGCCGCAGTTCCAGCCATTTGTTCCCATGGGAGGAGGGGAAATAGGGGCTCCTGCAATGGGATCATCTTTCGGCTCGATGTTGCGCTTGGCACAGCTCCTAAGGCAGCCGTCCTCCTACGCATCGCAAGCAGAAGCAAATGGACTGCGCGAGGTGATGGCCGGGCCGGGGCTAGTTCCGGCGATGGAACAAGGGTCCGCCGGGCCGCAACAAGCAGAACAGCAGCGAGTCTTGGATCACGTATTTTTGTCTTTGGTTTGACATGTTGAAAATATGAAATATCGGCTGCGGTGAAGTTTTGAAAAAAAAAGACAGTCATCATTAATTTTTCACAGCTCGAGTCTCCGATGACCTCGCGCGACCCATCATCTCCGTCTTCAACGGGAGGAGAACGAATGCCAATTCTGTTCGGACCATTCCCGTCTGTGAACGCTGCAAACCAGCTCGAAGGGTGGCTGCAGCGGCTCCGGAGCAGAGGGAGGAGGACTTCTAGTGGGTTCGAAAATTATGATCTTCAAAACGAACATCATAATGAACAACACCCGTTTCAGCCTCAGCAACGTCGTCTCGGATTGTTGCAGCAGCATCAAAATGTTGGCACAACGAGTAGAGAAAGGTCGTCCCCAGGGTTACTTGATCAGCAGCCGGGACAATCGACAACCAGTGCAGGAGCAGCTCATCCGGCATCGACACCCACACTACCACCTCTTCGTGCCGGTTTGACGCGCAGGAGCTCCTCCGGAGGAACCACAACTACATCTCCGGCTGTCACATCAATCGATCCGGCTACAGTCGCCAATTTGACCACGTTGCGCGCGCGTGTTTACCATCTGCAGCTCGAACTTTCTTCGCGGGAAGACCAGTTGGCGCTGCTAGCGCGGGTTTGCGAGGATGTGTCGGAGCGGTATCCCTTTGATTTACTTTCGGAAAGTGGGATGCGCCAGTACGCGGAGCACGTGACGCGGAATGCATGGGCGAACGCGCTGGTGGTCTGTCCGCCATGGGGTATGTACGACCTCCGGGCGATGCGCTGGCTGGACGGCAGTTTGATTTTTTCCCTGTGAGAGTGATTTTTTTTGTTTTTGGACCTTTTATTCTACATGTTTCTTTTTTGCAGAGCAATGCACGACTTATTTTGATGTTGAGAGAAACGAACGAGAAAGATGGATAGCTTTTGCCGATATTAAGTACGAAAAATTGCGGCGAAAACTGTTTCACGAAGGAACCGAACGAAATCAAGCATAAGCGAGCATTTGCCAATCAGCTCTGCCTGCATAATGCGAATATTTGAAATAGAGGCGTCGTTTCTTTTTTGCATAAATGCTTTTGCTTTTCATTTGATTTCCCTTTGCCGTGCATGAATGTGGCTTTTGTCTGATTCAAGAATGACTGTATAGAGGCTCACCGCGCCGGTAGCTGTGTTACAGGCGGTAGGCTAAAAATGCAAAACGCGTCTTCAACACCAGGAATAAAGCAGCTGTATAACTAAGTATATGTTCGGAGAGACAATGTGTTGTCTGTAAAAAGAAAAGAAGAAAACGCAAATTGAGTGCGACACAGAGCGCGCAATCTTCCCAGGCCCTGCTGTGCGGCACTGCCACTGGGCATGATGGAGTCCAGCATGTACTTTTTGTGTTTCAGGTCTTTGTCCGGCATGTTTTGATCCTATCATTCACATGAGCCTCTGACTGCTCCGGCAGCAAAGTCAAACAGGAATCTTCGGTCACTGGAAGAACGTCTCACGATTCGTCCACGTGTATTCTTTTCGCAGTATTCAGGAGGTCGGTCTGTCGTTGATAGAACAGATCGGTATAACAATGAATGCTATGCAATAGAAGCCATATCGGAAATAAAAATGGCGGATAAAAGAGGCACCAAATCAATGCGCCACTCGTCGACCTCGTACTGCAAACTATTTGAATTCGTTCGTGAAACCTAGACTCGCACTCGTACAGGATTTTTATTCGTCGTAAAGAAAGATGTGCTGTGCCTGCGCAGCGTCCACTAGTATTCATCTGTGCGTGTAAAAGAAGGTACTATGAAAGTCGCATGTACTACAACTCCTTTGCCATATTTCATCAAACAGGACCTCACCCTCAGAACCGCATGAAATTCCCATCATTTTTGCACGACTTCATATATTCTCTCATCCTCTTCATATTTAGCCCCACTAGTAATTTGAATTTTGTTGACAGCCAGACTTTGAACTTTTAAGTGAATTTGTTTCTACAACAACAGCCACCAGCTTCTACCTCAAGATGAACGAACTGTACCTGAATTTGATTTTCACCTTCTTCCTCATTGCGGTCATCATTTTTTGCATCGTCTTCTTTGAGCTGAAGTTTGTGTGACGAGGACCAGCAGGAGTAGGACAAACGGAACATCAAGGTCGCACGACGGCCGGAGTTGTTGCGGAGGCACTCGTTGTGCAGCAGAGTGAACAAAGGACCGACCCCAGCAGCACGACAAGGTCGGTGCAGGTCGCAACCACGTCAGGATCATGTCCTGGCCGAGCAGAATACGTGGTCGAGAGCTGGTGGACGACACGGAGGAGCGTGTGCAGGTCCTACTTCCGGAGGTCGTGTTAGGAGGCTTTCGGGAGGAAGGGAAGCCAGGGTCCTCGTGTGGCTTTGCACGGCGGGGAGCTAGTGCAGCTGGTACGGAGTTGATGTATCATCTTGGACCCGCCCATTCTTCCCAGCACTCGTCATAGCAACAAAAGAGCCATCCAGGGTGGATGTTGTGGACCACGACGGTTTTGGTGTTTACAGAAAAAAAGAAGGCGACTGAAAGAGACAGGCACGACGACAAGAACTATGGCGTTCTGAAATTTTAAGAATTTTTGGCTCTGCGCTGCGAAATAATGCGTAGCAGGGTTTGGAAGGAGAAGGACTGCTTTCTCCTAGGTTTTTTGTACCTGAAATTTTTAAGAAAACTTTTTTAGCTTTAGTGTGCGGTCTCCGTGTTTTTAACCAGTTAATTTTCCGAGTTTAATTCGTCATTTTTTATTTTTCCAGCAAGAAATATTTTCACCGTGGGTTTCTAGAGCCGAACGGAGCTCACTTTGGTACTAACCACAATAAGATATTCGACTTCGTTGTTTGAATCATATTAGAGGTTTCGTCCAATATCTATCGCATGTGCTGTCCTCGATGTCAAGGCAATGGGAACAACGGACAAAGCTTTTTCGTGTCCGTCGTGTCTACCACACACACGCAGTGTTCAAGAGGACGATCATGGTGCAACTGATGGTGTACGACAGAAGCTTGCGAGTGACGATCCCGATTTGTTGATGATCCCATACTCATAAAATCATACTAATGTGCTGCCACAAGATCTCATTGTGAGTCACGGTTTTGCCGATAGATTGGTTCACAAATAAAGAGAAGCGTGTAAGTAAATTATGTTGAGTGCCGTCCACCTGAATCGTTGGCGTTTCTTCTTGTTAGCGCGACGTACACGTCGCAACTCTAAGTTTTTGATTTTTACCGAACACCTACATCAGGCACGAAGGAAGAGGAGGGAAGGGATCCACGTGCAATTTTTTGGATCGTGGACGTAGTTCTTTTTTCAGTTTGCCGAGTACAAATTTTTCTGGAGTCATTTGTCCTCTGTGACCGCGCCACGATCTGGATTTTAGATAGATACAACAGTACTTCTATAACTACGTTGAAGAAACATCAACAGATGAAAGAAATATAGTGCGTAAATCGTACCACGTCGATGATCATGAAAATAAAATGGCCCGCTGAATGCTTTGGTAAGAGCACGTGAATAAGATTTTGAGACGAGCGGCAGCTTTCCCAGCAGTACTACAAGTACAAGCCTTGCCGAATGCCCCCACCGCCGCCGCCCCCGCCCACAAGCAGCGACAACATGGCGTCGGCAGGAAACAGCAGTATCGATCCCGCAGCGAGCCGGAAGACCAAGCGGCGGAGCGATGATACGAGAGTGGTGCACAACTCCCTCTCCCCCTCATTTGTAATAAATTGTACGGCGTGAACAGCGATAGAAACACCAGCACGCGTGAAGGCTGTGCATGACAAGCTCATGCGTTGATTTTAGTAGTATTTGGGCCTCCAGATGATTTCGTCATGCAAACAGTGCCACAAGGCAGCAACTGGATTTTGCATTTTGCATGACAAATAACGGGGAAGGGGGTTTGTGCACTCGCATAGACGACCCCTTCGACCGTGAGGAGCCAGTGTCGCAGCCACCGCTGCAGAAAAAACAGAAAGTCGAAGTTGAACATCAACCAGCGACGTCAAGCAGTACTATAATTGCAAGCAACCAGCGAGGACCTCCGAAACCGAAGCCGTTTGTTCGCCGCCTTCTGTTCGCGGGAACGTGCGACGGCGATCTGCAACCGCTGTACACTCGAATTGCGGCTGTGCACAAAAGCAAGGGGCCGCTGGATGTTTGTTTCTGCGTTGGGAAGTTCATGTCGGACACCAATGCCGCGCGGATGGCCCCCTTCATGGCGGTATTCGTTTATTTTTTCATAGGGCAGTGTATTCGTCATGGAAAACATTTTTTGTTGCACGCGTGCGCGTGCACGTTGCATGGATCTCGATAAGCGCGACTTTTGTCCTCAAGGCTGCTTCTTCACTTTCTCTGGCAGCTCAACAAGCTCGCTGTTCTTTGTGAACAAGAAAGAAAAATTTGATTTATCACATACCACAGAACGGCAGCATTAAGTGCGACATCCCCCTGTTTTTCCTGGACCAGGATTCCACCGCGTTTCACAAGCCACACATGTCCAAGAAGGGCTTCAGCGACGGGATGAAGGTGACCGACAACCTGCACTACATTGGCGGGTGCGGCATCAAGGAGATCCAGGGCATGCGCGTGGCCTACCTGTCCGGAACCATTCCGCGGATTGTGCACCCGGATAAGGACAACATCTGCCACGGGCAGATCGACTGGTTCACGTTCAACGGGTGGGGGGTGGGCCAGCCATTGGAGGAGGTTGACAAAACGCTGCAATTTTGCCGGTGTAATTTTCGGGCGCAGGCCGACGGCAGCCCGGGCCTGGCTTACAACCGCCCGATCATCGAACACATTATTGAGTTATCAAATGCAAATATGTCTGGGTCTGGAAGAGTGCAAGACTTGTCATGCATATTTCTTATGACCCATGATGGCTGTAGTGCATGGCCGAGCATCACAGACTTTTAGAGGGCTTCCTGATGCGCCTTCCGCATGAGAAGTCCATTGTCTGCACAGCACAAACTGGACCCCTCTTGCTGGTCATGCAATACAAATTTCCCTAGAAACCAAAAACAGCATGACAAGTTGCGACCTTCCAGACCCAGACATAGTTGCAATCCATATGAGTTGGCAGACGGAAAACCGGTAGATTTGCTCTTGACCTCCGAGGGACCCTGCGGGCTGACAAGGTACTCATAAGAAAATATATGCAACGTTTTTACAACCAGGAGTGTACAACCAGGAGTGTCCGAATTTGGACAGCATATTAGTGCTGGCGCAACTTACTACATCTTTACTTTGTGCTGCAACCACATGAACCATGCTGGTCGGTCACCACCACCAGAACATCATCAAAAGCCAAATAAAAAAACAGCCTGGTTCCCGCCGAGGAGTTGCATCGGGACCGGGACTTTTTGCCGCAAAATTACGAATTCAACGCCTCTCCCGCGGTGAGCGAGTTGATCCGGGCGTTAAAACCGCGGTGGCACTTTTGGGCCACGGGCACCGACAAGTGCTACCGGCGGAAACCCTTTATGTCCAGCGACGGCCGCCACGTCGTCCAGTCGGTCGGGCTGGCGTTCGGGGGGAAGAAGGGGCGGCATAACGTAGAGGGGGCTTACAAAGGGATGCACGCAATACAGCTCAAGGACACCGTCCTGAACGTAATGGATAGGTTTTCTCTTTTTGGATAAAGATTTTTGCAGACTTTAGAAAATGTTTCGCTTTCGGATTCTCATTCTTTTACTTTTTCTAAATTCGTAATCGGTCGAAAACAACTCCACAGGCCTCCCTGACGCACCTGCAAAAGGGGTTAGAAGACGCCACGAAGAACCCCTTTGTGGACGAGTTTTGTCTTCCCCGGTTTCCCGAGGAGTTTTGTATGCAGACCGGGGTGCCCTTTGACAGCACGATGCGGCGGGAGATGCTGAAATACGTGACGGACGACATGAACGAAGAGCTGGATATCAGCGGGGAAGACGAGGACCAAGCGTCGGAGCAGGGTAGTAGTAGCGGTAGTTCCGAAGATGCTGGTGAAGAAGAGGTTCTTGGCGAAGAGGACATTATACAACAGCCGGTGCTTTCTGTGGGCGGAGATGAGGACAAGGAAATATCTGTCCTCGCCGAGCAAGATGAAAACGAGGCGGATCTGGCGAATGCAGAAATCCTTTCTACCGACCAAAATGAGCCAGGGACGAGCACTATCAACATCGCTGCACCACCCGTATCCTGTGCAAAAGTATCGTACTCGTACTAATCCCATTCACGCATTACAAATTTCTTTCTCAAGTTAAATCCGCATTACAAATTTTATTTGTCACGCTGAGGAAATTTGTATTGCAATTCATACTAGTGCGATACTTTTGCAATGCATAACCCGGGGAGAGCCGACCAAGCGAGGCCGGATCTTACGAGAGCGTCTCCAGTGACGGCAGCCGGGTGGCGCAGGACCAACACATAACGCTGCGGCAGCCGGGCGGCCATGGCCAACAACAACAGGGCCCCGCAGCAGTTGATCAAGAGGCACAACTAGTAGATCAAGAACTCCCCCTGAACCCGATCAGCGAGGACGATGAGGAAGATTTTGATTCGGGTGAAAATGAGGGAAGTCGTAGCGCCGGGCCGGTTCTCTCCGAGGACCGAACGCCCGGAACGCCGGTCAGAAATGGCACAAGTAAAAGCGGTGCGCAAGAGCTGGCGGCGGGACAAGAACCTCTGCGTGGCGGTAGTCAGCCTGCGAGGGAAGAGGCGCGGCGAGGAGTTTTTAAGAGAGCAGCCGCGCCCTCCTCTCCCCGGGTAGTAGCAGAAGAAGTTCGGAGCAGCAGTAGACCACGTGGCGGAAGTAAGGTGTTATCGTCTCCCCGCAGCGGTGGAGCTCCAGGTCCAGGCGAGGAAAACCGAAATGGGAATGAACAAGTAGATATTTCTAATCCGGAGGACGAGGACGATGACGACCTGATTTCGGTGGACGAAGACGAGAATGTTGTGGATTTAAACGCACAAATAGAACAAGCAGCGTCCTCCTCCAAGCGGAGGAGCGCGGCGCGACAGGATGTTGGACAGGGCCGACGAGAAGTACAACTGGTAGAGCACGACCGGCAGAAGAATGAGGACCAACAAGAACAGCGCATGAGTGTCAGTGACAGTGGTCACGGAATAAAGGGGCCGCAGGCGGATGACGACGAGGACAACATCATATCCCCGTCCTTTTCGCAGAATGACAATACTGACAACAACTCCGCCGGAGCTGGACACCAGCAAGAAGGTGTTCTGGCGCAACAGCTGCAACCAGAGGTGGTCTCGAGGGCAGTCAGTCACCGTCTGGTCACTCCGGGGTTAACTACCGGTAGTCCACCGGGAGCAGGGGGAACTACGCAGCTACACCCATCGCAGCCGATGAATGTGATGCCCAATTATCAACCGAGCGAGGAGGAAGTGTCCGCCGGTCTGGCCCCGGTGCAGTTTTACCACGAGATCCGGATGTCGCAGGACCCCAAATACCCGGAGAAAACGATTATGAAGTGCCGGGTCGCGGCTGACCGCGTGCTGGTTTTCGAGACCGGGCACATCGCCCGACAGGCCAACGGGGCGGCGTTTTGCGGGATGGGCGGCACCTTTGTGCTCGGCACCGCGACCGCGTCAGGAGCGACGTCGGGTGCCGGCGATTCGAATTTTTCCAACCTCACAGTGGAATACAAGGAACGCTCCTCCGCTCTAGGGAAAACCCTGGTGAAAGACCGCGCGGGGAACCGAAACGCGCAGTTTTTGGAAAACCACGAGCTGTTGGTGTCCCGGCTCACGGAGTCCCCGTTTCGCCAACGGTTGGCGCTCTGGTGGAAGCAGGAAACGCAGGTGCTGCTGACCTGTCTGTCCGCGGATAAGGATCACCTACCGCAACCCTTGGCCTTGAACGCCGGGGCGTGCGCGCTGTGGCTTTCAGACATCCCCATGGACGAGCCGGTGGCGGGCTGTCTGGTCGCGGGCTTCTACCGCCCGATGGTTGAGGGCGAGTTGGAAACCTTGTCGGATATCGAGAAACAGAGTATGGGAAAGTGGGAACAAAATATGAAGATGGAGTTCATTCTGTTCCCGAGTTACGAAGAGAAGAAAAATGCTGATTTGGTGGTCTATTGTGTGGGAACGAAAACGGCTCTGCAGGTCTTGGAGGTGAACGCGGACTTTTGCACAGAGGCGGAACTCGTGTACGCCATGACGTTGGCGCAAAACTCCATCACCTTTCTCTGCCACAGCTTCCTGAAACTCGGCGAGCGGAAGGGGAAAAAGAAGCAAGAGCAACCGTCGATCTCCGCCCTCACGATGGACAGCGACGAGATGCTGTTGCAGACGTTGTATGAACCGCAAAAGTATCGTACTCGTATAAATGCATTACAAATTTTTTTAGCATGAGAAATGAAATTTGTAATGCGGATTTAGCTTGAGAAAAAAAAATGTGATGCATGATTGCAATTACTACGGCTACGAGTACGATACTTTTGCACAGGATACGTTGGTAGGACAGATGCGATTGAAGAATTTGAAAGTGATCACCGAGCACTACTTTCTGAACCACTTGTCGAAGCACAAGCCGACAAAACATCTGGCGTTACTCGACGAACTCTTCAAGCTCCACATCCGTCCGGCGTGGCTGCACGCGTTTCCGGAATCCCTGATCCAAAAGGCGTTTGAGTTGGTTTGCGGCGAGGCGATGGCGGCCTACGTGAAACTGACGCGGAAGCGGATTTGCGGACGGCAGATCCACGAGGTGCGGGAGGTTTCCATGGATTTAAAATATCTACCCGGCCCGCACGGCAGCGCGGTCTTCACGAACGGCGATACGCAGACGTTCGCCACGACGACTCTAGCGGACAGCAGTGGCATGCTAAGAATTGAAAACGGACCTTTGCAAGACGGCGGGGGCGTGAACAACGCAAATCCGAATGCAACAGCGCAGCAGCAATTTGGTGGCTCTTCTTCTTCTTCTTCTAGTAGCTCATCATCAACAGCCCGGCGGTTCTACATGCAGTGCTCTTACCCGGCAATGATCTCCTCTTCCGACGCGGCGAAACGGATGTTGAACAGTACCACAACCCGGGAAACAAAACAAAAAAACCAGAAGCGGGAGATCGGGCACGGGAACTTCGCGGAGCGGGCCCTGAAGCCTTCTCTTCCAGACGAAGAAGAATTCCCCTACACCATCCGGGTGGAGTCGTTTATCACGGAGAACTGCGGGGGGACGAGCATGGCGTCTGTCTGCGGCGGTTCGCTCGCCCTGGCGGACGCGGGCGTCCCGGTCAAGACCCCGATCGCCTCCGTGAAGCTCGGGCTCCTGGACGCCGGGAAGATTGATTTTGCGAAGTTAGTAGAGATGGACAGAGCGAACTACAACTCCAGCTCCTTATCCCCGAGTCTGTTTAATCCGGAATTTCCGCTTCCGGCGTATTTTGTCGGGGAGGAAGCGCAGATCATTCTAACAGACGTGACGGACTTGGAAAAGTATCTCGGACTGATGGATCTGAAAGTCGCCGGGAGCAGAACCGGAATCTCCGCGGTGCAACTGGACGCAAAGAACTCTGGTACAGATACTGAAGTATTATATTTTGATGCGGAAGATTATGACTTGCATTTGCTGTAGTTGTCGCGGTGATTTAAGTGAAGGTTTCTTGTTTTCATGGAGTTCTTTCTTGAATCGCTTCGATCATGATTTTCATTTTCAACTACATTGATTTGTAGCCATACGAGCCATACATCGATATACGATCCAAACTGAAAAAATTCCTTACCACAGGTGTGGACATCAACTGTTTGTCCGCCGCGTTGTTTCAAGCGAAGGCCGCCCGGCTGCACTTGTTAGACGAGATGTCGATTGCGATAACCGACCAGGCCCCTCCCGCCGGCACTTTAGCTGACCACGTGCCGAAACTGATTCGGTTCAAGATTCCCGCGGAGTGCAAGGGGCGCGTGATCGGCCCTGGGGGTAGCAACTTGCGGAAACTGGAGCAGGAGTTTGATTTGATCACGCTGAATTTCATGGACCAGAATGCGGAGGTCATCAATGTGGAAATTTTGGGAAGAAGCGAGGAGATGGTGGAGACGGCGAAATTGGTGATTTTAGACGCCTGTCGCTCGGCGAACGTGGACAGCGTGAACGAGAGAGGCGGTGGTGGGGACCAACAGCAACATCTGCAAGGAGGGCAACACCAACACTTTCATGACCAGGACGACGTGCCGAATGCCCGGATCCAAACCATCGGCGGTCACCGGGACTACTTGCAAAAGCAGCAGTCCTTGCAGGAGTCTCTACTCCGTGGCACAACTGTGCGATCGCCGACTGCGAGTATGATTAAAGGCGGGGGCTTGTTGCCCCCCGGCGGTGGTAGAGCTTCTTTAGGGCAGGCAGTGGTAGTTGATGAAAATTATAACGAGCAGCAGGGAACTAGAAATGTGGACATGGAGGTGGACGAGAATCAGCCAGGAGCTGCAAGTGTCCATCTTCTGAACAAGCACAAGAACAGCAGCTCCTCAAAAAGCAGAAACATGTCAACATTTTTCAACAATTCCATGATGAACCAGCAGCAACACCAGAACGTGGAGATTCTGCAGTTTGAAATTCCGCCCTCGCTGCGCAACACCGTGCTCGGGCGCGGGGGCGCCACGGCCCGGCAGATTGTGGAGGATTTTCATTTAGAGGATTTGAAAGTGGACGAGAGCGGCGTGATCACCGTAATCGGCGGGAATTGCCTGAAGGACCGGCAACAGTGTCAGATGTACATCGAGCAGGTGATTGACAACGCGCTCGCCGACGAGGAGGAACGTAAAATGCGGGAAGCGGAAATACTGCAGAAGCGGCGGGAAAGCGCCGAGAGGAAAGAGCGGCAGTCAGAGGTAGAAAGGAAGTTGCGGGAAGAGCTCCAGGAAGTGGAACGCCAGGAAAAATTGCGGAGAGAGCAGGAGCAACTAGAGAGGGAGGAGGAGGAAAGGCGAAGGAGAGAAGATCGTGAAAGACAAAGAGAACGAGAAGATCATGAAAGACACCGAATTGAAAGCGCGGAGATCTTGCGGCAGCAGCAGGAGGAGGAGGAGCGGCGTCGGCAGGAAGTGCTACAACAGCAGAGGATTGCGATGCAGCAGGAAAACAGTAGCCGCGCATCAAAATCCTCTTCTCTACTTCACAACGGTAGAACAAATAGCAGACCGTCCTCGTCCGCAGTGGCCCCCGCGGCAGGTGGCACTACGACAACATTACCCTCTAGGAACAGTCAGTTGCCGGCACAGCTTTTCGGAGATCATAGCGTCGATCATGTCCTGGGTCAGCAGCAAGCGACGACAAGTAATAGCACAACAAATAACAAGTTGAAGATCGATTGTCCGAAGGACAAGCATGCGGTGATTATTGGCAAGCAGGGCAAAATGATGAAGCAGTTGAAGCAGCACTTCCAAGTGACCGAGATCAAGCTGCGCGAGAAGCAGCAGACCTGCGAAATCTCGGGGGGGACGGAGGAGGCGCGGTTAGAGTGCGCCACCGCGATTCAGGAGCTGGTGTTGACCGGCACAAGTGCGTTTTTGAATAAGAGGGAGACGGCAGCACGTACTGAATTTTGATACACCGACTCTGAGTCTTTTCATGTTGATTCTGTGATTTTGTCGCGGTAGCGTAGGCTTGCGAAGCTGCGTAGAGGGCGCATTCTTGTACTGAGAATTATTCCACACTCCGCATAATTAGTAAAATAAAATCAAAAACAGAGCCGCCACCTGCGCAGCCACAGACGAGCAAATTTGCACCAAATTATCCGCAGCAAGTGGGCGGGGCGACTTCTGGACATATAGTACAACCTGAAAGTCATGTAAATCAGCGACAGATGACCACCTCCACCCAGCAATTCCTCCTCCCACAGCAAACAAATCCGCCCCTCGGAGCAGCTGCAGCAGGCAGTACGAATACAGATCGGGAGGAGGAATACGACTTCGCGTACGATGCGAAGGCGAATTTCGACAGCAAGTCGCTCGATATGGATTGCAAATATGTCTGGGTCTGGAAGATCGCAACTTGTCATGCTAAATTCGAATCATGCAAAAATCTGTGTTGCATGAGTGCCAAAAGCTGGTGTCCACTTTCGACCACGTTGGGAGGGAGTTTCTCATGCAGGATAGGCATGATAGAGACCAAGCAGAGTCTGGCATGCTAGTCCCCGCATTCCAGAACTCAGGGGTCATGGAAAACCTGCATGACAAGTTTACAGTCTGCCAGACATCCAGGGATATTTACCGTTGATACTTGACCCTGACAAGCAAATCCGCGAGGATTGGAAACTGGACCTGGAAATGAACCTGGCCTCGCTTGTGGAAGGGGAGACGTATGCTGAGTAAAAACGTGCCCACTTCCCCAGAGTCAATGTGGGAAATCTGCTAGACAAATCAAAAAGCTTTGGGTGCTGCGCATGACAAATTTCAGCATTTAATGCAGTCGTAACTTTAGCTAGTGAAGCAGCATCACAGCTCGGGCTTATCATGCTGATTCGAGCATGACAAATCTCAAAACACGACTAGAAAACGCTCCTCATGGGTTTGCGCATGAGAAACATTTTAGGCATCCAATAACTCTGGGTTGGGGACGGTTTTACACGGGATAAGGCTTACTCCGTGTTCACGGACGACGTGGAGAAGAAAGGCTCGCGGCAATTGCTGTTCGAAATGTGCAAGGCGTTCGACTGCGACCTGGACATTGACGAGGAGAACGGGGTGTATGAGTTTGTGAAGGCCTGAGAAGAGGAAACCTCTGGTCCTCCCACGCAGACCAAAATAATAGGATAGAGAAGGAAAAAACAATACTTCAATATATGCAAAGAAGCACTGAAGAGGATAATCTAAGGGGATGGAAGAGGATAATCTAAGGGGACTACCTCGAATAGATTTACATCATCATACAAAGAAGCACTTCTTCGACACATACTGTATTTAGCTGGGACAGAAACTTCGAAGAAGATAAACTAAAGAGTCAGTAAATAGCCCCGGAAAAATCTTCATGTTTGAAGTAAGTTAGTAATTCGACGACGAGTAAGTATTAGCAAACCCATTTCATTTGATTTTCAGAAAAGCGACGAGCGACGCAGAATGTACTGGGTACAAGAAGTTATCGTTTCTAGTACCGCTACCGGCCGAAACAGTGGCAGGGGGTGAATCTGCCATGGTTTTCAATCGAGAAAGAAAAATTGTAAACTTGTGTCTTAGATGAAATCGTTCGGTCCTTTCTCAACAACTCGTCTGATAATCGTGGGCCCGCGAAGATCGTTGTGTGTCGTTATGCTCTACTGCTGGTAGTGCTGAGAAGCTGATGCATAAGCAACTACACCCCGCTCTAACCATAGTTTCGTGCAGCTATCGTGACGTAAACACTGGTGTCGTCAAAAAACTTATTGCTTGGATCGTCTGTCACTGAAATATCTTTTTCGGGCTCGGTGTCTTTACAGTCAAAAACAATGCTTGCTGCCTTTAATATTTCTGTATCACACACAAGAATAATCTTCACAAGAGTTTTTTTTTTCGAAACGCATTATTGCAGCAAAGCATAAGCAACGAATCGCAAAACCAAACCTGCTTCCGCTTCTACAGTCTTCTCTGGACAAAAAAAAATCGGGAGCAACTTGAAAAATGCGTTCCTGCTCGAGTAGATCCTTGTGCTTGGCTGTCTTTGTCACGCAGGTCGTGATTGACGAGGCGAAGCACCTGCGTAACAGCAAGAAGGTGAAGGACGACGACGACTGGCGCTCGGAGAAGGCGGCGTTTGAGGAAGACATGGCAAAGGCATCCGGCGAAAACTTGAAAAGCTCTGAAGACAACAAGTGGTTCAGCTACGACGGTATAGAAGTTTTTTTTTGGAATCTTCACACATGAAAAATAATGAAGTTAACAACCTTGATGCTTTATTCATAGAAAACACCTCTATAATCTGAATCTCCTCTAACCATGTTCTACTTATTGCCCACCATCCTCTTCAGCTGCCCCGGAGCACACAGACTCGCGCAACGGGTTCCAAAAAGCGATGGCCAACCAGTTCGGTGTATGAGATACATACTTTCCACTTCGGCATAGCGCCTAGTCCGTGGTCGTTCGCGGTTTCACAAGCATGGGCAATGCATTTTTTCACCATGCATTCAAGTGACATGTGTAGGCAGCTCATACAGCAACAGCTTCCGGGACTTATCTGCATGAATTCCACAGCTTGTAATTACACCAGAATCATAAACGATGAAAACCAAAACGACGATGAACAAGCACCACGACAAAGCTGCTGGTGCGTTTATTGTTTTTTTCCCTTCATACTCGGCCGGAATTTCTTGCGGCGCTTGCGACCCGCACAGCTTTGAGGTCCCGGAGGAAACGACAAACTCCACTGTCACGACAACCACGACCACGGCGGATTATCAAATGCAAAAATGTCTGGGTCTGGAAACTTGTGATGCTGGTTGAGAAAGACGAGAAAACCTCACTTTACTGCCAAGCATGACAAGCTTTGGGGTTGCTACAGTCTTGTCTATTATGCATGATAAAGTGAGCTTCCGCATGAGAGAAAAGTGAGGGGGCTTGGGTCACGCGCATAACAGACTAAAGAGTCGTGTTAGCCAAACATGACAAACCTTGCATCTTTCCAGACCCAGACATATTTGGAATGCATACGGTTGCGGATGAAGACGCGACAATCACGACCACCACGACACCCGCTTCTACCGAGGTGAAGACGGACGGGGAGACCGAGACGAAGGCGGAGGAGAAGACGGGCGAGGAGAGGAACGGGCGTGTGAGGCCGGAGGGCAGTGCGTAGATCTGGGCCGTTGGGGAGGAGAAGAACCAGAACGTGGGTGCGAAGAGGAATAAACAAGTGCGTTTTTTACGGATAAAGATTGTTTCGCTTAATAGTGTGTTGCTGTACAAGGTTTTTATCTATCTGCCACCTGCTTTTGTTGACGTTGTATTTGATTTTTGAGGAAAGCGAAAGCGAAGTTTCAATTTGATTAGTTTTTTACTGTGCACTACACTTCATCTCTATCAAGTTGAATTTGTGCTGTTGCACCAAGAAATTAACGCAGACAGCTAGGTGTGACATTTGAAAGCGGACGTTCTGCAACAACTTCTGCCACGACTTGTACATTTAACCTGGCACAAATCCCTGGATCCATTGTTGATTGAGAAAAAGGAGAATCGCTGAGGTTGCAGTTGTCAGGCTGTCGCAACATAGAGGATCGCTTGCGATAGTACCACAGCCGCTATGTCCTAGCTGTGGCGTTTGCTGCTATGAAAATAAAGTGCAACATTGATGAAGGCACGAAGAATGTGTTCGCGATGGTCTTGTAGCCTTTGCGGCCCTGCCGGGAATCTTGCGCAGACCACAACAATGCCTCCTAGTCAGCTGCAAGTGCAACACAGAGCGCGCCACTATTCTGCGCGCGCGCGTTTCAAAGCGCTGCGGCCCCGCTGCCTCCTCGTCGTGCGGAATTACTGCCATCATGCCGGACAGCGCGCAGCAGCGCCGCGCGACCGCCTGCGGCTATGATTGGAAAGAGGCGGCGAGCTTCGGCGGGGCCGGGCTCGCGAAGGTTCGCGCGCATGTCGAGGGCCGCGCGTTTCGCCTGGCGCCAGCAACTTGACAAACCTGGAAGCCCCCGCGCCCTTTTCTCGGTTGCAGCTGTACAAACGACGGCAGACAGCGTGCGCGGAGTTCCAGGGTATCGCTGCTGCTGTGTGTTTTTCGCATTAGGCGAAGCGCGCGGCCGCGCGCCGCTGGGGTGGCAGGCCGGCGGCACCGGCTTGCGCAGCCGCGCCGGATCGGCGGTTTTTTCCAGAAAGTAGAACACCGCCAGAAAGTGCTGGCTTTTTCTTTACTCTAACCGACTACGAGCGTGCGGGGTGGTATCATTTCAACTGCGAAAGGGAATGCGGGGGCGTCGGCGTTGTCACCTTTGTCGGAAGTGCTCTTATCAAGAGCCCCCCAGAGGAGTGGCCTCCGTGCAGGAGTCGCACTGTCGCAATAATACTGGGCCAGTGCCGTGCTCGTGCAGCTCTCGGATGCAACTCGCTTGGGCTAAACGCGAAGGCCGAGCGGCGCCTGGCTCGCGTTGCGCGACGGGCGCGAAGAACATGGCCAGCGGCGCCCCACTTTGGGCCGCCCAGGCGGGGGCCCGCGCGGGCGCCGCTTGGCCGCGCCCCTGCTTGGCGCGGCGCGCAGGCTGCAGACCCGCCAGGGGCTTCCAGAAATGCTCGCCAAAAAGGTCGCGCGCGTCGTGCTTTTTCGTCCGTTCCCACTCAGTGCGTTCCTGTGACGAGAATAGTAGAGAAGGAAGACGGGCGGCGTGGGGAACCGGCCACCACTTGCCACAGCTGGGGCGGCGGTAATGCTCGCGGATTTATTGCGCGCACGATCGAAGAGCACGGGCTACGCTTAGCAGACTAGCCCGCCCGCGAGTCGTGGGAGTTAGTAGCCCAGTACGGGCGTGAACAGGTCGCCGCGGCAACAGACGGCGGCGACGCAGCGCGCGGCCGGGGCAGCCCCGGGCCTGGGGCCGAAAATCGGTGGAGCGGTCGGGAATCCGGTGGGGCCGAGAGCCACAGCCAAGGCAGGAGCGCGGCGAAAGGGAAGGGGATACAGGGGAAACGGGGGCCGCGGAACGTTGGGAGACTGACCGGGCCGGCCGCGCCTTCGGGCCGCAGCGCCGCGGGCAGCCAGCCTTATGGCCGCGCGCCCGCCCAGATCATCCCTTCGCAGGCCCTTCGCGGCGGGCGGCTACGGATAGTCATTTGCCCACGTGCGCGGCGGGCTCGCGGTTTCGCCCGTCCGCGCCCGCCCGGCCCGCGCGCCCGCCTTAGCCCTTGGGGCGGGGCGCCTGCGGGTGCGCGCTCTAACAGGTACAGGCCCGCTGCATTCCCTAGGCTGGGCTTGGGCAGGCTGCCCCGTGCGCCGGGCTGCCGTTGCAGCGTGAGGCCGCCCCCCGTGTTTCGGGCCGGCCTTGCACGCGTGCCGCGGCTTCGTAGTAATATGCGATGGGCCTTCGCCTTCTTAAGAAGCTCAGTTCATAAATAATCTAGGCGCGTCAAATATTAGCCCGGGGCACCACGGCCAGCCTGCATTGCGCGGGCCTCAAGTGTTCATTAGGAAAACGGTTTTGCACATTTCAGACGAGCTGCGACTGTTTGGTGGCAGGGCTCCGCATCCGTTTTTCCAGTGCTTCCCCAGGCCGCATGATTAGGGCGAAGGCAAAAGCGACTGACCCGAATCGCCCTCATCGTAGCTATGCTCCCCTGGAGCTTACAACTCCAATAGTTGTTGTCTTTGATACAAAACGCATGGGCGGGGGCGTCCTTGCTTTTTTACATGAAAAACTGCCTGCCCGTGTCAAGTTCTTACTCCGCACTAAATACTACCTCCCAACATGCGGCTGTCTGCTTTTCGTGCGCGCGTCGCGTCTTTCTACGAGAACCACCCAAATGGTGCGCCGCTGCTCTTGGGTGTGGGGTTATACGGTGTTACGGACGTCGCGGCCAACCGTCTCGAGCACCTGTTCATGCACGACAAGCCTTGGAACCCGTGCCGCACCCTTGGCGTGATGAGCGCCGCGCCTGTTTGCACGGGATGTCTCGTGCAGGCCTACCGACTAGCCGATCGCCTATTCGACGTCACAAGTGGCCTGCAAGACCGTCGCACGATGGGCGCGACGGCTGTTGCACGCAATACGCCTCAAGAACAACTTCTACATGGGATGAACACAAATAAACACGTCACGGCACCGCCTGCGGCATCTACTTCAGCGACGGACGCGGCGGCCGGGAGCAGCACCAGCAGCCGTCGTGTAAGATCAAGTGCAAAATCCGTGGACTTTCGTGTTCTGGGAAAGAAGGTTTTGTTTATGCAGCTCGCGTGGACTCCTTTGAGCATTTGGCTGTTCGTGACCTGTAGCACGACCGCGCACCTCACCTGGGAGGTGATCTGGGAGAGGTTTTTGTGGCCCAAATACCTCGCGCTTTTTCCCACAAGCTCGGCTGGACGCGCGGCACTGCGAAACGCTGTCACGCCCGCGGCAAGAACGCCGGCGTGTTTACAGAAAGTTCATGCAACTTCTGGCTTTGGGGTTGAAGAACGAGGTGTGGACCAAGAGGACGGCGAGGAGGATGTTGATGGCAAGAGAACCAGTGGCCACATTCCGCGCGGCGCCCCAGTGGACGACGACCCGTACGATCATGTGGGTCTGCAACTGCAACCGCAAGTAGCCACCTTCATGAACGCCCGCGAGCTTTCACGGCTAGAGGCTGACTTGGCGAAACTGTTTGGTGCCGCGACCCCAGTCTGTCGCGCAAGGCCATCGATGTCGGGCGAAACGACGTCCAGATCTTTAGCAGAAGGTGACGACGACGAGGCTGCGCTAGTACGCTCGAGGGCCTCAGCCGGAGAGGAGGTTGTAGTCACTGTTTCTGTTTGTGCAGCGCTTGCCGCAGCGCAGAACCTCGAAGGCGGTAAGAGCAGTCGGAGTACAATTCACAAGACCGCAGTCGATGCTTCTGTTGATTCACACCTTGCAGCACAAGGACACCAGATTTCTTTCGCAGAGGCGGTTCGCACAGTTTTTTGGCTGTCCCAGTTCCGTTTTCGGGAGAATTTTTGGGAGATCTACCTTACCAGCTGGTGGGTCTGGCCGATCTCGGATTTTTTAAACTTCACGCTCATTCAGCGTCTGTTTTCCCCGCATTTTCGCGCCACTTGGGACGCCGGAGTCGGGCTGTTTTGGAACACGTATCAGTGCCTAGTAACATTCCGCACTAGCTCAGCGTTGGCGATGCCTTAAAGGGGATGTACCTTCGTTGCCATGTTGCGTTCTGAAGGTAGAAAAATGGATTGCTTCTACTTTGTGTCGCTGTGATGTCGACCTGATGATGTTTATTTTCTTCGCAGTTGGCTCGATTTCGGCCCGATGCGATTATGGATCCTTAGTAGTACGAAGTAGTACGTCTGGAATCCAATTTGTGTGAGCGAAGTCGGAAGTAGGTTATTGGCTGTAAAGCCGCTCGTGGCAGCTCGTTTGCATTCCGTGGGGTATGGACACGCATCCACGCGAAACGAAACGTGATCCGCTTCATTCCATCACTTCACTCTCACTCCATTCACCTCATTCTCAGACCTAGCGGACGGAGAACGATCTGTTTTTCCTTTCTTGCTCGTCTGTACCGATGTCACTCAACATCTCATTTTCGTAATCGTGAACGCTTGAACTTGAACACAGATAAAAAGATGCTGTTTAGAACGCTGACCGCTGATCAGGATGGATAGAAACAGTTTTTCGTTGTTGTTCTGGAGTACTGAGACAGAGAGTGGGAGCAGCGTCAATCAGGAGCACTCAAGAACCTGGAATCTGATCTTTGAGTACGGTTACATGCTGCGATCAAGCTTACGAATTCAACCTCAATGAATTCACCTGTAGCTTCGTCAACTAACAAAATGCCTGCTGACTTGCGGGCGGTATATTTTCAATTTGGCCCGGGCCAAACGCATTTCACTCTAACGAAATGGGACGGCACCACTGAGCCGTTTGTCTCCGCTTATCCTTTGTATTTTGGAACGCACAGCAATGACATAACAGTTCTGGGAAAGAAAGTTAGACCCATGCCGAGCGGCTTTCTGATTTTCAGCGACGAACATCAACAGCTGGCTATTCCAAAAGACGAGGTGGAGACCGAGCCCGCGCCGAAGAAGCAAAAGAAAAATTAGCTTCGACTTCCTGTTCTCATTTCATTGTCTCACATCAAAATGTCACCACCGACGCCGGACCTTGCCCCAGCGGACAAGTTGATCTTGTTCATGCTGCAGGACGAAATCCTCACCCCATTTCTCGTGGGGCTAGCCACCATTCTGGTGCTCTCTGGATGGGTGAAGCGCGTTTTCGTGGAACGCGAACACTATGTGGGAATCTGCGTTTTCTACGCGTCCTCGGCGTATCGGTATCATACTTTCAGACTTCACTTCATGTCATTCACAGTGATCATGTTTTCATTCATTGTCACTTCACACAGATTCATCTCAAAAATTAATCGCAGGATCTTCACCTTCCCCTGCATCTTTCGCTTCACGTTCCAGTTGACCTGGTGCGAGGCCCTGCTCACCGGGTTCGCTTTTTACGCGCTCATGCAGGGAGCGGAGAGCAACAGGCGCGCCCAAGGGGGAATGAGCAACACAAAAAAGATTTTCGTGCAGCTGCGCTCGATCGTCGAGCTGTTCACGAAGCTGTTACAGCCGGCGAAGGTCATCGCAGACACGGCGAAAGTCATCGGAGAAGTGTACGAACGCAAGGTGTATAATCAGTGTCGTCTGTTGGGAATTGTGTTGCACACGAACCCGTGGATCGAACATGACACCACTGCGCTAGAAGAATTTTCATGCGATTAAAAAACATTCACTTCAAAAGGTCCAGCAGTCCTTGGTGAGGTGCTCGGGCGAAAAGTCGGCGGATGGTCGCACGCGTACCATGAAGAAAATTTTCTCGCGTGACCGCAACACCGTGACGGAAGAAATCACCGAAGATGGTGTGACAGCTGTCACCACGCGGAACACCACCGAACAAGAAAAATTGTTCTACTAAGGCGTCGGGTGCTTTCATTCGCTAGCGCCAAAGTGCTCATGATCTTCAATCTACAATTATCATTTCTTTCATGGTTTTCACTTCACTATCATTATGCGTTCTAAATTTATTGCTCGCCTATCAGCTTAGCAATTCTTTAGACTACCTACTCACTTTCACCTGCAGTTTCAGATCAAAATGTCACAACAAAGCGAGAAAGTTGATAAAGAAATGGCCAACATGCTGGGCCGCCTGTGTCACATTTCCGATGTCGACAACAGAGCTTCTCTCCTTCTTAATGCTATCAATGCGTCCGACAAAGACACGCTGGAGAAGAAAAAAGCGCGCGAAGAGTTCTTCAAAAAGCACGAGACTCCGTGCAAGAACTGCTTTTTGTCCGCGTACCCGAGGAAGGAGTGTGTGAGCACACTGCCCTGCTGGTTGAATCATGTCAAAGAGTTGAACAAGATCAAAAAATTGCGCGACAAGCAGGCACCCTCTTCTTCTTCTAGCTCAGCTTCCGCGTCTTCGTGCAAAGATCACAAGAAAATTTTCGAAGGCGAACACAAGTAAAAATGACTGAAAACTCGGTGGCTGTGCGTGGCGTTACAACGGCCCCCGCACGCTGCCCGCGCTGCCCGAAGGAAAACGAGGTCATCATGCCCGAGTTACCCGCGGGTTTGCGCTATGCAGTTTTGGAGTATGATACGAAGTGCACTTCGAGCGAGTTGCTGCTGCTGCAAAAAATCAAAACTTTGTCGGGAATTACCAATCAGATGGATTTCAAGGTCTCGTTTTCTTATCATTTTCAAAAAAGATTCATGCATGGTCAAATATTCACACAGCTCAACACTTCAAGCATGTACCAAACACCAACTCACGCCAGGTGTGCAGCGCTTTAGTGTTCGGAGCGGCCACGTTGGTGAATATCGGGGACGTCTGCGAGCAGTTCGTGCGCTCCCGCGTGGAGCCGCACATCCGCATCGAAGCGTTCAATCTCATGAGCGAGCAGTTGGATGGGTTCATCCAACACACGCTGCAAGGAGCCCCGGCGAATTTGCGGATGCGGCACATGTTGATGGAGTTCAACGTGATCCTCATGCCCCCGTGCGCGAGTTTCAAGTTCTTCGTGCGGAGCATGACCGATGTCACGGCCATCGGTCTGGGACTGCCGACAGGGTGGACCACCTTGATCGGCCACACAATCGACGGAATGCCGCAGACGCAAGCAGTGATCGCGACTGCGCCACGCGTGGCGTTGAACTGAAACTGCTAGACGGTTGTCACTCTCCATTCACCATTAGAACACTTCAGCTCCGTACTCATTTCAATTCGAAGGAGCAGTTTTGAAAAGGAAAAAGCAATCATTTCAGTACGAAAAAAATTCGATTCTAACAGCGACCAATTATCTGAAGTTGTGCTTCAACATGTCTTGGGTTAAGAAAAACTTTGATGTCACTGTGGTTAGCGATACGGATTCTACAATAAACAGCATTGGAGAAGAAGAAGTAGAAGAAATTGTGTGGGTGAGCACTGATGTTCAAGAAACCAATAATCCGTACCACAGTCGCTATATCACGCCTGAGTCGCTTGCTTTCTTCCACCAGCACTCGGACCGCAATCCATTCATCGACCTGCTGATCAATCCGATCGGCCAGTTCTCGCGTGACCACATCAGTATTTGGTTGTTGCACTATCTGGAAGACAAACTCGAAATCATCTTACACCACATCCATTTCGTTTTAGAGCTGCACAATCACCAACGCATTTGTAAAGAGTTCTTCGATCTGCTTGGTATCGATTACCCGGAAGTAGACAAGATGGCAGCCGCAGTAGGGGGTCCCGCCGCAGCCAACACGCGGTTGGCCGACTACCCATGCGCTTTTTGCCGGACCGAAAAACCGGAGAAGGGCATTCAGTTCTGCTGCCTGCGGCGCCAAGGGTGCACCGCGGCGGCCTGCTACGACTGCGTGAAGAAAAGCGGAGTGGGAGCCTTTTCGTCCTGGATGTCAAAATTCAACATGTACTCCGATTAAAATCATGTCATTTTCACCCCACACCATGACAGTGCTTTTCATTTTTGCACCACGGAAATACGCATCACAAGTTTCAAACACGTGTAAAACTTCACCACAGCCTCGACGAGACCCAGAACATTTGCGCGGTGTGTAACGTTCAGGACGCCCAGGACCTCGCGGGGGTAGTCAAAAAGAATTTGGCGGAAAGCAGCGGTGATGCAAGCGTGATCCCGTTGATCGTGTCCGAAGTGAAGTGGTGCGCCAAACTGTCCGCGCTCGACCCCAAAGAACTAGTGGCGGGATTGAAGGTAAAGCTGTGCCCTTCATTTTCACTTTCATCACTGATGCATGTTCACACACATCACAAACTCACCTCATTTATCCATTCGTCGTTTTCAACCCTTGTTTCAGGTTTTGAAGCGGCCGAATTTTGAAAACACCGATCACACCACCCGGATGGACCCACAGACGGTGCTCGCGGCGGCGCAGGTCGAAGCGTCGGGTACGGTGTCCGCGTCGACCCGCATCGCGATCTCGGACTTGCAACGGAAAGCGAATACCCATTACAAATGGAAGGTACAGCATTTGCTTACCTCCATTTCGGTAATCGTCAGGATGTCTGCTATCAATTTTTTCGAGGTGCATGTCAAATTTCATCGGGAATTCAACATGAAAATCTTCATGCAAAAATTGTTGTAGAGTCTGATTTTGCCGACCAACGGTGGCTCGCTGCAGACCTGCAAGGACTACCTGGACAAAGTCATTTTGTGCTACGGGGAGGACGAAGCGTGCAGTTTGCTCGCGGCAAAATTTAAATTTGCCATTGAGTACTTATTAGAGTGCCATAATATGGCTGCACCCAAATCCGAAAAACTCCACGGGAAGACCACCATGATCACCTTACCGGCAAACATCAGCTTCGCCTGCTACTCGACAATCAGGTAGTTTTCTGGTTGATAAGTTATGCAATTTGTAATGCGTACTCATGATTCTCATTTCATTTCATTTCGCATAAAAGTTCTTCACTCAAATTCATTTCGCCTCACAATACAGGAGTTTTTGTAAGGAGGTGAAATTCAGGGGCACCATAACTCCGGCCAAGCGTGCGCTCTGGAATTTAGAGTTTGCCCCGCGCTATCTCATGTGCGCGGCGAGCAATATCGCCACAGCCAGGCAGTTAAAATCCATGGTGTTCCACGAAAACAAGAACGACAAACCCAACAAGACCGCCAATTCCGGCAGCGGCGGCGCGTCTTCGCATGGCGAAAAGACCAACAAGGGTATCACTATCAACCACCTTCGAATCACTTTCATTCTTGCTTGCGTCACAAATTCATATTTTCAGGCGAAACGCGCCGTCATGTTTGTCATGCAAAACACGCTCTTCATTCTGATACATCTCGCCTTGCGCCGCAAAGTCTTGTCATTGCAACCGCCCTCAGGTAGCAAGAACAAGGGTGGAGGCGGCGGTGGCGGCATCGCGAACACGCACCAGGGCGGAAAGGGTGGCCACCAAGGTGGCGCCGCACAGGCTCCGTCGTACGTCGGTGTGGACCGCCACACGAACAAGGAAATCGATTCGATCCTCACCACGGCAATCTTAAAACAAGATGCCCAGGCTGCGCAAGCAGCGCTGCAGCAGTGCTACAACAAAGACGAAAAAGCGACCAGCAAATGGCTTGCGGGGGGAGCGAACAAGTGTAAGAGCTGTTTTTTAGCTGGCAGAGGATACGCTACGCATCAAAGTGGTTACAGTCACTGTATCGCCGCGAAGAATGAACGTGTTGTGGAGTGTGAAATTTGTAAGGAGCGTGGTCGTTCAGGACAATACCACTGGCGCGAGCAGTGTGAGTTCAAAGACTCAAACTACCGCACCAACAAGCGGCCCCGCACGTAAACAAATTTACACGAAATCTTATGACATTTTCAGACAATAAGCTTCATTTGGCTTCATCATCTGAATCAAAAAACTTGCACTAAAGTCAAGGGATTATTATCAGAGATTACAGAAAAAATTTACAACAGCTCAATAACAAGCCTCGCCTTCATTTTACCCAGCTGTACAGCATCACAGATTTGAGTGAACACGTGTTTCGCAGCTGCAAGCTGCGTCTCGATTTCACGTCGCACGGTCGACGATGAAATGCATGAGCAGTTTCTTAGTCGACAAAAATAGCAATTTACTTTAACACTGTCTTTGAAGAAAGAAATGCACAGTGCGTCCCATTTTAAAACGCCTCGGAAAGCATCACTTTAGTACCTTCGCGCCTTGAAACTTTTGTCAGTTTCTTGAACGCGTCGTGCCGTCATTTCATCCGGATGTTCTGCCGTCTTCATGTTTTCATTTTCATTCGTTGTCATGTTTCTTTTTCATTCGTACAAACGTGTCTCGTACGCACTGGTCGTCGTGTTTCCGCTCCTATTCTTGCCATAGCAAAATGCAAAATGAGCGAGAATGTGGAGCAATTCTTGAGCGAAAGAAAGCATAAGCTATCAAGCAAAACTTACGATTTCGTGAAGGCTGTTTTCAATTATACCCCATGCAGAGAAGCCACCGTTGCTAGTGTCACAATACAGCCAGACACCGGCTCGTCTGCCGCTGAGCGCGGCGTCACAGTGTGGACAGAGTGCTGCCCGGACAACAAAAATTAGTCAGCTGCGGCAGCTTCCAAGTAGCCAAATCCTTGGTAGCCGGCACGTACGACGCCAGCGGCGGCACGGGTGAAACTCCTTCGACATCGCGATACGAAGTGCGGAGCATCGCCAAGCTCAACGCACTCCGGGGCACACTCAGAGTCGAGAGGTGGTATCTCCGCAACGGTGTTTATCGCGAGTACCTCGTCAGGAATAATCGCGACTACAACACCGAGCGCGAGCAGAAAGTATCCAGCTCGCAAAAACAACTTCCAGCTTTTCGCCCAGTGTCGTTGTAGGGCCAGATCTCGATCGGATTCGCCGCGACGCAGAGGCCTTCGAAGCTCGCGTGTTACAGCGGGCGGAAGAAGAGCAGCGGCGTGCGCACGCGGCAGCGGAAGCTGCAGCCCCGCTGCGACAGGCCGCCAACATCGCACTCGTGGAATCGACTGCGAATTCGTTGCAGGAAGTGAATCAACTACACTTCACACACGACCTCATAATCACAAACTCATCATCATTAAATTCTGCGTCATCGTCAGCTGCTTCATCATCTTCACGCAGCGCAAGACAAAGTGCGGGTGCTTCGTCAAGCTCAGCTAGCAGCAGCACTGCTGGTGCTGCGCCACAGCTGCTGGGACCAAGAGACCCCGTCCTCGGCAATCCCGCCACCATCGTACTGGGCACCACCGGGGGAAACAACCAGTGCAACGGACTCCCCACCCTCTCTCAGGCCGATCAGCTACAAGTGGTCCACCGGGCTGTATGCAACCTGGCTGAACAGCGACGAATTCGCGAAACTAACAGCGAGCAGTCCGAACCATCATCAAAACGATCGAAGAGAGATGTTCGATCCTAGCATGTTCTTCCGCAGGCCGGAGTTGAAGGATCGACTCCGTCAGGATCTACCAGCGGCGCAGCGCTCAGACGCAAAGCTGGCCGCTGCTGTCGCTTCACAAACCGCGAAGCAGCCGGTTCAGAGTGACATGTTCGATTTCTTGAACCAAAGCAGTGCGGCAGAGGAGCCAAAGCAACAACAACCGTTCGTAGACGTCGAGGCGGTCGCGAGGGAAGCCTACCTGAAGGGCAAAGCAGATGCTAGGAAGAAAGCCGCTGCTGCCTCACCAGCCGCAAAGAAGTCCAAGCGCGAAGCAGGCGCGCAGTCCTCTTCATCTTCGTTTGCACGAACGTCCGACGACGAGATTCTGGAGGCCGCTCTTGACTCCGCTCTCGTCGAGCTGAACAAGAAGCAACTCGAAGAAAGGCAAGCGGTCCGCTCGCAAATTGAAATCATGCACTACCGCCGCGACGCAGCGCATGACGAGGAGGCTCACGATGATGGCGACGATCTCGTCGACGTGGACGAGTACGTCAGTCGTGGTGTCATCGCTCTCAGCGACCACAGCGATGGAAGCGACGACGGCTTCACTTCTGACAGTGCCGTCGGATCGGAATTTCATTCGTCCGCGGAGAACTCCGACACAGACGACATTCAAAAAACGGTGCAGGAAATTCTCGGGAATTCATCCCTGTCGACCGCCAACCAAATTAAACTTCACCGAAAGGCAGACAAATGGGACAAATACTCAGGTGATTCATCATCCCTAGATTTGGTACTATTTCCCGCTGCCTCCGACTTCTTCGACTCGCTACCAGTGGACAACAAGGTGCGCGATGAGCTAGCAGAAGAGTTGGTCATGGTGAACAACTCGTCAATCGCAGCGTCAACCGCGAAATCATATCAGCAGGCGCTGAGCCGCTACGTACCACTAATTTGCGACTTCGTTGGTCGCGTGTTGTGGCCGGTGCAGAACGAGATGGAGTGCATCACCTTCTTCTGCGCTTTCACCAAAATCATGAAGAAAGAAGAAAACAGCCCGGCCATCAAAGAAACGGACGGCAAAGTGCGATGGGGCGCGTGCCTCACGTTATCCGCAGCGATAAACATTTTCAACAGTAGCCGCCCGCACTTGTCGTCGTACAGTTGTTCTGACAAATCAAAATTTTTCTATCGCGCATGGCGGGGATTGAAGCTGAACGCTTATCACGCTGTCGCAGCAAAGAAGGTGATCCCGGATTTCTTCGAGATTTCAGTAATCATCAGAAACCTGCAGAAGGAGTTCGACGCTGCATTCGCGGGGGAAGTCGACAATTGGGACAACCCCAAGTGGATCTGTCATCAGCATTTTGACAAACGCAACTTTCTTGCAGCGGCGATCAAGTTGCAAGTAGCCGTCATCATTTGCGTCGGTTATTTCGGCGTGAGAAGAAACGACGAACTCCGCCAGTTCAACCGGAACGACTTCTCTATGAAAGACGGGATACCAACCTTCCACATCAGGTGCAACTTTGTCATTTATCATGCAAAAATTCATAACGCATCCTCATCGTACTGCGCACTGAAATTCACAATACCACTATCATTTTGTTCAGGTTCGCAAAAAACGACAAGTACGGTCGGGGTAGTTTTTGCGTCGTGCCGAAGAGCATGGCGTCGCTCATACAGAAGTGGACGAAATTCAGTACGGCGCTCATTCTGCATCACAAATCGACCGCGTACGCCGAAAGTCATCCGTTCTTCGTGACCATCGGCTTGAACAGAATCCCGACCCGCGGCGAGAGGCTTGGGAAGGACCGCGTGCGACTGGACACGAAAAGCGCCTTCGTGAATCACCGGAAAGCTAATTTCGAAGGTTCAGTGTCGCTGCGTCACGGCGGCGCCACTTTCTATCGACAGCATGATGCTATCGGGAAAATAGCATATCTCCAGGGTGGCTGGAGAAATGCGGACATGCTCGATCAGAGATATGCTCCCATCGAACCGTTGCAGCTCCACAAAATCGTGGACAGCTTCGTCGAAAAAGAAGTACAACACGCCAGAGCAATCACCACGCTACAACAGCTTGAGCGGGTGTGGGCGCTACCCCGCGATGCTCGCGAGAAAATTAAGCAGCCTACTCAGCTACATAACAGTCTGCAAGAAGAATACTTCACTAGCAACGACATTCTGAAGTACGCACCGAAACTCGCAAACCAGTTGAACACGGGCGAAGTCAATTTCTTCGCATTTCCTCGCGTTGCAAAGAAACTCGGACTGAATCCATCTGCGGTGCGCAAGTGAACATTATTTCTTCGTATCCTTTTTTCAAATGAAAACGATTCACCGTGGTCATGCCACTGCTCGGAGGACAGTAGTTACCGGCGTCGTCGTCGTTTAACCTGTTCTCTCTGTTGTTGCCACGTCAACGGCCGAGCGCTTTCTCTGAGTGACGTCTTTTCAACAGCCGCATCTGAGCGACCTCAATTCAGCGAGCGTTTCGAGTGTAGGTCGGGAAAAAACAACGAGTACTCCCATCAAAACCCACCGCGCCAATCCCTCATCTTCATTTGTGAAACTCACAGCAAAAAGATCTCAGAATGCCATTCCGCTCATGCCTGACGCGGGCGCTTCCGGCGCACCTCGAGCACACAGCGCATGAGAAGAGGTTAGGCTTGACACCCGCACCAAGGTACACCTTTGAAGATTACCTTGCAGCAGGCCTCCCGACATGTCCGGAGGACCTCCCAGGGTTCCTCAAGTCCCAGCCCGGCCCAACCGACCCGTGGCGCGAACAAGAAGACCAGCATGCGCTTGATGGTTTAACATTCAACATCTACAACGCTATCCGCTGGGGTGTAAGCCCAGATGTGGTCCGGGAGTGGTTCTCGGGCGTGTCTTTCACTTTCACCGACACGGAATTTCAACCGACGCAGCAAAACAATTACTCCGGTGCGGAAGATAACCGCGAACAGTTTTTGAACGAAATCTATCGGTTCAAAACTGCGAATAAGCTGGTGTTGTACGACTACAACGAGCTACGGCAGGACCAGAAGAATCTAGTCTGGGACTTCAAAAAACAACAAGTCATCTACCCAGCGGATCTCACGCGGGCACCGTCCACCGTACTCATGCAGAAGGGCGGCACGAAAGCACGGTTAGTCACCGACTGGTCGAACAAAGTCTCGCGCGTGAGTCAGTCCATTTACAGCGAGCCAGTGGACTACAGCGGCTGGTGGCAGCTGCTCGAGCACGTCACTCCCAACTGCTACCTCACGGGAATCGACCTGAAAGATTGTTTCAGCCACTACATGATTGCCGCATCGTGCCGACGACTGTTGGGCTGCTACACAGGCGACGACACGACGGGCGAAATCGGAACACACTTATATGTTCCGTTTGGCGTAGGCCCTGCCCCGGGCATCAATGATCGGTACAGTTTTGATTTTCGTTAGCATGACAAACTCGATTCATACCTCGCATCATCTTTCAAAATTCATGCAAGTCATCTTTGTAATCACCTCACAAACTCCACCCCGCAGTATGGTCAAACACGCCTTGGAACTGGGAGTACAGTCGGGAATTCTGGCGAAGCGTTTCGATTATGTCGATGACATAAGAAACATAGTCACATCCGACCCGTTGTCCTTCCAAGCCGCTGAGGACGATTTGAGCCGGCAGTTCTACTTCCTGTCTAATCTTGGCTTCGATCTACATGTCGTCGCGGGGAAACTCATCAAACCAACCCGACACATGCCGTGGCTGGGGTTCGAACTCCACACCGACACCATGCGGCTGTACGTCGAAGAGGAACGACGGGTGAAGTACCACGATTACTTGTGCGAATTCATGGACTACCTCAAGTCCCCCGAATCCAACTACCGCTGCAAGGCAAAAGACCTCGCAAAATGCGCTGGCAAGCTGCAGAGCATCACTTTCGTAGTGAATCGCGGCCCACTGCACGCCATTCAGTACGACCTTAACAGCAGTGGGGTGTACAAGGTGTGGCAGAACAACCCGAAGCACAACCCCTGGATCGAAGTCAGCTGGGCTTCATTCGAGGAAGTGCGGTGGTGGCGCGACGTTCTCGCCCGAAAACCGTACGCGAAAGTTTACTACAATGGCCACGCTTCGTTTCTTTGGCGCGCCGAAGTACTCGAGTTCGGGGATGTATTCATCAGGTCGATCGACCCTGACATCCTCGTGGTCGTCTACGGTGATGCCGCCACCACGGCGGGCTGGGGCGGGACGGTCAACGGCATCGCGTACAAGGGCACGTGGCCCGAGCAGTTTCGCGACTGCGACATCAACGGCCTGGAATCACTGGCGCCGTTCTTCATCATCCACGAAGCCAGCGGGTGCGGTGATGTCGACTTCACTGATAAACTCGTGTTGTACTACACCGACAACCCGTGCGCGAAGCGGCTGTGCAACAAAGGCAGCTGCGCCTCACCGGATTTACATGCTGCGTCACTCAACATTGCCGACATGATCGACAAACTGCGCATAGAACTCGTGGCGGCAAAGTGCTACGGTGATGAAAACACAGTCGCTGACGTACACTCACGCGACAGCCCCGATGTGCGTTCCGACGAAAAAAAGCAGCGCGATCAGCGGTTCTGCAAGAAAAAAGCAGTAAACTTCAACGATCTCAAGGAGGGGTTTCGTGACAAGCTTTGCAGCCTGTACGACAACAACCCCGAAAAGCGTTTCAACAAAAGATCATGGGGCATCATCTCCAACAGGCTGCCCGGATTATCAGTAGAGGCTTTCTGTAGTAGTAGCTCCGACAACTTCGCCAGACTGGGAAAGAAGTTTCACCACTCGGATCAAATCTTCGTCAACTACGACGAGTTCGTGGAAAAGCGCAGTTGGTGGCTCCCGCCCACCACGGTGCTGTTCCCAGCGCTCAAGTACCTCCACAAGCTGCTACGAGGGACGCCGGAAACCGCGAGACCAAGAATCGCGGTAGTGGTACAGAGCCTCGGCGGCAAATTCGCTCAGTTGTTGCAACCCCTGCACCAGGTGTCCAAGTTTCAGTTCGGGTCGCAGTGCTTCGCACTCCCCAACGGGCAAGACTTGACCGCCGACGACGATTACATCATCTACTCTTCCGTCCCGATCAGCATGTGGTCCCAGGAAAGATTCCCGAAGTTGGACCTGCGCCCGCAGGTGACGAAGCTGAAAGAGGGCGCGAAGTTCAAGTTTCAGCTAGACCTTCTACACGGCGCCACAAGAGGTCAGTTTGGTCATGGCAACGAAGATTTGTTTTTGCACATTGCATGCACATCCCCGATCACCCAAGCAAAGGGCATCGCAAAGGATTTGTATGCTATCTTCCCTTCCGCTTCGAAATATCATTTACCAGCCAAAGACAAGCCATGCGGTTCATTTGAGATTTCAGGACGTGTTTGCAACATTTACACAATGTTTCGCAAGGGAAACCCACCGGCTGCTGAACCAAATTCGTTCAAGACAATTTGGGACGGCCACGCAACCGATGATGGGAAAGAAGCGCGTCTATCCCTGTTTCGTCACAACATGAACAACATCTACAATTACATCAAGGAAGAGAACAAAAAGTCACTCACACCAAAGTGCCGCACAATCGCCATACCGATGAACATCGGCACTGGCTCCGCGGGCGGGTGCAAGTTCGATTACGGTCGTGCTGTGTATGATTTCAAAACGAAATGCAAAAAAATGAGTGTCAAAGTAAGCCTGTATCTTCCACCTGTCACCCGATGAGCATGAGTTTACACTTCATACAAATTCCTGGTTCCCGTTGCGAGACGCTCGCGCTCTCATAGCCGGCCTCGCTCGCGTCTCGCCCCGCCTGTTCTATTGTGGTAAAATGGCAAAGCTCTCGACTCTCGTAAGATCCGGCAAAAGATCAACATTTTCGCCCGCGATCCTTCACGAGCATATCGGCTGTAGTTGGGGGCTAGTTTGACGTGCGGGCTCCAGGCAATATACTACTTCTGACGTAACGATACAGATTATGGATCCTTAGTAGTACGAAGTAGTACGTCTGGAATCCAATTTGTGTGAGCGAAGTCGGAAGTAGGTTATTGGCTGTAAAGCCGCTCGTGGCAGCTCGTTTGCATTCCGTGGGGTATGGACACGCATCCACGCTAAACGAAACGTGATCCGCTTCATTCCATCACTTCACTCTCACTCCATTCACCTCATTCTCAGACCTAGCGGACGGAGAACGATCTGTTTTTCCTTTCCCACCCTCCTCACCCTTCTCATTCCAGGCCACAGGCCCACGTACTCATCCGCCGCCTCCTCGGGCGGGATACAAGTGCGTGGTTTGCCCTGTTCATTTCAACTTCGTGATCATTTGTTAGAGTTCACTCCAACTTCACTCACACTCCCAGGCGTCACCTAGCCCCCTTCTCTCTATGGCAAAGCTCTGCGCTCTCGACTCTCGTAAGATCCGGCAAAAGATCAACATTTTCGCCCGCGATCCTTCACGAGCATATCGGCTGTAGTTGGGGGCTAGTTTGACGTGCGGGCTCCAGGCAATATACTACTTCTGACGTAACGATACAAATGTATGATGATACGAAATCGAAATGAGTTGAGCAAATCGAATCGAAGCCAAAGGAAATAAGGATATAGTGACAAAAATTATAGCAGCACAAATTCACGAGAGCTGGAGGACACCAAGTTTGTTAGTCATAGCTCCGGTTTGTTCCGCACCGAGCGCGCTCCGTATGATGTGAAAATGACTGAGATCAACGTCAATTTGGAATCATGGATCAGCGTTTGAACGCACAAGCAAATCCAAATACGTGTTTGAAAAACTAAATGAAGCCGCACGAAAATACGATCGCAATGTCCTCAACAGGAGAGACGGTCTGAAAGAAAAAAGTACTCGAACTGTCTCGAGTTTCTTGAAGATCTTCGCAAAATCTAGTGGAAGTTCCAATACGAGGACGAATTGTGAGCACGTTCATTTTTTTTTTCAAATCACAGTGTGAATCTGGTTGTTTTGTTGAAGTTTTATGTTTACCATTTTCGCGTTAGCAAGAGCACAAATATTACCTCTATAACCTTGCTCTATGTTTCCAACATACTCTAAAAAGAGATACCCACTGACTCCCAAATTGCAGCGTAGAGTATGATAAAGTAGTGTAAAAGGAACAGAAAAGCTATTACTACTCGCTTGCGAGTAGATTCCCCAAACCGAAAAAATGCCAAAGTCTACTGCGTCTCCAAACTCGGCCGCGATCCCAAACCCGGGGAAAAATAGCGGGGACCCCCAAGAACAGACCGGCGGAGAACACAGTGAAAATCTGTCCTGCAAAATGAATGACAACATTATTCTTTGCAAAAATCAAGACACTCGTCCCGCCCAGCTACAAGAACTACTACCCAGGACGTCGTCAACAAGCACTCCCGAAGATGCAAAAACGCAGCGGAAAGGCAGCGAGAACTCGATTTCCGATAACCAAGAAACCGTTTTGCCCACGACACCCAGCCAAGATATCAAATGTAAAAATGTCTGGGTCTGGAAAAATGCAACTTGTCATGCTAAATCTGAAGCATGCAAAAATCTGTTTTGCATGATTACCAAAAGTCGTCCAGTTTTGACCAAGTCGCGAGGGAGTTTCTCATGCAGGATAGGCATGAGAGAGATCGCGCAGAATCTGTCATGCTAGGTCCTGCATTCCAGACCTCATGGGTCATGGAAAAGCTGCATGACAAATCGCGCATTCTTCCAGACCCAGACATTTTTACATTTGATACAAGAATCGACCAGCCCGAACCTCTCAGCCACGAACGACCCGGAAGGGGATAATATTCAGCAAATTTTACTACTATCGGAAAGAAAGTCGCCAGAAGAGAAAATAGAAAGCGATAACAATGCTGGTGAAGACGACCATGCGGATGTTGGGCGTGACCGCCCTCGCAACAGCTTTTTCGACGAGGGGGAACAAAATGGAGACGAGCCGAATTATTCACAGCTGAACGATTCCGAAGAGAACTACAATGGCAAAAATCCTAATCCGCTGGACGAGCAAAAGCAAGTGCAAGACCGACAAACCGGCAAGGAATTTTTGGTCTCCGCCGAAGAAAAGTTGGAGTTGGGTAACAGCGACTTTGTTTCGCCACAGCAGATGAACCACGGCGGCGAATTGCTCCAGCCTCCTTCGTCCTCGTCCTCTTCTCCCGCAAGTAGATCACAGCCTCAAGAACACGAGGCCCCGGTGATGCACCCTTTACCCTCCGATCTGATGACCTTTAGCTCGTGCGCAGCGAAGATGCTGCGGTTTGAGCGGGCCACCGGAGCCCGGGCGCTGCGCGGCCTGCTGGACCGCGAGGGGGAAACAAATTTATGCCTCATCGACGTGGAGGCTAGCTGCGTGACGAACTCTAGTTGTACAACTACTCAAGGTGCTGTTACTCGTCGTGGTACAATGGAAGGGGCAAATAGCATCGCTGTGAACTACAACAACGTCAAAAATCACGAAAACCATCCAGGAGCTGTTCTTGCACTAGATCATCATCAGGCGCAGCCAAATTGCTTTCTCCACATTCCGGAGAATGTAATCGCGGAAGGACATCACGATGCGGAAGATTCCCGGTCGGTTCGGAGCTTCCTTACGGCGGGCGGGACCGCGATGCAGATTCCCGGCAACGTGACGCACACGGCCAGTATGCACACGGGCAGTCTGCCCTCGGTCCGCTTCCTGACGAACACGACAACCACGCCCATGCAGCAGTATCGGCAGACCACGGGGGCGAGCAGCACGGTGGTGCCGTTCTTCCCGAGTGAAGGAGGTGATCTGCTCCCCGGGGGGGAACAAACGGGACAAGCGGGCGCGCCAAATGAATCCCCTAGAAGTGCCAGGACCAGTCGCACAGAAGTCTCGGAAGATGTGGGGTTGACGCCGGGCGGCCGGCACGTGCGGCAGTTCACGTTTGACGCCTGCGGCAACTGGGTGGAGCAGGTAGTGCCGGTGGGGGAGGATGGAGAGGTAGCCGAGGTGGATTATGTCGAAAAAAAGGAAGCGGTAGAAGATGTTGCTGCAGCCTGGGCCGGCCACCGCGACGAGGGTCTGTCCTCGTCGTCCCAGGGTTTCTTTTTCAACAACCAACCGTCGAATTTTTCCTATGCGAATCGACCAGTCGGAGATGGGGGCTTGGGCTTCCTGTCCTCAACCTCCTCCGGGGTCGCGAATAACAATCAATCGAATCATATCGGCGCGACCATAACAACCACCGGGCAGGCAGGCGTCGTTCCTGCAACAAACAACTTTCGGACCACAAATAAGGCCGCGCTGCAAACCGGAGCGGTTCTCGGGGGCAGTACAACAATAACTTCGCTAGAGCAGCAACAGTCCTCTGCAGAGCCGGTGTACACCAGCAGTGGATGTGATGTGACAAGAACCCAGATCAACGTGAGCAGTCGAGCTGATGTGGTCTATGGTAAAAATGCGCCTGTCTACGGTGGTGCAGCCACGAACAATTCCAACAACTGCAACTCCACGGCCGTGAATTACGACTCCGCAGAAACACCGCCGGCGCACTACGATAGCATGAGCATCAATGTCGATTCGAGGGAACAAGTGCAGCAGCATCATCTTCAAGAAATGCCACCAGCGCCGGTTGTGCCGGTGTTGGCGCACGAGCTGGATCGCGGGAGGTCGTCGGTTTTGCTGGTAGAAGACGACAATCGCAATACTAAAACCCGTACTACCAGTTCCAGGATGGCTAGTTTTTCCAAAGCAGCTCCTGCCTTTTTCGATCACCAGCCCCCGTCGTCCAGTTGCTCGAGCGTTGGAGTAGGCGCAGTTCCCCCACCCGGTCAAGAACATCAGAAAAGCAGCACAAATAGTAAGCCGAATGAAGATGTTGATGTTGAGAATTATGCTAGTAATAGTCAATACAACTATCACGACGACGAAGAGGAGGACCACCGGCGGCAGTCGTGCGAATCCGACAGTTCCTACTGCCAGGTGCAGCATGTCGTCCACGTTCAAGAACCTCCTCTGGCGCGTACGCGGACCATTCCGAGTTTGAAATTTGACGAGAGTGTGTTGCGGTCTCTGCACCTTGGAGGTGGAACAAATACTGCAGCGACAACATCGACAATGGGCAGGAGAACCAGCTCGAGCCACCAGCTGCGCGACGAAGTAGAGAACTACAGCAGTTCCGGCACGACGTTCTTCCGTGACGCTATCCGGCGGACCAGAAGTAGAGAATTTGGGGCAGTAGTACAACAACCGGGAGTTGTAGCAGCTGCCCCCCGGGTTCAAATCATGAATCAACAGAGCTGCACCTCGAACCTGTCCTCCTCGAACCTGCAGGTCAATAGCAGTACTAGTGGCACAGCAATACTAAACCCGACGTCTTTAGAACGGAAGTTCTCTTCGCATCTCTTCTACAACAGCAATTCTTATCCTTCGAATGCAGCTCCTGGCGGCAACCAGCTGTTAACTAGCAATTCGCACCAAACCGTTCTTTCGATGACGACCCCCGGGCTTCTGCCCATCCCGGCTTACTCCCCGGCGCCATCCGCGCTGAATTCGCTCGGCCCGCAGAGTGCGGGGGCGGAAAGCTTCAGCTCAGAGACACCTACGGCCGGAACAAATATAATCAGCAACGCAAATTATTATACGGGAACAAATAGAGAGAACAAGATCGGGAACAACCTGAACAACAGCAACAGCGGGCACAGTCATAATCAATATGGTCTTCAATACCCGGCTGCGGGGACCACTGCTGCGCTGGCCGCGCATCAACCGATGAATTCTAGTACGCTCCCTCGCATTTCGCAGTTCACCTCGCCGGACGACTTGACGCCGGCCCGGCCCGGGCGGGTGAGTGCGTTTCCCGAGATGATTAACAGCCAGGTGCAGATGTATCCCTCCCGGCCGTGCAGCGGGTACTATCCATCGGTGACACATAACCTCTTGACAACGTCCAACGGTGCTGACCAGCACTACATGGCGCGACTGCAGCCGCTGCAGCCCGGGTTTTCCGGGCTCACGGAGCAGCAGGTGGCCACGCCAACCAACGCTAGTAGTAGTTGTACCCGACCAAACTCCTCGTCGGCTACACCAAATAACGCGGCTTTGTTCTCATCCCAGCAGTACAGTCAGCTACACAAGATGCTCCAACTACAGCAGCAGCATCATGGTTGTGCTACATCATCAACCACCCGGGGGAGGAACAAAAGCAGCGCGACTCTTTACAGTAACAACGGTGCAGCCACCCCGAACAACCGGATACAACAACAGTCAAACGCAAATTCGAAGCCGCTGTCCCCTTACTCCTACCCGGCGACCGTTGTGGCGCAGGACTTTTTTGAGCTGGAGCAAAGTACGGGGAAATGGCAGTTGCCGGACACGGTGCGAAAAATGCTGGACGCGTTCAACAACGACGACTTACTGCGTGTGAAAAAGCGCGCCAACCGGATCGCGGCCAGCGGCGGGAAGACGGGCGACAGCTTCCCGCTGTCCTCGGTGTTTGATTGCCGAAAGCTTCACGTATGAATTGCAAATATGTCTGGGTCTGGAAGACTGCGAGATTTGTCATGCAGGTTTTCCATGACCCATGAGGCCTGCAATGCATGATCTAGCATCACATATTTTTAGAGGCCTTCCTGATGCCTATTCCGCATGAGAAATCCCCTCTCCGCGTAAACCAAACTGGACTTCTCTTGCTGCTCATGCAATACAGATTTTTTTGGAATCCAAATGCAGCATCACAAGTTACTTCCTTCCAGACCCAGACATTTTTGCAATCCATATCACGAGAAATTAAGCGATAAGGAGTGGGAGAACGCGGAAAAGGAGATCGCGGAAAGTCTGCGCTGCAGTTTGACGCGGGGTGTGAAGAACAAGCAGGAGGCTGCTTTTGTTGGCAGTAGTTCTTGTCAACAAAAGACGTGCAGCGCTGCTTCTGGCGGTAGAAATAACCCCTGTAGTAGTACTAGCGCCTCCTCAACATCACCGGCCGTAGTTGGCGGCTCTTTGGAACAAGGAGCAGGGAATAATTATGTTGAAACGCAGAAGAACAGCGAAGGCACGAAGGTCGTTCCTCCACTGCGTACCGCAATTGCGACGACTTTGCACGAAGGAGCAGAAGCACGTTCAACATGGGCGGACGAGAAAAAGGAAGCTCCAGGAGTAGAAGAAGTTGTACAACTTCCAGCACCAGCTTCAGCTTCTTCCCGACCTCCACCCCGGAAGTTCTCCACCGATAAGCAGCTGCGCAAGATGAAGACCTTTTCCTTTAGCGCAGCACCGGGTGGAAATAGTAACGGGTTCTTCACACAAGAACCACTGGGCGAGGAGGACGACGAGAAGAAGGAGGATCATGATGACACTGACAGCAAGAATGGTTCTGGTGGAGCCCCCGCGTCTACTCCAGCAGGACTTGTTGCTAAAAGTCGCCTTTTAGATGTCGTGGAGGAAGCGGAGCAGAGCCAGGAAGAAATTGTTCAGGCTGATGAAGATGAAGGAGGTTCTGGTACAAGTAGGCCAACAGCGACGGTTCTTCAAGAAGATGGACCAAAAGTTGTACAAGAAGCAGCTCCAGAGAAGATGCATGATGATGAAGAAACCTCCGAGCAGGAGGAGGAGCCGAGCATCTCCCTGGACCTCGCCCAAACGCTGTCGAAGGGGCTGTGCGACTTGGCGAAGTACCTGGCGGAGCAGTGGCTGCTGGTGCCGGAGTGCGCGAAGGAGATGCTCCGCCCGGAACGGGACGAGAACCGGCTGGTGTGGATGGCGCAGTGCATCGTCCGGTCCCCGGACGACGAGAAGTGCTCGGACGGGCCGCCGTGGCACATCGACGAGCACTTCTACTACCTGCACGGCGTGATCTCTTTTCTTTCCTGCACGACTGAACTCGTGGACATCCGCGACGAGGTGCGGGAGTGCCAGGGCGGAGCAGTTCTCGCAGAAGAAAAGTTCGCGGATCACGTCGTGCCGCCCGAGCACCAGCACCCGGACAATGAAGTTTGTGCGGACGGGGAAAAGGAGGGAGAAGAGCAAATAAACCTTCCGCCCTCCGCCTCCCCCCGTCCATCTGCGGGAGACGGCCGCCTGCTCGAGGGGATGGAGTTCATCAGCGGCGTCCCAGCTCCGGGTACTACAGGTGGAGCTGCTGTTCCTGCCGCTGCTGCTTTTGTCGAGGAGGAACATCTTCAGGGAACTGCAACAAATGATTCCACTACTGTGCCGATGAAAAACGAGACACGCGAGGACGTAGTAGTAGAACCCGCTACGCTAGACCCGCGATACGACCGGTGGGCGCCGATTCGAAAGTTCGCGGTCAAGGAGCACACCATCGGCAGGCCGAGGGAACTCACGGAGAAACGGTTTTCGAAGTACCCGAAACTGCAGCAAACCGAGGCGAAGCGCGTGATCGCCCCGCGGCCGGGGTATCAAATGCAAAAATGTCTGGGTCTGGAAGGATGCAACTTGTCATGCTGTCTTTGGATTCGAAGAAAATCTGTACTGCGTAAGCAGCGAGAGGAGTCCAGTTTCTGCTACGCGGAGGGGGTATTCCTCATGCGGTATAGGCATCAAAAAGCCGTCACAAAATCTGTGATGCTGGATCATGCATTACAGGCGTCATGGGTCGTGCAAAATGTGCATGACAAGTCTTCCAATCTTCCAGACCCAGACATTTTTGCATTTGATACGGGGCGCGACTTCGCGATGTACTTTGGCGGGGAGCACTATGGAAGTGTCAGAATCGAAATTGACAAAATCGAAATAATTTGTCATGCATAAAATGGATTCCAGTTCGAACCCAGTTTCTAAGTGGCGCATCACAAATTCTGGTGGTGCCTGCTAAATCCAGTTTGTAATGCTGTTTAGGCAAAGAGGACTGATTCTCTCATGCTGCTTTAGCAGCTCTAGCTAGAACCCCAAACAGGCTCACAATCGGCCTCACTTGCCTGCTCTGCAACACACGTATTTCGCGTCATTCATTTCATGCATCACAAATTTTTCGATTTTGTCAATTTCGATCCTGACGCTTCCATAAACACGAGCGGCCGGGATCGCTGTGCCGCGCGGCCATCCACCAAGGACCCTGGAAGACGGAGGAGTTTTTGCGGAAGGGCCGCGTCAGCTTCTTCTTCGCGGTCTTCGACTGGGCCTCGAATCCGAAGTCGCCGTGAGTTTCAGATTGATTGATCAGTGTTGAATATGTAATCGAGGATCGACAGACTCTTGTAGCTTGTTAAACGGGCGCGGCTCATGTACAATTTTATTCACAACCGGTTGGGCTTTATTATTATTTTGGACCCAAGATTGTACCAAAACTTAAACTATTCCCCTGCTGATGTACACATGTATGGTGCACACGAGAAGTAAGTTGTACCCCCTGGTATAATAATTCTAGTACCTGCAAGAAAACCTCTGGCGTTTTATGTCTTGGTTTGCTGCAGCTAGTCTACCTCCTCAGTATATTTCTACCCTTGTAGTTCTTTACTGCCTCTGTGAAAAGAACCTTCCGAAGATATTAATTTCTCTCGTCTTCGAAATGACCCTAAACCAGTCCGTACGACGCAGGCTTGCAAGTGTAAGTAAAGACGCAATTCGGACTGATTATAAAAAGTGGAGCATGTTCGTCGTGTGTGCACGAACAGACAACTACACTCTGGGCCGTGTACAATAGTTCGGGCATGCACGACGAAGATGGTGATAAGAGCTTTTATTGAAGACCCTATAGCCTATCGAAGTCTACTTCATGAACATCAATGTAACAGCCGCAGCCCCCGTTGTGGAAGACATGATGCACAGCAGGTTCTTTATTTCAACGTAGTCTGCGCCTGCGGGTCGTCCGCGGTCGCAGCTACTACGTGCCTACTAGCGCCACCAAGTTACTGACTAACTCTGGAAGGCGGAAAGTGACTAATGGATTCAAATCGCGTCGGATTCATCGATCTGATGCGGTCGGGATCATGAAACTTTATTGCCAGAAAGAAAAACGAAAAGTAGATTTGCACTACCGGGTTTAAGTATTCTGGCCGGGAAGATGGTTTCTGCGCACTAGCGCAGGAACCTCTCCGAGGAAGTACATGCAAAAAACTGAAGAAGTGCTGACACATCTGGACCGCGCTAGCGCTCCTGCTTGTAATGCCGTTTGGGAAATAAATGATAGCCCGTTTCGCATGGCTGTGTGCGTGTTCCGCTCTCATCAGAAAAAAAAGGATCAAGACGAAAGAAATAGAAGAGAAAAAAAAAATGGATCCCGATTCATCCTTGAAATGGATGTTTGGCGAAGGTTTTATCAAAGTTACGAGTTATTTTTTCGATATCAGGAGAGAGCTGGCAGCAACGTCTAGGTAATCTTTTAGAGAAACAATAAGTGCCTCTTTCGCTTTCAATACTCACTAAAAGTAACTGTTTAATTTTTCTTAGTCTTCACTTTGGTCTCGCTCTTTGCCTTCACTTTGGTCTCGAATTCTCTGGCCACGACCCTCTCCAACAACATGTTGCCATCAAGGTGATTTCTTTCGAAACCACTGCACTATATTAACGTCGATTTGCCGGATGAACAACTTCTGTTTCACGAGACATCTTGAAAAATAAATCCTGATCGAGTAGCCATGGACCTGATCCTGAAAGCGGACAAGAAGCTCCAGGGGGGCGGTCTGATGAGTTTCTTTAGCGGCCCCCCGTACGACGAAATCCAGGACCTGTACGAGCAGGCTTGTAACCAGCTGAAGATGGAGAAGAATTTCCAGGTCGCCGCGGAAGTGTACCTGCAGAAGCTTCCCTACGTCGCCGAGAAGAACTCCGCCCCGCGGTTCCAGCGCGCGAACTACTTTGTCGAGGGGGGGAAGTGCCTGCAGAAACTAACCGGCACGCTCGCGGCGTTGCAGGCGTTCGAGGACGCCATTACGCTGTGGGGGCAGGACGGGAAATACATGCAGGCGGGCAAGCTGATGAAGTCGATCGCCGAGCAGTTGAGCGAGGAGTCTCTCGGGTCCGACAACACGCAACTCATCGAGAAGTACTACAGCCGAGCGTGCGACATGTTCGAAATGGACGATTACGGGAAGGCGCAACTGTCCGCGTGCCGACTGAAGCTCGCGGAGTACGCCGCGGCGAATGGGGAACATAAAAAGGCGATCGACGTTTTTGAATCGGAGGCGAGAGCATGTTTGAGCAACAATCTGAGGCAGTACAGCGCAAAGGACTACTTCTGGCAGGTATAGGAAAACTTAAACTTTACTTGTTGGCAAGGTTTCTTGCATGTGCCTGGTTTTATTAGCGGACAGTAGTGAGAAGTTCATCTTAAATTCTGAGGTTTATGAATTTTTCATCCACAAGATCGGGATCTGACATGCAAGATAAATTTTATCAGGCCGGCGTCCTCCACCTTGTAATGGGCGACATGGTGACCATCAAGATTGCCCGCGACCGCTACTGCCAGGAGGACCCCCGGTTTGAGAAGTCCATGGAGGGGCAGTTGTTCGCGAAAATAGTGGATGCGCTCGAAGCGGACAAAGAGGACGACTTCACAGAAGTCTTAGGCGATTACAACGACACAAAACCGCTGGAGCCCTGGTTCGTCACCCATTTAACGACCGTGAAGGAAAACTTTTTCGGCATTGGCAAGCACGCGAGACATCCGCTGCCGGGCCAGGAAGATCTGGGTGGGGAAGAAGACGACGGGGCGGTGGACTTGTCGTGATGAAGGTCATTTTCTTCTTCTTGTTGGGAAGGACGAAGACTACTTACAACACCAGCATATTCATCCAGTGTAAAAATGTGAAGACTCAACTGATGTTGACGATTATTTGGTCAGCAGAAGTTGTACTGTGAAAATCACCCTACCAGCGACACCTACAAGCGACAAAAACCACCTCTAATATTGCTGTGAATGCAGCAGTAAGTAGTCGTGCAGAAGCACACTAAATTGCAATATACATTTGGTGTTCCGCTGTATCGTTCGCATTTTGCGTCTCTTCGTTTACTACATGGGTGCGGCGGGAGTGATCTGCTCTGATATTACTGTGTCTGGAGATGTTGAGTCGAGGCGGTCAGTTGCCACAGTCAAATGCGCAAAGGACCGAAAGCCGCGGATACAACTACGAGCTATCATGAAATAAAAGCCGCCGTGGGTCGTGAAAACACACTTTTTGAATTCCATTTGGGGATCACTAGTCGCAACATCCAGCAGTGCCATTATCATGGGAGGTTTCGACGCAGCGGGTTGCGCTCCCCGCGAGCTTCTCGAAGAGGATTTCCGTGGGCGCTTGTTTGGAACCTCGTGCATTTTGTGTTGCTTCCGGGTATCGTCCGATGAGGTGGCGGACTCGTCGGTCCCATCACCGTACTACGCCCTCGTCTCCCGTCTCAGTTACTGGCCGTCGCTGTACCCATCCCTGCACGCGCGGTTTCGTGCGTTTCTCGCACCCCGGTTCGGCAGCCAGGCCTCGCCGTTAGCGGAAGTTTGGCTCGAGTCCAGCCACAGCAGCGGCGCGGTGCTCGACTGGCGGTTGCCGGTCGGCGTAACCCGGGACATTCTGTTCGGTACCAGCGGGACGTCGACGTGTGGTCTCTCTGCGACGCAAGGCATCAACAGCCCGGGAGGTCAACCGCGTGATGTTTATTCCCGTGGTGGTACTAACTCGCTGACGGAGCTGGGTCGAAGTACGGTTTCAGCCCGTGCTGGCGACTCGGGTGTCGTGAAGACCTCCACAAATAAAGCTGCAGCACGCGGTGGAAATACCACGACATTCGAAGCTACAACCTCCACCTCCCATCCGCGCGAATTGAAAATGCGCCGGCAGCTTTTCTGCAGTGAAGAGAGAAAAACTGCAGACACCGCACAAGATGAAAAGGAAACAGGAGAAGAGGCATCATCCGTCTTAGACTTCGTCGAAAATTCCGCCGCAACGGGCGACACGATCTGGGAACTTACGGTGCACTTCCGCGCTCCGAGCGAGGTAATGCTGGCGTCGCAGGAGGTGCAGGAGTCGTTTGCCGACGTGGCGCTGACGGATGAGAAGCGGTTCCACACCTGCTACCTGAATGCGCTGCGCAAAGCGGTCTTTCTGTGGTACGGCAGCGCCAACGCGTTCATGCGACTGCCGATGAAGTCGCAGCTGGATTTGTTAGATACGGTCACGAACCCCGGCCTCCCCAATTTTGCGCAGTACGCGTTTTTGCTGCAAACGCAGCTGCAGTACCCCAAGACCTGGAGAGACTGGAGGAGAATCGCGATCAAGTTTCATTTCGTCGTCCGGTCACAGCAGGAGCTTTCGGCACAGGTGGAGGGTGCGGGCTCATCTCCTCCAGGGAGGCAAACTGCAAATAGAAACTCCTACACCGATCCCAACGACCTTCCGCTGGCGAAAACGAGCTCCAGTTGCCCGGCGCTGCTCACTTCCTCCGAGGTGTTTTCCGAAGATACGAACGAACCGATTTTGCTAGGAGACGTGGTCTGCGAGAAGCTGCCTTTCCTTTGTTACGAAAGAAGAAAAGTGATGTCGGTCGTGTCACAGTCACGCGAAGATGAGAAAGGTGACAACGGAGACGGAACAAGTATTTTGCAAACGGAAAGCAGAGCAGGTGTAGGAAGTAGCAACGAAGGACTTTTTTCCACAGAGGCGGCACAACACAGACACTACTTCCAGCGCAGGGCGTACAATGCTGCTTGTCGCTTCCTGGTTCAAGGTCTTGATGTGTCGCTCGACACGCCCCTACATTGGTTGGCGCTCCATTGCAGTTACCTTGACCAATATCTCCATGTTGTTGTGACTTCGCAGTCGTAAAGATGCTTTTGCTTCCCTGCTGTTGTCAAAGTGAAATGAGGGTCTCATGGTCTAAGCGCGACGAGAATTTTATACATTGTAGGCGCCAGCTCTCGCTCTGATGCTGCTGAGTTTTGGCAGCTGCATGCTGATGATGTTCGTATGAAGTGCTACACTGCATTGCTTCGAGAGATTCAGTGGTGACCACGGGGCTCACAAAATGTAGGCCCCGCAGCCCATGCATTGTCTGGGGGGTGGCGTGCCCCGTTCAAACGCCGCGCAGGCGCGTCCCGTGCCTGTGCTCCAAGGGCCCGCAGAGATTTTGCCGGAAGTGGCGGGGCGGCGCTGGTGCAAGGCAACGCGGGCAGGTCGGGCGAATGTTTCGGGCGCTGTTGGGTGAGAAGCCTGGCCGCCTGGCCTTACCGGAAGCCCTTGCCCTGCCGCGGGCGGCAAGACGCCCGGCCGGGTCTGGAGTTTGACCAAGGCCGATTCCGGGGGCCTCCCAGAATCGGCGCAGGACAGGCTCGGTTCAAGAAGGCCGCAGCGGTAGTCAATTTGCCCGGTCTCTTTGCCACTGCGGTTCAAGGCGCCAGCCAAACCAAACAGGCCCGCAACGAGGTGGCGAAGGGCTTCCATGATTTGGCGGTGGAGCTGAAAAAGGTATAGGCTAGGTAGCAAGGTTCAAACAAGCGCCCCGCGGCGGCCCCCCGGGAACCGGTGGCGCCGCGTCCGGCTGCGACCCACCCCGGCCCCGGCCCCCAAGGTTCCGAAGCCTAAGAAGCAGAGGACGCATGTGTGCGCCGCGTGGTTGCGTGGGAAGTGCGCCGACCACCCTTATACCCGGGGCGCGCACACGGCGGACCTGGGGCCCATTAGTTTTCTGAGTTGCGCTGTCTTGGAAAGCGCTCTGCCCTATGAACAAATGGCGAAACTAGCAAGGCAGCCAGCATAGGCATGGGCCCCAGCATAGGCATCTCCCCCCGGGGGGGATGGCTGCCGTCTCCCGCGGAACCCGCGCAAGGGGAGGGGCGTGCCTCAATGGCGGGGCGTGTGCGCTGCTGTGCGCGGCTACGGGACGCGCGGCGGCCGTGGGTTTGCGGCGCCTCTTTCCTGGCGGTAGCCCTGCCGGACTCCGGGGGCCGTTTGCCTCTGTCCAGATGGCGGGGGCCTATCTATTTGTACGCCGCGGGCCTTGCGTCCGGGCTTTGCGTCTGCGGCCCGATTTACTCAATTCTGGGGAGCGCGCTCGATACGGGCGTCCCGCTGTTCTCACATGTTCGTTGTTGCGCTGGAGGGTAGCAGAGGCCGCGGCAACTGTTTGCCGGCCCCAGGACGGCGGGCAGACTTGGCGAAGGAGGCCAAGCGAGCCGCGCGGGAGCGAAAAGGGCTGCGCGGCCCCGGGCTGCTAGCAGCGGCGAAAAACACGGCCGCGCGGCACTTCGGCCCGCTCCTGCTGGACAAAAAAAAACCGCGCGGGCCGCTGTGCTTCCGGGGGGATTTAGCAGGAAGGCGCCGGGGCGGGGGGGGGCGGTTGCCGGGCACTTCCAGGGGGCAAGCACGGCCGCCAAATTCCAAACGCTTGCGGGCGAAGGCCCCCCCCGGAAACGTCGCAGCAGCATCGCGGCAAATTTGCCGCGACTCCGGAAAGCTCGCAACCTAGACGACCAAGGCGGGAGGGGCCGTGCGGGGTTCGCCCCGCCAGCCGGTGGCCAGGCCGGCCCGCTGCCAAGCCCGCCGAAGGCCATCGCCCCGAAATCAAACCAAGTGCCAGAGAAGCAGAAAAGTATAATTTTGAGAAGGCAGGACGCAAAACAAACGAAGTGGCGCGCCTCTTGTTGAAACCCAGCCCCGGGCCAGCCTTACAACGCAGCGCAGCACGCCCAGCGAGGAAGCACGACGCCACCGGCTGGCGTCGGGCCGGCCCCTTTGGTTTGGCCTGGCCCCGCCCGGCCGCCGGCGCCTCCGCCCGCCCTTAGGGTGGTTGCCCGCGCGGGTGCGGCGCGCGCTGCGGCCTGGCTAATTGCGCCGCGCGCCAGGCCGGCCCCGCATTGTTGGCCGGGCCCGCGTACTGGGCTCCCGAACCCGCAGCGCGGCGGGGCGCGCGCGCCTCGGGCGGCCCCGCATCCCGCGGGGCGCCCGCCCCGGTGAATTGGCTTCAGCGGCCGGCGCCGGCCGGAGTGCATCGCCCGGCGGCGCCGCGGGCTGTTCTGCAATAGGGGCGCGCTCTTGTTGCGGGAATGTTGCAAGAAATTCACCGGGCGCGCAACCCCGGCTAGGGGCATGTCGCGCGGGGCCGGTAGCATGGGAGGCTGACCAAATCGCGCAGCTTGGGGGCTGGCGCGACTGTGTATATCTATAGATACCATCATGACCACACGACAGCAGCCGCGTTGCGTTTCCCTGAGCGACAATAGCGAACTTCTACAGGCGTTCCTAGTGTTGCGAAATGGGAATACAGTCGAACAGGTTGCTGCCCTCTTACAGAAGCTTTTTACGGGTTATGTGACTTGCTGGCCCGCACAAGAATAGGTTCGCTCATGCAGGAGTGTCTTAGGTTTATTTAACGGTTTTTTTACTTTTGGCACGTACGAGTGCGAGTGAGCCTTTGGCTTTGCTCCTACCTACCCGTGTCCTGGCTCCACCGGCTCTCCGGACTTTTTCTTGTTGAGGGAATTGATCATGAGACAAAAGGCAGGGCCTATGTTGGGCCATTCCCACCGCATCGAAGTTCAAGAAGATCCAGCAGTTCTTTCTGATCCACAGGCTGCACCCTCTTGTTTTCTTCGATCGGTTTTATTTCCTCGTCTAAACTCCTGCTCTTGCAAGAAAAGAAACCTGTATCCGGAGACCTGTTGCAACTTATCTGTAGCACAAGAAATCGTGCCTGAAATTATGACCGCGCCGCCCAGTCGAGGTTCCTCCCCGGAGGTCGGGCATCGGGGTTGCACAACCACCGAGACGGCCGCTACGGGTGTTGAGCCAAATCCAGCCTCCGCGGCCTCGCCCTCGCCCACCCTGAGACCACCGCACCTGCAAGCCGGAGTCGAAGATCCGAACCTTCTCAAACAGGAGCGGCGAGACAGCGTTCCGGCGGTTCCCACCGAGTTGGCCCGCGTGCGCTCCCTGGTCGCGCGGTTCTCCCACACCCCGGACGCGGAAAAATTGGTGTTCGTGATGGTCGGCCTGCCCGCGCGCGGGAAAAGCTTCATCGCGTTGCGGCTGCAGCGGTTTCTGAACTGGCTGAACATCGAAACAAAGGTGTTCAACGTGGGGAATTTCCGCCGGGAAACGGAAACCGGGGTGCAGGACAGCAGCTATTTCGATTCTGCCAACACGTCGCGGAAAAACCGACGCGAGGAGCTGGCCATGCTAGTCCTAGACCACGTCGCGGACTGGCTTTCATCTGCTACGACCTCGCAGGATCATGTTAGGAGGAGAACCAGGTCAAAGCCCAGAAGTTCCACCTGTGTACTTACACCAACAGGAGCACCAGGAGGCAGCACGACTCCAAACACAGGCTCATCATCTCCACAACGCGCAACTACTTCGGGTGCAGTTCAACAGCCCCATGAAATCCCTGAGGAGCTGCAATATCAGAGGTTAAAATGTGCGATTTTCGACGCGACCAATACGACCCGCGACCGGCGGAAACGCGTCGCGCAAAAGCTGTACGACCGCTTGGGCGCCCACGTGGGGGTTGTGTTTCTGGAGTCGACGTGCAACGAGCCGGAGGTCTTGAACGCGAATCTGAACATCAAACTGGAGAAAAGCCCGGACTACGCGGGCTTGGACCGGGGGAAGGCGCGCGAAGATCTGGTGCAACGGATCCTCCACTACGAACAAGTGTACGAGCCGCTTGAAGAGGAGGTCATTTGTGTGGAGAACAGAAATCGGAAAGGAAGAGATACAACTACCACAGGTACTAGAACAAGGAACAGCGGATCATAGGACTGGTGAGGACTCGTGCGCAACATTAGAAAGAACTTCTGGAGCAGTATCGAAAAGTAGCGAGGAGAGTATAACAAGTTTTTGTCCAACTACTACGGACGCTGCAATTGGTACAACACCAGCTTCTGCCAAGCCCGGAGGTTCTTTCCGCCGGTCGCTGCACCGCACGAGCAGTTCCCCGAACTACGAGCATGTCGCGGTGTCCTACATAAAACTGCTGAATCTCTCCTCCCACGTTACGGCACACAACATCTTCGGCCGCGCGGCCGTTACCATTCTCCCGTATCTGATGGCCTTGCACGTTATGTGGATGTCAGGATCGAAATCGTCAAAGTTGAAAGAATCTGTAATGCAAAAAAGCGATACCAGCTGGAGCCCAGTTTGCAAGTGGCGCATGACAAATTTAGGCAGCATGGAAATCCAGTTTGTCACGCTGTTTGGGCAGGGAAAACAGCTTTTGCCATGCTATTTTAGCAGCTCTGTCTCACACCCCAAACAGGATTATAATCGGCTTCAGTTGGCTGCTCTGCAAGACAGGCACTTTGCGTCTAGCATTTTATGCATCACAAACTATTTTAACTTTGACGATTTCAATTCCGACGCTTCCATACACGTGTCCCGGCGGCCGGTCTTTCTAGCGTCTGTAGATGCGTGCTCGACCGTTGCGCGGGCGGAAGCACTGTGCAGGTTCGTCCGGGGAAGTACGGCGTTCTGCTCTGCGAGGCAGGGGCTTGATTTTTATACTGAAGACGCTGTTGACGACCAAGAGGTGTTGTCCGCGGAAGATCTAGTCATTTTCAGCCCCTTGTTAAACTCGGACCAGGAGATGGTGCTGCAGATCATGCTGGACGGTCTGACAAGCGGTTCTGAGGAGGTTGTAGAACAGGAAACAAGTGGCGGTGCTAAAGACCACGAGGAAGCTGCTACCCTTTCGTCCGCGGAAACAACAGCAAAAGACCAGATGCAAAGCTTATCCCTCTCCGCTTCTACTGCACTAGAATTTAGTTCAGGATCGTGTTTTTACGAGGATTTTGGTGTGCGGATCCGCCCGGCGTTGGGCTACTACTACAGCAGTGCTGGAACAACTACAACAGCGTCAGCGATAAAGACAAATCCGTCAACAGAACAACCGTCCAGTCCGCAACTGACGCGACAAAGATCTTCGGAAAATAAATACCAGATAACTACGAACAATACGGCCCAGCTGCTCACCACGACGCTGATTGAGATCGAACAGGAAATGCGGCCGGTGCTGGTCTTGGCCCACGACTCGATTTTTTCCGTGCTGCGCAAGTACTTCGAAAGAGGAGCGACGTCCTCGAGAGAAGCTGCGCTCCCCCCGCCAGCGTTGCACGCTTCCTGTAGCAGCGCTTCCTCCGCTTCTGAGGCGGAGAACGGCGCAGGAACATGTCGGTCCTCTTTTCTTGAGTACATTCCGAATGGAGCCGATTTTAATGAGCGGATGCTTGAGGTGGTGGCAATGGCATGAAGATCTGATGTACGCAGGTACAGCGCACCACGTTTCCACATGCGACATTCATGATGCTAGCGTACAATACTAGAAAGAGCCCCGGACGATCGAGATAGCAAAGAATCACACGACTTCTAGAAGATGAAAACGAACTTCAGCATAATTTTCTTCGGCCACGTCCTCGTGTGCAGCCTCTGCGCTCGGTGTGCAGACGCTGTTTTGTTCTTGAGTGTCTCTGTACTGCAGGCACGAGGAGCGAGAATGGTGCAACTGATGAGAGGCCTGCCTTTGTTCAAAACATCTTGTGAAAGGTTGTCTTCGTCATCTGGGATCACTGGACGAAAGGATGTATCAAAGCACAATGCCACCTATTTAGGGAAAATAATAGAGGTACGTTTTCACCATGGAAGAGTCGACCGCCCGAGAACACCGTCACTGCATGTGAGAAGTCAACCGAAATTTCGAGCGCGCGGTGGTCGCGCTCACCAGCATGCTGGGTGGAGGCACCGCGAGCGGCGATTTGCCGGGTCCGGGCCTTGCCACTGGGACCGCACGTAACATGGATGCGTTGAACAGCATGACCTCGCGACAGATGAGGTGGTCCTTCTCCCGTGCTCGTCCAGCAACTACGGGACTGCTTCTCTCCCTGCTTCAAAGTCGTTGTGTAGTAGTAACTGGCTTCCCCGCGAAGCTCCGGTTTCACCATGACCACCAGCACAGGCACCACAAGCGCAACAAATTGAACTATCTCCAAGGGGAGAATAGCAGCATGGAGCAAGAAAACCAAGCGGTCGATTTGTCCGGGCTCAACTCGTTGAACAAGATGTTATCGAATAGTTGGGAGGAATTCACCGCGCGCAAAACGGATTGCAAACAGAACGCGCAACAGACCGCGGAGAAGCTGCGACAGCTGGACGTAGTCGTGCAGGACACACAGACCAAACTTGCCCGCGCCACCGCGTCGCTGCTCGAAACGCAGGGGGACAAGGCCCAAAAGGAGCGCGAGCTCGCGCGCACCGAGGACGAAGCCGCGAGGGGAAGAGTGGAATGCAGCAAGAAGAGCGAGGAATTGCGGAAGGAACTGAAAGACGCTGAACAGGAGGCGGAAATGACCACGGAGGTGCTGAAGGCGTCCTGTCCAGAGAAACTGGGGCTGCCGGTGGCGAAGACGGATTCTGCGGCATTGCAGCAACTTCACGTGGCGGTGAAAAAGTGCAGAAAAACTGCTTCTTCGACGGAAGGTTCATCGAAAAGGACGAGAAAGTCATCTTTAAAACGTCGTTCAAAGTCGAGGGATCATTCCCCCGATGTCAACGGCACCACTTCTACCCCAGAAAGAAAACAAAAACTTCTGTTGCAAGGAAACGGTCACGAAGGTGTAGTTGTAGAGAAAACTACAGCCGCAAGTACAACAAAAACCTTCCCGCGTCGCAAGGACGTTGGTCGCGAAAAGGAGCACTTTCCTTTCAAAGACGACATCGACGTCGTCGAGAAGCTGGGCGAGGGTACTGCGGAAAACGAAGACATTTACCACCCGGCGCTCCGCCCGCGTGGGAAAAATCGGCGGCGTTTTTCCCACAGAAAAAGAACCAGCTTCGCAAGCCTTTTTCATCGCCGCGGAAGGAGAAATAGAGGGCGATCTTTCCATCTTCACCGGTCAACATTTCCGGTACGACACGGAAATAGCCGCCGCGCACTGCTTTCTTCGTACGACGACACAAGATTTCCGCTTCGTCGGCCGCATTCCTGGTTTCATCGCGGCGGTAGAAATGCGCGCGCGCGTGGTTCCAGACGGGGTGTTCGCCACTACCGCTACCGGCCTAACCACAATCCGCTGGTTCTTTACAACCTGCGAAGCAGCACGAGGAAGAGAAGCAGTCACCACGATCATCTGTACCACCATAGATCTTTCGTCCAGGTGCGGTTTGGACGCAGGCATCCCTGGTTCAACCAGAATTACAGGTTTGATGAGTCAGCGAGACGAAGCAGCAGGAGCGACATCGGGAACAACGCAGCTGCAACTCGGGCCGCGGGTGAAAATAACAGACACACGCACCCTGCTCCTCTTCGTTCCTTGCAGCTGATCCAGACCACGATGCGCACCCTGCTTCAGGATTCCCCGGAGCCGCTGCCCGAGGCGTGCACGCCGAATTTGAAGCCGAACTGCGGGAACTTCGAGGCTGCCATGACGCAATTGTTGCAGTCTAGTGCGATGGAAACGGGCGCGAAAGAGGAGGATATTGCGGAGTCGGAAACGGAATGTAAGAAAAATTCTCAACTGTCGAAGCAGCTGTCACAGCAAATCCGGGACGAGCTGTCCACCTTGAACGCGCGGGTCGCCAGTTTGATGGCGGAGTCGGGACAGGCCAAGAACGAGTTGGAGTTGATTCTGCGGAAAAAAGCACAATTGACGAACGAAAAGATGAGTTCCCAGGACGACTGCGAGCGGGAATTAGCGGAATCCGACGACGCAATCTGCAAGCTGCGGCAGGCCCGGGGGGAGATGCTGGCTTTGAAGAAGCTGGAGAAAAATTTGCCGCAGGACTGTGAGGTCACCACTTGGGACGTGTCTGACGCGGTCTCGGAGTGCCAGAAACAGTGTGGTATTGGCGGTGGCACGATGGCCGGGAAATTTTTCTTCGCGCAGCGCGAGATCATCACCCAGGCGAACGAGTTCGGGATGGCCTGCCCGAAGGAACTGGGAAAGAAGATGGTACGGTTTTTGATGTAAGAAAAACATGAAGTTGTTGTACTTCGATATGCTTCACACGACGAGAGACAACACAGTAAATCTGAGAAAAATAAAGTTAGACATGTCCATGTGCAGCTGAAACATTCTTCAGGCCTGCCCGCTCACGCTCGAATGCCCGCAGGACTGCGAGGTTTCAGATTGGTCCGATTGGTCGGAGTGCAGCGCGCATTGCGGGTCCGGGGTGCGTATCAAATGCAAAAGTGTCTGGGTCTTGAAGATTCCGAAATTTTTCATGCAGTTTCTCCAAGCTACCCCACGTCTGGAATGCATGGCCTAGCGTCACAGGTTCTGCAGCCTCTTGGTGATTCCTATCCTGCATGAGAAATGCCCTCTCAGGATGGCCAGAAATAGGCACCTTTTGCAAGTCATGCAACACAGATTTTTGTAGGATCTGCAACACGCATCACAAGTTCCACCGTTCCAGACCCAGACATATTTGCAATGCATAGTGCGGCACCGCGTTCGCTCCGTCGTGAAGGAGGCCAAGGGCGGGGGGAAGGCGTGCCCGAACACCTCCGACATGGAGAACTGCGCGAGCAAAACCTGCAATGCGGACTGTCAGCTGAGTGACTGGACTTCGTGGGACACGTGTAGCCAGACCTGCGGCTCGGGCCTGCAGGTGCGGCGCCGCGACGTGATCTCCGCACCGGAGGGCAGCGGGCAGTGCGCCGCCCCCTCCAGTCCGCTCCGCCGCGAGTTCAAGCCCTGCATCGGTGGCGGCGGTGGGAAAACACCTGCGGTGGTCGTGCCTGCAGCAACTGGAAATGCCGGAACAACGTCGAGCATGACGAATAGCACTAGTACAACCTCCGGACAGCTCGTGTCCTGTGCGAACCGGAAGTGCCAGGGCAAGGCGGATTTGGTATCAAATGCAAATATGTCCCGGTCTGGGAGTACGCGGACTTGTCATGCTAAGTCTGGATCATGCAAAAATTTGTGTTGCATGACTACCAAAAAGCTGTCCACTTTTGAACAAGAGTAGAGGCAGTTTCTCATGCAGGACAGGCATGATAGAGACGTCGCAGAACCTGTCATGCTAGGTGCTGCATTCCAGACCTCGTGGGGCATAGAAATTCTACATGACAAGTTTGTTTGCATTCTTCCAGACCCAGACATATTTGCACTTGATAGTTGGTCATTCTTCTCGACGTGTCCGCCGGCAACTCCGACGTTCCCGGGTCGGTGGCCGCGGTGAAAAAGTTTGTAACCGGCTTAGATTTAGCTGCGGACAAAATGAAGGTTGCCGTCGTAACGGTGAAGGGGCCCACGTTTCTAGAAATGCTCGCCGTGCACGCGCCGCAGCAGAAGAGGGCCTTGGAAAAGCTGAACGACACGATGCGAATTGGGTCAGCAGCAGCATCTTCGTTACTACAAGAAGCGGAAGGTCAACAACAGGAAGAGCTCGCAGCTCCCACCGCCACCACCGCCGCACCTTGGTCAGCCGATTCGACTGCGGTAACCGCCGCCTTGGACAAAGTCGCATCTTCCACTGCTGTGACCCCTTCCGCGAACGGCGGGCCGTTCGACCTGTATCGCGGACTCTCCGTCGCGCGCGAGCTCTTCACATCCCCAGGGGCGCGGTCGGACGCGACTCAGAAAATTCTGATTTTTTCCGCGACTAATTTCCTCCCGAACTACCAGAAGATGCAGATGCTGCAGGGGCAAAACTTTCGGGCGCACTTACTGTCCGTGAAGATCGGTGGGATGAGCGGTCTGGCAAAACGGTCCTGGGTCAGCTTGTCCCGGGAACTGAACCAAAACTTTCCCAAGGCCACGATCAACCGTACCGTGTTTCAATTTGCCGATCTGAAATCCTTCGAAGCGAAATTCGCAGAAAAATTACTTCCCAGCATGTGCGGGGTCGACTTGAAATAGATGTTTTGTCGTCCTCGCACAGGATTTTTATTCTTTTCCAGATCGCGTAGTACTGCGTGAAGCTGAACTGAATTCGATCAATCGATAATTTTGACAAAAAGCCGGCCTTGGAAAAAGAAAAGAACCTGAAAACAAATTGATGTATTAGAAGTGCTATGTTCTCAAAATCTTCGTCAAATTTCCAGTGATAGAAGATATGTTGTAAATGAGGTTCTTCAGGTCGTCTTTGCTTGCCAAGAAATCGACGTAAATCTGTCTCATGGAAGATCTTCGTCGAGGCTCACGAGTGAGGTAATCCCTATGCACAGATTCATCTTCTTGAAACACGGTGTACTAGTGAAGACGAGCTAAGCAGCTATATCTGACGAACCGAATCAGCGACCGCGACGATGGGATATATTTGTATTAGTACTAGAGCACTTTTACACGTTACGACTACATACCGCTGAAGAAGGACCATTTAGTGTGTTATTTAGTAGAAAAATTACATACGTTATAGCTAGTTCATCGCTCTATTTCCACGGCGACACACTGAAATAAAAATGCAAGGACAACTATCCCACGAGAAAAGTGTTACAGTTACACATTTGTTGGAGTTTCCGCATCACAAATTTTCTCTGTGTGGCAGAGAAAACTTGTAATGCAAAAATCATAAGGGAAAATACGTAGGAAACGAGACCCGCAAGCATTTTCTGCATGACAGAGGTTGTCTCTCTTGCGGCTCCTGCAACACAATGTGTAAGTGTAACACTTTTTTCTTGCGATAACAACCTCCGGGCTCCAGTTACGCGGCCCGGTCCGCGCTCGAGGCCCGCATGATGGGTCGTTATGCATTGCAAAAGTATCGTACTCGTATAAATGCATTACAAATTTCCCCAGCATGAGAAATAAAATTTGTCATGCGGATTTACCGTAAGAAAAAAATTTTTAATGCATGAATGCAATTACAACTACGAGTGCGATACTTTTGCACAGGATAGTCACGGCGGCGGCGCAAAGGGATCCAGGCCAGGCGGCAAGGGAGCTCCGCCCGCGGCGGCCCCGGCGGCACCCATATCAAATGTAAAAATGTCTGGGTCTGGAAGAATGCAAATTGTCATGCTGAATCTGAAGCATGCAAAAATCTGTGTTGCATGATTACCAAAAGATGTCCACTTTTGACCAGTTCGATAGGGAGTTTCTCATGCAGGATAGGCATGATAGACACCTCACAGCGTTTGTCATGCTAGGTGTTGCACTCCAGGCCTCATGGGTCATGGAAGAACAGCATCACAAATCTTGCATTCTTCCAGACCCAGACATTTTTGCATTTGATAACCCAAAAAGGACGACAACCCCTATGAAGAGGATGACTTCGATATTACAATGAAAAATGCCCCCACCCCCGAACTTGAAAGCATTTGTATTGCAAACCTTTCCAAATGAAACATTCGCCCTCTTGCGTGTATCAGCATCACAGATTTCCGATCGTGAATAGCAAAAATTTGTATTGCAAAAGATCCCAGCAAGAGCGGTGCTTGTCATGCAAGCGATGCTGTATACGCCTAGACTCTGCATCAGAAAGATTTGTAGTCCTTTCATGCATGACAAAAAGGTTTCATTTGGAAACTTCGCATCACAAATCATTGCAACTTTGGGGGTGGGGGCATTTTTCACTGTAATATTCGACCGCATGGACAAGCAGGAAAAGTTAGACCAAGAAGTCGCGGAAAACCTGGAGGAAGCAGGTACTATAATATGACGAATTGCAGTCAGGCATGCATGAGGAATCTAGACCTTCTACCGTATCAAGCATGACAAATTGCGTTTTTAGATGAACTAGTGCTTTTGCACATGCACTGCATAGATGACGAGACACCGAAAATGCAAAACTCCTCTACAGATAAGAAAGCAGAAGCGGAGGCAAAGAAGAAGGCTGAGGAGGAGAAGAAAAAGAGGAAAACAAGTGCCTACATGACCAAGTACGAGCGGGCAAGAATAATAGGTATCGCAAATTATACTTCACTGCAGTTGCGACTGTGTGCCGCGAAAAATTGTTCTGCTTTTTTCACCATCAAGACCAACACACCCATGCAGGGTCCTGGCATGAGATGAATATGAAAGGTGACGCGGGTCGTCGCACTATCCAACCTCGCAAGTTATAAAACTCCTTTCAGGTACGCGTGCGATGCAGATTTCGTTAAATTCGCCAATAATGGTCCCGTTGGACGTGGGAGAAGACGATCCGATGGAAATCGCCGAAAAAGAGCTCCGCCAAGGGAAAATTCCCTTCCACATCCGAAGGAAGCTGCCAAACGGGGAAACGGAGATTTGGAAAGTGGAAGAGTTGATCGACCCCAACTAATTGGGTGCTTTACTTGTACAACTCTTGACCGCCACATGAGAAGTTTTTCAAATCAACCAACATGAATTCTTCGATTTTATGTTGTGTCACCACGCGGAAAAGGTACGTAGCACAGCGAGCTCTCTTTGTTGAGAAGTATTACTACGCATCGAACCAACCTCAGAACAAAGTGGGTATTAACACTACTTGCAGAGCGACCTGCTCGCTATCGCTTGGTTGTTCGGCAAGAAAAATGCATGCGCCACAGGACGAAGATGAAAAATCGATCGACTCACTCGACGGGGCAAAACAAGATGAACACAGAAGCAATTTTGCTGGATCCAGATTGGCACTTTTTCGTGATCAAATTTTGGACGGCGGCAAATAGGGATCAGCACCACATGATCCGCCAGGAGAGGAGGCGAAAATGAAGAAGGTCTGCATGATGCTTCTTGGGGGAATAGATGTGGTTTTGTGGCTTTTATGATTTTCCGGGTATGCCCCCGCGTAGGAAAGCGAAATAACCGGAAGTCAAACTAAATGTGCAGCGGTGAAGCCGTGGCGGGTGGAAGTCAAAATTGTTTCAATTTTTCAAAAAGCTACGCTTGTTTTACAGGATCAGGTTGAACGCAGGGGCGGTTCGAGTAGAGTTCTTAGCTAGCAAGGATGTTTTTACTGCTTCTTAGATAGTTGTAGTACTTGAGCTGCCCCTTTGTGGCAAGGAATTAGAAGAACTCTTGATTGTCTGAATTGTAAAGCATTATTTGACCATTAGAAACCAAAAATGGCGAACCGGATTTACGGGGAGATCGGGTCGGTGCACAGCATCGGGAACCCAATGTACTTGCTGAGCAACATTGTGCGACCCAAGATCCTGGAAGACAACTTTTGGAAGGAGTTTTGCTTTGGCCTGAACGCCGCGGACATATGCGACGTGTGCATCGACCACGTCCGCAGCGTCGGCGCGACCTACGGGGGGCGGAGGAGACCTAGTAAATAAGACTTTTTTAAAAACAGAATGAAGATTGATGAGCAGAGTTGTTTTGATTGGTGCGGCGCGACCATGACCCTTGTTCATAGGGATAAATTCACCAGTGCGTAGTTTCCCAACTTGACATTCAAATCTGTAAAATTTTCCGTGCAGGTAAGTTCCTCTGCCTTCTGTTGAAGATGCTGCAAATCCAGCCGGACGTGGAGATTATCAAGGCCTACATTCAGCAGAAGGAGTTCCGCTATTTGCGGTGCCTCGGCGCCACGTACTTACGGATGACCGGGGACCCGGAAACAATTTACGAGCAGCTGGAACCCTGGTTCTCCGACAACCGACGGATATGTCGAAGGAACTTGGACGGGAGCATTACCATTTCCCACATGGACACCTTTTTGCATGAGTTGCTGTGGGAGCGGCATTTGCTGGAAGACGTCGCGTTCTACGAGCTCCCCAGCCGGGTCAAAATGGAAGAATTGGACCGGTTGGAGCCCTACGAGTCGCCGCTGGTATAGGGTTCTGCATTGCAGCTGCTTCATGTGCATCATGCGCTTTACAAACCTTAGTCTTGTGTTGAAACGGAAGGAATGAATTTGCAATGCTGATTTGCCTAAGAAACGAGTAATCTGTCATTCAGAAAATCGCTTAACTACGAAAAATACTCAACCTCCCAGGCCGACGAGCTGGAGCAGCTGGAACTGCAGAAGAACATCCGCGACGACGAGGCCGCGCGTGAGCGCGAGAAGGAGGAGGAGCGCGAGGAGCGGCAGAAGCGGCGCGACGAACGCGAGGCGCGGGAGAAGGCCCGCAAGGAGGCACGGGCCGCCCGCAACGCGGTGCAGCAGGGGCCGAAAATGCCGCTCGTGGAGGAGCCGAACAGCAGCGACAGCGAGTACCAGGCGATTATGGCGAGCAAAAAGCGGTTAGACGAGCGCGTGGCCGCGGTCACCGCGGAGCTGGAACAGCTCGGAGGAGACAAAGGATCTTCGGACAGCGAAGACGGTTCATCGGAAGATGAGGAAGGAGCGAAGAATAGAGACGAAGGCAGTGGCGAGGAAGGGTCTACTGGGAAAATAAAATCACCGGGTGGACCACGACGAGATAAAAACTCGGAGAAAAGCGACAGTGGGGACGAGAAGGAGAGCAGGGTTGGAGCTGTTGAAGAACCTGCTGTTTCGAAAGACGACCGTTCCAGAAGGAAAGGATCGAAGTCCAAGGACAGTGGCGCAGCAGCAGCTGCTGCCTCGTCCTCCTCCTCCGATGAAAGCCAAGGGAAGAAGAAAGCGCAAGGCCGGAAGCGCAGAAGCGGTTCTCGCGAAGATGAAAAGAGCAGGTCAGCAAGTGGAGATTCTACTGCGGAGAGGAGGCGGAGGAGTAAGTCCAAGAAAGTCGCAGATAAAACCACGTCGAAACGCCGGGATGATGACAGTGACGATCGCGACGCTCGCAAACGACGCGACAAGGAGCGCAGGGGAGAAGACAGCGAAGACCGTCGGCCGTCGCGTCGATCACGGGAGCGTGAGGCAGACCGGTCACGGCGAAGGGAGCGCGACGGCGAGAAAAATCGCAAAACTGCAAAACGGAAAAGGAATTCGGAGGACAGCAAGAGTAATTCAAGCGACCACGGGTTGGGCAGCGACTCCTTCTTGTCTTCCCCTGAGAGGAAGCGATCGCGCTCGCGGCGCAAGGAGAAGAGGGACCGGCGGCGTGGATCTTCTTCACCCAGGGCAGGAGCGCGCGATAAGAACGGTAGAAGAAAAGATAATGGGAGAGGTAGAAGTAGTAGGCGCGATGGCGACGGTGATGTGGGAAATAATAAATCGAAGAAAGACAAGAATGCTGCGAAGGATGTTGAGGTTCCAGCGGAGAGCAAGAAGAAGGATGTTGACACGCGAAAACGAATCCGGAACCCGGATTTGCCTTCGGACGAAGATTTTATTCCAGGCGAGGGGCAGAAAAACACGAGCACGATCGATCCGAAGAAGACCGCGTTGTTCGGGGCGAAAGTGAAGCAGGAGAAGAAGGAGCGCAAGCGACAGCGGGAAGCAGAGAAACGCGAAGCCGATGCGGACGCCGCAAAGAAGGCGAAGAAGAAGGAGTACACGAAGGAGGAGTTGGAGGAGATCGCGCTGGAGAACGAACGCCGCGCAAAGCTGGGCATACAGCCGCTGCGTCTGTGAATGTTGGAGTGAGGCTTGGAGTGGAAAGGGAGGAAGTGGTGGAGCCACGGGAAGATTTGGACCACTTGAAGCTCTTTTTTCAAAAAGGAAACTTCAACATAAGTAGACAAATTTTAGTCCCTGCTCCAAATTCTTGTCCTTCTAGCGCGGCCACGCACTCCCCTTTGTGTGTGGTGTCCAATGTGACAATCCTGTATGCTACTTCACTATGTGAATTTTGATGCTTTATGGGCTTTGGAAATTTTCACTACCGAATCAGCCACAACTGATTTTTTCCACCAGCGACAACGAAAGAACATGAACCGTATTCACCAAAATAGACGTTATCAACACTACAAGACCATGAATAAATTTGGTTGTCGTGGCTTCCGCATTTTTTGGCGGACGTGGTTCCTTTGACGGATCCACTCAATTTACCGGCTGGGCATGTGTTCATAGCAGCGGCCTGTATGGTCCTCCTCTATTCATCGGAAAAAGGCTGATGAAGTGCTTGCAAATGGATATATTGTAGGGCACGCGCTGCAGGGTGTCCGGGCGCTCGGAGTGGCGTCGCGCAAAAGGCATGAGCACAAGACTGGAGGCGTTAGAAGGTCCGCGCTGGGTGTACAAGAAGGACCGGAATCTATGTCGGATTTGATTTCTTCAATGGGTGCGCTGGCTGGTGAATACGAATACGCCCCACTCGAGTACGCAGGAGAAAACGAAAAGACCCGCGTGGTGGCGCAGCCCGAGACTGACTGCCTAAGTCGTCGCAGATGCGGCGGCGGCTTGGCGGCTGCAGGTGGGGCAAGGTTTCGCGACTGCTTTGGCGCGGCGGGGCGGTCTGCAACAGATTGCAGCGGTCAAACTACCCGGCGCGTACTTTTGGCAGCAGAGATGCACGGGTGGGCCGCTTGCCCACTGTGAAGAAAAGTGCGGCGCAAAAAGTTCGGGGTGCCATGTGGACGAGCGCCACGGGAAAGCGTGGCCGCCTCCGACCAGTCTAGCGCGGTCATGTTGCGCACCAAGACGGCCACCGGCTGCCGCAGGTTGCCCCCTCGAGTTTTCGTGAACGAAGAACGCGGGGCGCGGGCGATAAAACGGGCAGAGCCGTCGCCTCTGATGGCTTCGCTTTGTTTGTTTCTTTGGCGGCGAGCCCTCCCCCCGTGCGCAGGCGGGGGGCGGCCTCTGGCCTACCGATCCGGTGCGCGCCAGGCGCGCAGGCCGGCGCCCCAGGATAGCGGCTCCCCGGGCTTCCCAGTGTTCGGATTCGGAAACGCAACGCGCCCCAATCCGGCCGCGGGAAATTCGCGCCCATCCTACTCAAAACCGGCGAAGTGCGCGCCTTGCCGCGAGCAGGCCCGCGGCGCGGGCAGGTTGCGACCCTTTTCAGACACGGGGGGGGGCCACACTTGTGCCAGTGAGAAGGCCCGCGGCCTGGGCTACCTGCCTCCGCAGTGTAGCCCCGCCAGCCGACCAGCGCGGGCGCTGCCGCGGCCCGCCCGGGCCACCGAACTACTTGCCCGGGGGGCCTGCGGCTATGGGGCTGGGCCCGTTGTTGCCCCTCTTTCGCTGGGGGCGCCGCGTACGTTTCTGGGGGCGGCGTGGTTTGTGCTGCCCGTGGCGCAGGGGTTCGCTCGGGCCGGCCTGCCGGCCCGGCCTGCCGCCAGCCGGGCGGCGCCTGCGGTTGTGGCGGGGCGCTTCGCGATTGGCGGCCGCCTTCTTTGTCTGGGCCGGCGGGCGGGGGGGTCTGTCGTCTTCCCGTTCCTTGGTCGCCGCCCGCCCTGCTGCAAGCAGCCGGCGAGCATGCGGGTAGGGGTGCCGCAAGCGTCCCGCGGATGTTGCAGTCGAAGCAGAAACGCAGCGCAGTGGGAGTTCGCCCTCGCTAAGCTGCGGGAAGGTCAAATTACGCTGCCGGCGTACTGTGTATGTTCACTTTGTGTTTGGGAGTGCATGTGCCACCGCCCAGCATATATCTATCCGTAGGAAGTACTTGCTTTGTGACGAACGAACGTCTCGTGAATTTAAATCGCAGCTTCGAAAGTTGCCGATCCTGTATGATATTCTACCAAACTGTTCAGGTTCTTGAAGTAGAAGCTCGCTTCACACAGTGTCAGTATTTTACTACGCTCCTTGACGTTTATCACCTATTGTAGAAAGTCGAAAGTCATATTATGGTTTACACCACTCGACGACGGCGCTTCGAAGAAGACTACCTAGTACGCTCCTGAGCTGTTACAGGAACTAAGAAAGAAGGGCACGATCATAACACCTTACGAATGGCTGCTTGCTCTTAGCTGAATGTTTTGGGTCCTGTAATTCTCCGGAGTTCGATTTCTTCCGCTTTGGCGACTGCGTTTCTGCCCAGTCCGCGTGCGACAAATCCGACATGATGTTACGTGCTTCTCATCGTCGCGCCACAGCATTCGTCGAACTGGTTTGCTGCGGATCCTGAGAAGAATCAAAGTTGACGGCGTCCAAGTCCATGGCGCCAGGACGATGCAATAATTGACAACGCCAAGGACTGCGGCAGTCAAGTTGCAGATCAGAACAGCAGGCGGAACAGAGGCACTTCAATTTTCGTCCGGTGCTTCTTGTGCTAGCTTTACCGTCTCGGAAGACACGGCTGCAGGGCCAGGACGCGTAGCAAGGAATAGTGTCTGAATTCGGTCACGTTTTTGCGGGTGTCTTCAACAGGAACCGCCCGTACTTAGGTAGATATATCGACTTTCGACAGCCGTGCTCCCGCTTTTAAGAAATCATCCAGAGGACGAGATTGGGCGAGCGGTGCAAAGAAGCGGTTCAAACGAGGACGACCCCAGAATTTGTTGTTACAGCCCACTTTCCCAGTTGCGGCGCACGCGAACGCAGCGGCAGCACAGCCTTTCGCAAGAACTCATTGCAGCACCTACCCAGCGCCAGCAGGAGCCGCAGTGCACGCACAGACATCTCCCTGCCACAGCGAGCATCAAAACCACGGGAGCAGCAAGTGTTGGTGATGATTCATGAAGTGTTTGCTAGGTAGTGCTTCAACAACTCCATGTACAAGCAGAGAAACGCGGTAGCTACCAACTGATCCGCGAGCAGCAATCACATCACGTAGCAGGAACTATCACTACTAGGATCGGACCGGTACTAGCGGCAGATGAACCCGTATGACATCCGCGACAACTTGGGAGCGCAGAATGCGGCAGAAGACGTGGATCTCGATATCCTGAGCAAAAACGTTCCCACTCCAGAGTCAAGACGGGAATTCTGCTAGACAATTCAACCAGCTTTGGTTGTTGCGCATGACAAGTCTGGCCTCGTAAGTAGTGTAGTCCTGTTTAGCTAGTTTGTTCTGCAGCGTCACAGATTAAGCTTATCGCACTGATTCGAGCGTCACAAATCCCAAAAATAACCTAGAAAATGCTCCTCGTGGGGCTCCGCATGAGAAATATTTGAAGCATACAGATGGGCATGACAAAGCTGGGGCGCAGACGTTTTTGCTCAGCATACTCGAACAGGAGGACTTTGAGGTCGATGAGCTCGTCTGCATCATCGACAATGGCTCGGCGCTCACGAATATGCACTGCAAATATGTCTGGGTCTGGAAACTTGTGATGCAAGCCAGGGAATACTGGGCGCACTGTCATGCGTGGCCAAGCATGACAAGTTTTTGAGCTGCTATGTGTAGCGTAGTTCTGCTATGGCAGACTGCGCTTTTGCATCACAGACACATCGATCTTGTTGCACCTACGCATGACAGAGTTCCGAGTCATGTCAGACAAGCGTGACAAGTCTCGCAATCTCCCAGACCCAGACATATTTGCATTTCATAACGAAGGTGGGCATGTCCTGCGACGACCAGCCAGTGTCGGTATTTCTGATTTGATGTTCATCCGGGCGCTGCGCAAAAAAGCACTAGTTCTTATATCGATTCACCAATTGTGACAAACATGTATTCTTTATACTTGCATATTTTTTCCCACCAGCAACTTCTATCCACATTGCCAAGCAACACCGAATCAGGTCTTCCCGACCGACGTGGGCATTCCGCGAAGGCGGCACCGCAAGAAGTGCGACCGCGATTTCTACTGTGGGAACGAGGTGGCCGAGAACCAGCAGTACCTGTCGGTATCGCACCCGGTGGAGGGAGCGGTGATTGAAAATTTTCAGCACATTGAGATGCTGTGGGACTACATCTTTGTGGACGTGCTGCAGATCCAGCCGGAGAAGCACGGCGTGCTCATCACGGAGCCGCCCTACAACCCCAAGCCAAACCGAGAAAGAACAGTCGAACTCATGTTCGAGGCCTTTGGGGTATAATTCGGTTTTTCGTGCAATGGTGTCTGCTTGGTTACTGCGACTGCGAAGACGATAGTACATAGGCGCATAATTGTTCAGATTCACAAGTAGAACAACTTCTATCGTGGCCGTTTGTTCTTGTCGTGTAATACGTGACGTTGAGTACTTCTTCAGCACCCATTCGTACCAAATATCCAGGTCCCCAGCTTATCCGTGCGGATCCAGGGGGTCCTCGCTTTGATGGGGCAGGGCCGCACGACCGGTCTGGTGCTCGATGCCGGCGCCGGGGTCACCCACGCCATCCCCATTCTCGACGGCTACGGGATGCCGTACAACATCAAAAAGATGCACTGTGCGGGCCGGGAACTCGACGTTTACCTCGCAAAGCTGCTTGCAAAGGCGGGGTACCAGGTCTCCACTTCCTTCGCCCGACGGGAGATTGTGAAGATGAAGGAGCGGCTCTGTTACGTTTCCATGGACCCCACAGAGGAGCGCGTGATCAAGCCCGCGATCTACAAGATGCCCGACGGAGAGAAAATTCAGCTCGGGGAAGAGTGCTGGAAGTGCCCCGAAGCGCTGTTCAATCCTGGACAGGTATTGGATTTTGATGCCGATTGCGATTTCACACTCTACTTCATGTTGCATGCCCATGCATGACTTTTTTAAATGTATCCTCCGTTCAACATGTACATCTGCAGCTCTGAAGAATGAAAATCTGAAAGAATTTCTGTATAATCCGCACGTATCTACAAAACAGCTTGGCATCGAAGCGGAGGCGGGTGGTGTGGCGGGCCTGATATGGGACTGCGTAGCTGGCTGCGAGATCGACACGCGCCGGCCGCTGCTGCAGAACATTGTGCTCTCTGGTGGCACAACCATGTTCAAAAACTTCGACGCGCGGCTCTCCCGGGAACTGATGCTGATGTCCAGCAGCCAGCTGCCGACCCGGGTGGTGACCACCGCGACCGACCGGAAAAACTCCGTGTGGCAGGGGGCACAAGTGTTCGCAAATCTCGGCAGTATGCAGCGGGATTTGTGGATAACAGCGGGGGACTATGACGAGTACGGAGCGGGGTACATCCACGAAAAAGTGATGATGAAGTACAGCTAGCGATAAAACTTGAAGATGTGCTGCTGGTCGGGTGGATTTAAAAATAGCCACTCTTGTGAAGATGCTGTGGTTGATCCACACGACATGACGTGACAGTGTTTTGCGCAGCATTTATTTCTGTGGTGGATTCTGGATGATGAAGAAATTGGGGTTGTTTTGCGGTGGCATGCTGACCACATGAAGCACAAACATATAAAGATCAAGCTGGAGCAGCTTGGAGGATGCAGAAGTGACGAGCATGTTCTTCGACGTGGCGCGTCGTGCTGTGTTCTGCCTAAGTACTGTGCTTAGCACTGGGTGGTTTCTTTTTGAAGACAAGTTCCTCAGTTTGGGTTCCGTTGTTTAATTAAGTTTTTTTTTTTTTTGCTTTCAAATTCAAATTCAATCTCTACCAGGCCGCCCGTAGCAAGACGCCACTGCGTAGCCATAAGACCCAGAGCATTCGGCGAAACCCATGCGGGGCCCGCCCATATTGAGAGAGGCGACGGGGTCGAGAGCATAGACACGCCGGGCCCCTGCAACGCCTGGAAGCGTTCGGGGAGGCGGCTGAGGCAATTTCCCCCGCCAGCGACGCCAGTTGTTTGGCCGGCCCCGTTCCTTCACGGACAGACCCGACCCGGCGGCCATGGTGACACGCTTGACAGGTTGGACCCGCGTGCCGCGGCGCGGGTTGCAAGCGTGATCGGGCAGCAGGGTCGCAGATGGCGGGCGCTCGCGGCCCAGGGGGCGGAGTGGCTGCAGGCAGCGGCGGGCCTTGTCGGGCGGGCCGGGGCCCCCGTCCCGGCCTGCTTGCCTGAGGCACCGCGCCAGCCCGGGGCTTTTGGGCCCTTTGCTTTGCCACATGCACACCAGGAGCATCGTTCCAGTGTGTTGGGGGTGGATCGGCGGAGGCTGCAGGCCTTGCCGGCGCAGTATATAGCCGGGGCCGCGGCGGGCAGCGTCGTTGTACCTCGCGGGGAGGCCTTGGCGGCGCTCAATGGCTTTCACAGATATACGCCCGACCACCTACGGGCAGCGTTCAAGATAGTGCGCGGGGATGTAAGGCGTTGCGATGGGCGCGGCCATATCTGTTGGGGCACCAAACTCGCCGGGCTGACGGATCTTGTGCCGCGAGTGTGGCCACAGCTGTTGCGCAAGATCTGCGCAGCGCAACGGCGGACGACGGGGCTGGTCCAATGGGGCTGCAGGTTTACAGGCCTACGGGAATCAAAAACATCGGCGCCCTCCTGGGTGCTTCAAATTGAAGGGGTGGGGCGGCGGATGGCCGCGGCCAGTTGCATGCGCCCCCCCGGGCGTGTCGTGTTGTTTCTGCCGCAGCGCTCCCCGCCGGAGAGCCGGCGCCCCGCCCGGTTATGAATGTGGCCCGGGCCATGGTTGACGGCCACCCCGGGCCACAGCGCTGAAGTTTTCTGCGCGGCGTGGCAAACGTCAAGGCCGCCCGCCTGGGGTACAAACATCCCGAGCAACGGCACAGCGCCGCAGGATTTTCGCGCGCCCACTCGTCGCGCCCACAAGCAGAGCCAGATGGCAGCGGGCTGCGAGGCAAGTGGCTTGATAAAGCGGCCCCCCGATGGCGGCGGTCGCGCCGGCGACCGAGCTCCGCGCGCGCGTCTTGGGCCTCGCGAAGGATGGCCGGCGCGGTGATGTATCCCGCCGGGCGCTGCAATGTCTTGCAGATGCGCCGCGGTTGCCTTCGGTAGGTTTGGCGCGGGGGGAGCTGCCCCCGCGCGTGCGCGCGTGCCCTCGTATAGTTTCCCCGGCCTGCCCCGCGCGCGGGCAGCGCCCTTCCGTGCCGCCCCGGGGCGGGCGCTGCTCGTCTACTGGGTTTTGGAAGTGCCGCCCCGGGTCGGGCCCCCTCGGCTCTCTTTCTTTGGTGGGCCTGCGGACAGGCCCGGCGCCCCTGGCCCCCGCCTGCCCGACTACTTACATGGCCGCGGCACTGCACGCGCCCGCTCCCCGGCGCCGGCTCTTCGGGGTGCAGGCAGCCTTTCTGGGCGTGCCGCCTCACGCGGAGACACCCCGGGCGGATTTCCCTGCTAAAAATCCGCTAAAATTTCCGGGATTTCAAAAATTCCGGGCGCCCGTTTTGGCGGGCCCGGCCGGCAACCGCCTGAGGGCAATAGCCAGACCCTGCCCGCCCCGCCACGCGCCTTGGCTGTGTCTTTCCTTTGTTCGGCCTCCCGCTTGTTAGGTTGGCCATTGGCGCGATGCCCTCTCGCTTTCGAAGTTTTAAAATTTAAAAATTTGGGCCGTTTTCCGGTGTAAAGGGGGCCGCGCAATTTTTCCGGGCCCTTCGGAGTTTCCGGAAGAGGTTGCTCGGTGGTCATTTGGGTGATGTATGGCGCACCGACCCGAGGGCTGGACTTCAGCTTGTGTTGGTGTTGCGTGCGAAGTGGCGTGCATCTGTGTGCGTTGCCACTTCGCATTCCGCAGGTGTTTTGGCTTGTGCTTCTCTTGGCGTTGAAGACGTTGTTCTCCCGCCCTCGGAACATGATGTTCGACATGGATTTCGAACATCATCTTCCAAGACCGTCCAAAGCCGCGCACTTCTGGTATGGACATTTCGGCCAGCCCAATTTTAGAAGATCCGAACATTGTCCGTTTTCGGCTTCTAAAATCGGGCATTTTCGGCTTCTAAAGTCCCGGACCCGCACCTTTTAAAATCACAAAACACGCAAATCCTACGGGATTTTGCGCTACCGGTGATTTTAGAAGATTTTTTAGAGGCGGGACAACGTCCGGTATTTTCCGCCTCCGGGCGGGAAATTAGAGGACGTTTTAGAGGAATCCGGGAAAAAATTAGAGTTGGGTTTTAGAGGTGGTTTTTAGAGACCACTTTTAGAGACCACTTTTAGAGGCCGATTTTAGAAGGCCATTTTAGAGACGCGTTTTAGAGACGCATTTTAGAGACGCGTTTTAGAGGGCAAAATTAGAGGCCGACTTTAGAGAGGGAAATGAGAGGACAACTTTAGAGGGCGAAATTAGAGGGCGACTGCAGAGGGGAGAGCGGAGATTGGATGCGCAAGGTCTTGTGGGCAGTCCATCTCGTCAGGCCGTGGCGATTTCCTCGTCGGAAATGTCATTCGAGCCGCGGCATTTTTCCTCTCGGTGGTCGGGGTTGTGCCGATGCGTTTTGGCGTATCGTCTAGTGGGCCGCCAGCTTTGCTCTTTGGGGATGTCTTTAGCATGGTCTGGGTTTCTCCTCTTCGCGACATTGCCTCCGCGCCTCGCTGGGCTCTCCTTCCCACTGACGTTCTTCGCCTGGTCCGCCGATGGGGAATCTGGGTGGGCCTTTTTTTTTCAAAACCGGAAAAATTAGAGAACTATTAGAAAGGAAAACCGCCCGGGCGTTTTCCGCCTGAGCCGCCCGCGTCCTCTCGGCTAGTGAGAGCGCGCAGTGCCTGCGTGGGTACTTCGCTTATCCTATGGGACCGCGCCACGTTTCTCATCGTCTGTCAGCCTGCGTCATGGTTATTCCAGCCAGAAGAAGCCGCGCGGCCGGCGAGCGAAGTTAATTTGCGTGGGGCGCGTGTGGTGATAGATAGGTAGCACCGGCTCCGCGCAAGGTGTTCGGGAGAACTAGCAGAGGACGCAGAATCGACCTGGGCTGCGTTCTTTCTCCAGATTTAGCCCATTTCTTCGTGTAAAGTAAGCAAACTGAAGCCCAGGCCGGGATACTCGCGTCAAAGAACTGCACCTCCTTGGCTCGGTATCCAGAAAATTATTATTGGCATATGCAAGAACTTAGCCCACCAGCGCCAGCAGCACTGAAAAAGACCGCCGAAAAATTGAAAACATAATGTCGGCCCCGTGTGGTAGTTCTCCATGTTCACCACTGCTACCGCGGAAAATAAGGGCAACGAAGCCCCCCGCACCCCCGCAGCAAGTAGTCCCCTGCAATTTTCAGCAGCGACGCTGGTTCGCCGGGCGCTTGCGTTGGGAAACGGACACGAAGCACGCAAAGAAGCTGGAGAGGTTCGGAAAAGATCCCCTCGCGGTGTTCTCCTACTGCCATGCCTACCGCACCAAGCTACAGTACCGGGACTGGCTTGCGGCGCTGACGCTCCTTATCAAATGCAAATATGTCTGGGTCTGGAAACTTGTAATGCTAAAAATGAATGGTAGACGCACTGCAATGCGCAGCTATGCATGACAAATCTTTATTTGGCTGCCGTGTCTTACGTGTTCCGCATGGCAAACTGCGTTGATGTTGCGTGACAGGTAAGTGGGCTTTGTCGTGCCTATGCAACACAGATTCTCGAGTCATGCCAGACAAGCATGACAAACTTGCATTCTTCCAGACCCAGACATTCTTGCACTTGATACTCCTGACGACGCAGCAACACAGGTTCGACAGCAGTTGGGAGGCCTTCCTATCAACTGCAAAAATGTCTGGGTCTGGAAGGCTGCAACTTGTGATGCTGACTTTGGATTCTAAAAAAAAATTGTATTGCATGACCACCAAGAGGAGTCCAGTTTGCTCTACGCGGAGAGGCCATTTCACATGCGGAGTAGGCATCAGGAAGCCGTCTAAAAATCTGTGATGCTACGTTATACATTACAGGCCTTATGGGTCATGGAAAATCTGCATGACAAATCTTGCAACCTTCCAGACCCAGACATTTTTGCATTTGATACTTCCGGCTGTTCAACGAACACGTGCGGAATTTTGGCGTGACAAACAAAAACCTGCCCCTGATTCTGCACCGCTACGCCGTGCTCCGGTACACGCCCGCGGTGTTCAAACTCCTGCCCCGGCTTATGGAAGCGTCAGAATCGAAATCGTCAAAGTTGAAGTAGTTTGTGATGCATAAAGTGCAACGCAAAAATTACCCCTATTACAGAGGACGCAAGGGATGCAGATTGCAAGCCTGTTGATGGGTAGAAACTGAGCTGCTAAAGTAGCATGACAAAAGGCGTCTTCCTTACCCAAACAGCATTACAAACTGGATTTGAGTTCTACCCAAATTTGTCATGCGCCACCTGAAAACTAGGCGCCAACTGGTATCCGTTTTATGCATCACAAATTATTTTTTCAACTCTGACGATAATTTCGATCCTGACACTTTCATACGGCTGCAGGGTTTGGTGCTCGACCTTCCGCCGAAGCAATTGGCGCTGGCCGCCTGGAGTTTGGGGCGGTGCCATGTGTACGACGAACGGGTGTGGGATTTGCTGGCGACAAAGATGGTCTTGATTTACACAAGGGAGGATTTTGACGGGTTTTCGTCCTCGGGTGTAGCTGCCGGGGGTGCTGGAAAGGAAAATCAAAGTTGTATGTCGGCTACCACAATGTTGACTGCCAGGAGCTGCGATACACCCTCAGCTGCTGCCGAAATGACCACGAGTTCATCTGCTGTCAACAGAGATCAACATTCGAGTTGTTCCACCGTGCAGCTCCTTCCCACGGGCGAAGCCGAAGCGGAAAGATGTGCTTTTAGTACTTCTGCGGCGAGCAACTGCAACACTTCTAGTACGGATTCCCCCGGTTTTCGTGATTCGCAGGACGGCGTCGTCGACGACAAATGCTCGGACGAAAAGGATGAGAGCGCTACAGCAGGAACTGCATCTTCTTCACCCGGCGAGGTACATTCACAACCTTCTGTGGAGGCTACATCTGCAACTACACTTTCGTCTTCTACTGATTCCCCTACAACTCCCGCCGCCCACCCTATCCGGCACCAGATGTGTTCCTTTGCGGACTTGGCGCTGATGATGTGGGGGTTCGCTGCGGTCGAGCGGAAGGACGTGCGAGACATCGGGGTGGTGCAGGATGCGGTCCGGGCTTACTTGCACTTTTACCGCCTAGTACCGGATGAAGTAGATCATGCTGTACTAGAGAGAAAACAACATCCTCACGGCCACAAAAATCACGGTCGGAACAGTCTTACCGCCATGATTTCCCCTCGGTTTTCGCCGAATTCCAGGAATTTCGCGTTTTCCATAGCAACGGCGCCAGGAAAAGAACGACCTGAAGAAAATCGAGATCCTGCTCAAGAAGCTAGGCGAACAAGCGGAGGTAAAGATGGTCAGGACCGAAGAACCGATGCGACGTCTCGTAGTACTTCCACTAGTACAAGAGAAGCAGTAGAAACGGGTCTGGACGATCATGATGTTCGATCTGACACAACTACTGCAACGACGGGAGCAACAAGTGTACTAACTACGCCATCCAAGACGGGTCCTGATCATGTTTTGAAACCGACACCTGCTCCCACGAATGTCCCGCAAGGAGCCCCCCGCATTTCATCCCACTCCCTGGTTCTTTTGTTGAAGAGTTTCTGTACGGTTTCCCCTAGCGACACGGCGTTCCTCACGCTGCTGCTGTCCGCCACGACCCGAGCCTTGGAGGACTGCGAAATACAGTTCACGGCCCAGGCATTGACGTCCTTGTACCAGGTAACGACGCAACTGCTGCAGAATCGAGTGTTTTTTCCGAACAAAGTGCAACTGGTAAGAGAAGTGGAAGCCGCAGAGCAAAAACCTTCAGACAAAACACGACCTGCACGACCACGGCTAGATGGCGCGAGAGATGCGCAGGTGGAGAAAACAAACACTGAAAATGGCACTTCATCTTCGTCCCGCTCTTTGTTTCAACATGATCGTCACAGCACCGATAGTAATCCACCCGATTGGACGAACCATCATAGCGCCGGCCTCGCTGAAAGACCCCGAGGACCAACTTCTCTCTCAAAACCGGAAAAGCAGGCGGTCTCCCGACTGCTCCAAACGGTACAAAACCGAGCCCATCTGCTGCGGCTTTTCCTGGATGCAGTCAACGAGCGGAGCAGGCGACTGCGCTTGGATATCGCCTTCAACCAGGACCACGTGGTAAAAATCTTGCAGGCGATGGAACTCCTTGGCCGCTTCGCTGAACAGAATCACTTTGTGGAAATTAGGCGGACATCAAATGCAACTACGCCTTCCGAGCAGAAAAGTTGTCTTTCGACGAGGAGAGAAATACCAGGAGCGGAGAACAGCGGTTATAATTTTGGTAAGAAGTATAACATCCACAACTACAACACGGACGGAGCAACTATCAGAACGAAAGAGAGCAAAAATCTGCTAGCTACCGAAGATTTGCGTTCTCCCCTTCTCTCCCCGCCGACGCTCGCCCGGGATCCGCGGCTGATTTACCAAGTGTTGGCCTTCGTCGGGTCCGACAAAGCCTCACACCTGCGCGCGGACAGCCTGCTGGCTATCACCACGTCCTTTGCAAACATGCAGATTCGCGACGAGCCAGCGTGGAAACGGTTGGCGGTCCGCTTCCAAAAAATTGGCGCGGAGTTCACCAGCAGGGAGCTGCGGAAAGTGCAGCATAATTTCGAAGCGGCCGGCCGCAGCAACAGCCGCATTGAGGGGGTGGCGGCCGCGTATTTGGAGGTCAGGCAGGACCGGGAGATGTATGGACCGTGTTGAGAGGCCTGATTGAATGTCATTGTATTCTTCGTGGAGCAGGAGATGTGCGAAAAGAAAAAATGAACCTCATGCTGTATGACAAACTTTTGTAGGATACTTCAGAAATAACAACAACAAAACGAAGCTGTGAGGAAATATATAACTCATGAAATCCAAAGAGCAATGCTGGCAATTCGCGCACCTTGCGGGAAGTAAGAGGTCGATCGTTGTTGAGTAGTACAAAATTGAAAAAAGCCGTTGAAGTGCGATGTTGTAAACTTGTCACAGAGGAACCACGTAATTGAATTCGTGTACTACGCGCCCGCATTGTCAGAGCACAAGATCCTGAGGCAGAATTTATAGGATTGTCCGAAAATTGTTGATCAGCAATTGCAGCAAGACGATCTATCATTAAAGAAGACGAAATAATTCCCGCTAAGAAAGTACGACACTGCATCAAAAAATTCACAAGAACGACGTTCCGAAAAAGATCCGAATTGAAATCTGAAAATCGCTACATCAAGATCATAACTCTTCCTGATCCACCTGGCCCGTTTTGTCCTCGATCAAGGCAATTGCATTTACCTATCTGTCTCGCAGGGAGCAGAGGAAAAGATAAAGAAGTAGGAACAGAAAATCAGCATGAGATTAAGTACCACAATGAATAGACTACATTTCAAAAGCAGAAATCCAGCTGGATTTGTTATGGGAGACCAGTTTCCTGTTTTTAGCCCCGTAAAAGATGAACCTTTTTTGAGTTCTTGACAGTTTTTCAGATAGCACAAATAACCAGACAAACCCGTTGTCAGATTCTTGAGCGCCAGCGAGAATTATGGCGGGCCCGGTGGAAGATGAAGGTGAGGCCGACCGTTACGAGGATCTTCAAGGACAACAAGCAGACGAGAACTCTTCGTTGTACGGGACGACCAGCTCGAGCGCCAGCGACGTCCAGGGTAAAACTTCCTCCCACCCACCGGGAAGAAACAAAAAAGAGAAGAATCAGCTAGATCATGCCGGAGCTGCAAGAAGTAAAAAAACCCCTGCTGGAACAAGGGCAAGAAGTACTAAAGCTTCTTCCAACCAGAATCACCACAAAATGAAAATCCCGACATCACAACAAGAAAACGCGTCATTCGAACGCGGCCTCCTGCTCGACGGCGACGATCCGGATGGTCCGAATAAAGTCAAGCTCTTCACGAGAAGAAAAACCGCGGATTCATTTTCCGGGTATCGTTCGGAGTGGGAGCGGCACTTCTGCGAAAACACGAGTTTCCTGACGGGGAAAAGAGACGAGACCTGGAATAATACGGCTGGATTTGGTCGTCGTGTTCTTCCAAGTAGTAGTTTTTCTTCTTACGGAGATAATGTCGATGAAGCAGATGAGAAGAGTTGTCACAAAGAACCACACAAAATAAGACCTTGTCAAAAATACAGCCTGAACCACGGGACCGAGCCGCAACCGCAGCCAACGGAATTTTTTCAATCCATGCGGGAGCAGTTGCGCTACGAAATTTGGTGTCCGGACCAGCATGAATCCGAGTACCACACGTCCTCTTCCGAGAATGAGGATGATGTTATTCTGAGTAAAAACGTCCCCACTCCGTTGTTGTCATGCAATTCCGCATGCCAAAAAAGTTTCTCATGCGGAGCCCTATGCGAAGCATTTTCTATTCGTGTTTTGGAATTTGTGATGCTAGAATCAGCATTCTATGCTAGATATGTGATGCTTCTTAACTAGCTAAACAGGATGACACTACGCGTTCAAACTTGTCATGCCAAACAAGCAAAGGTGGCTGATTTGTCTAGCAGATTCCCCATCTTGACTCTGGTGTGGGGACGTTTTCACATAGGATAGATGTTGATCATAACCTCCAAGCGAAGCAGAAAATACCACGCAAAAACTTCAGTGAGTTCCGGCGACCAGTCTGCCGGTGGAGCCACACGGCCGACGAGGCTCTATGTGCGGCGATGAAGAGGATTGTTTTCAAACTACAGGAGGCAATGGAACAAACAACTGGAAAATCTGCAGCTGAGATACACCCAGCAGTAGACTCTTGGTGGGGACTTGCGAAAACAACCTTCGACTTGTCGAAGTGGGAACAGGAGTTCAAACCTATCGCAAAGAGTGTGAATCAAGCCATGCGGTGGATGGTGCAAAAATGGAACTTGGGTGACCTTGAAGTTAACGAAGTGGACAGGAAGATTGCCGAGGAAATGGCTGCTTTGAGAAGAATAAATGCGGAAAAGGATAAAGGAAAGAAAAACAACAACAGCAACCGCGGGAGGAACACGAAGACGAAGAGAGATCCGCAAACTGGGAGGTACTACAACGCCAAAAACAAGAACTACCCCGGGAGCTGCGACGCAGAGAAAAACATCGATGTGGTAGATGAAGAGAAGTTGGAACTGCAAGCAGATGTTGACGCGGATTTGTTTGAGGCAGACGACGATTTGGAAGATTCGGTGGAGCAAGCTTTGGTGGAGGTGGAACAAGAAGAAGAACAAAAGAATAGTTCTTTCCTCGCTGCCGACGACGATCACACTGACTGCAGTGCTGCTGAAAACGCCGGTGCTGGTGGGGACATCAACGATGGTGGTAAAAGAAATGTCGACAGAATAAATCACGATCAACAGGATTCCGAGGATGATGATGATGATGATGATGATGACGACACAATTATGAACATGAAACCGTCACCAGATCAACATCTGAAAGAAGCCGAAATTCCGCACCGTATCACGGAGGCGATCCAGCTTGTACCAGATGAGGTTTTCGAAGAAAACATCGACGTCGTGGAAAAATATGAAAGCCAGAACGAAAACATCGAAAACGAGAACGACGGAGAAAAAAAATCGAAAACGACGAGGGAAAAAATTCCGGGCCTGCCGAACAAGTTTTATTTCACCGCGAGAGACTGCGTGCAGCGGTTTGAGGAGTTGTTGTACAAGCGTGAGGAAAGGAGTAAAAACGGCGACCTGAGCAGTCACCAGAAGGCGAAGAAGAACGCAACAGTATCCTGAGCAAAAACGTCCTCACCCCAGAGTCAAGATGAGCGACATCTCGCAACACAAATCGAAAAGTTTTGCTGGGACTCAAGCATGACAAATTCCTCTCTGTAGTGTAGTGCAGTTTAGCAGGTACAACCGCAACACAAATTCATCTAGTCGTGCTGTTTACAGCATTACAAATTTGTTCAAAACACTATTGGAAATGCCTGCCATGGAGATGCGCAGTACAAATCTTCCTGTAATTATCGCATACCTGCATGACAACTCTGGGGTGGGGACGTTTTCACACAGGATAAAGAGCTGCCGAGGCCAACGCGATCACTGCCGACTACGAAATGCGCCCGTGGACGGCCGCGGAGGACGAGCAGCTGCGCAGTCTGGTGGCCAGCATCGACCTCACGGGACCGCCGAGACAAGCGCAATACTGGCCGAACTTCGGGAAGGACCGGCGGCCGCCGAGGCCCGAGGAAACCGACGACAAATTGTACCACCCGAACCGGCGGGAGGAATTGGCCGTCTACGGCTGGGACGACAAGTTTGGAAATATTTCCAAGCCGCAGCTCAATTGGGTCGCGATAACACAGCAGTTAGGGACTAAGCGCTCCGTGTGGTCCGTGTTCACGCGGTGGGTGCGCGCCCTGAACCCGCACGCGCGGGACGTGCAGCAGTGGTGGTCGAAGACGGACCGGTATCCAAGAAAAAAACTGTGTTAGTGTAACTTTCTTGGGCTGGCAGCATCACAAATTTGCCCTACACGACAGAGAAAACCTCTCATGCGTGGCTTGTAAGGAAAAACACACACGAAGAGAGGACTTCATGGTTGTCTGGCGTGACAGGTTTAACTGTTTTGCATTTTCTGCATCACAGATTTACACTTACACAGTTTTTTTCTTGCATAACCGGAAAGTCTTTGGGGAGTACATCAAGCAGAACTGGCGCCAGGAAGAGATCGACTGGCACACGTTGGTATCAAATGCAAAAATGTCTGGGTCTGGAAGAATGCAAGACTTGTCATGCATATTTCTCATGACCCATGATGCGTGTAATGCTTGACCTAGCATCGTAGACTTTTAGAGGGCTACTTCCTGATGCACCTTCCGCATGAGAAATGCCCTGTCCGTGTAGCAAAAACTGTACCCCTCTTGCTGGTCATGCAATTACAAATTTTTTTACAGTCCAAAAACAGCATGACAAGTTGCTTTGTTCCAGACCCAGACATATTTGCAATCCATAGTTGGTGCAGCTTCTCGCCCAGCGGAAACACCCAAAGACCTTGGGCGAAGCCTGGCAGCACTACAACTACCCGAAGCACAAATGGGCGCCAGACGCCGCGAACGACCTGCAGACGCTGGCGTTCTTCTACGGGTTAGACAGGTTTCAACAGCCGACTAAGAAAAACAGTAAGGCGGGGACTACACAGAGCCAATTGATGAAGCGGGAGCAAAGGAAGGAAAATAAGTCGCAGGGTCGGGGTGATTTGTCGGGAAACAAGAAGACTCCAGTTCCGTCGGAAGTTTTTCAGCCGGATTTTTACTTGAATGAGGAGCGAGAAGTGCCCAGATCTACTACGGCCGTGGACCACTCGGAACAAGCGGGTAAAATGCCCCGCTCTGGACTCGAAAGCGATGATGCACAACAAGATGCGAGCGTGGCGAAAATCAAGCGGAACCCCGGGAACAAAAACATCGTCCAGGATTTTCTGTACGACCACTACCCCGACGTGAAAAAGAGCGCAGTCCAGAGCAAACTGAGCAAAACCAAAAGCTACGTGCAGCGGCAGATCGCGACGCTGCGGAAAGCAAAGAAAAACAAAATGAATAAGAAGAGTAAAAAACAGCTGCAACAGAAGATAAAACAAAACCTGCTCAACTTCCAGTTCGGCGGGAGAAGGGAGATGCACCACTGGTCCGAGGAACAGGACCAGCACTTGGCGGAGGCGGTGAAAAAATTCAAACCCGGAAACTGGAAGAAAATCAACGACTATTTGCGGGATAACTACAACATTTTCACCTCCGAGCAAGACGTCATTCGCAGGTTTAACCTGAGGAACCCGGAAGGCATGGCGGACAGGCACGACAAGCTCAACATCACCCATCTGGTCGCCAACCCGTGCCGGGTACTGGAGCACGGGCACAAGCGAGCGGAGCTGATGCGGAAGCAGCAATCCAAGTGCACCGCCGCAGAAATTGACTTGCCCTCGGCGCTGCTGGCGAACCAGAACTTCAACGGGGTCGGCGGTGCCAATTCGTGTTCCAACCAAACCGCAGGGTTGATCCTGAATGTGGCGGCGAGTCTAGCAACTAGTACGAGAACTGGCGAGAAGAAAGACGAGACCAATCATCTCGACTGGCTAGTCGACCACCAGCGGAGTTGTATTGGTAATTATGGTTCGGGAGACCACTCTGATATCTTCAGCCCCAGCCTGGCTCCCGCTCCACTCGAAGACGGCGATGTCGGCGACGACACAATAGTACAACAGAACCCCAAGAACAACTCGTCGTCACATTGTACTACCCTGGTTGCACTTCCAACCACCAGCAACACGATGGTGATCCCGAAGATGAGTAACAAAAGACACCGAAACAAGAAGGACGAGCTTGACCTCGACCTGGATCCGGAAATCGTGCGGTTGGGCGCAGTTTCATCATCATCATTCGAGGACGAAGCAGTTGACAATTTGATAGTGGCCCGGACAAATAAGCAAGACAAGTTTACGCCGTACGACGACCCAGAGGACGATATAGTCGTGTTCGACGAGTATGGTCAACACATAAATGCGAAGAGGAGAAAGAACAACGCGAAGAACAAAAATAAATGCATACCAAATCCAGCGGAGGTTGCTAGGATGAGTCTGATGGACATCGTCAACTCTGAGTACACCCTCACCGAGAAGAAGGCGATGATCCGAAAGTGGACCCCCCACCGGAACGAACGGATGAACGAAACGCTGCGCAAAACGTGTCTCAGAGCGTTGGAGCAGGAAAGCCGGAAGAGGAACAGTCTGCTTGGGAAGCAATCCCGAGCGGAAAGACAGAAGGACAAAGAGCTGCTAGAGGACCTGGAAATGTTGGTGAATGATGAAACGAGGTTCAAGGCGTATGAAAGTAGTGGTACAAGAACTTCTTCGCGTGGAGAAGTAGTACAGGCTGGTGTTCTGCTAGATGCTCCTGGTGTTCAGATTGAGAACGACGAGAACTTCGAGGACAATCAAGATGAAGAAGCAGCAGGGGTGCACCACGTCGATGCAGGAGCTCTTTGTCATCAGGTGCAGCAGCAAGGTACTATTCCGGTGCAGAGCGACAATCAAGAACCAGCAGGGGGCGACGAATTTGAAGATGAGGAATTCTCTGAAGTTCAGTCAGAAAATGAACCACAAGGATCGGCACTATATTCTGACGAATATGAAGATGGGGATGACAACTGCTACGATGAAGACGACTGAGTTCATCTCAACAGGCAAAGGTTTAGTACCAGCAGAGGCCACTGCATTTTGAGACGAACGGAACCGGAACTACTTTTACCACACTAGAACCACCTGGCCTCCCCATTCAGGAGTTCATGCTCTATTGATACCGCGTGGAGGTTTTGAAAGAAGTGATGCCAGAACGACCGTTACAAACGACATCAAACTTGCACAGTATTCCACTAGAGGCCTTGTTTCTACTCTTGAAGAGAAAGAGAGTAAAAGAAACCTCGTGCAGCCGTCGTGCCTTTCGTTTCGCACTGCAATGGACGAAGAAAATGAAAAAAAGGGCATGTGATGTGCCAAGAAAGACCGATGAGTAGAGTATATCTAAAGTAAGAAGTTGTACAAGAAGGACAGTGTCCTAAAAAACGCGACCCATTTCCATGTTTTCATGAAAGTAGAAAGAATTGCTACTTACTCGTTTTTTGCAAGACCACGAACTGTGCAGGCTTCCGTGGTGTGGCGGCTGCGTTGTTCTCACCAAACCTTTATATAAACCTCCACGAAAGTTTGAATTTTGATTTCTCCCAGTGCGAGCTCTTGCTTCTTTCGTGTAGGGAACTGCTTTCTTATTTGTCGTCCTATCGCCGTGCTTTCTTATTTGTCGTCCTATCGTGGCTGTTTCGTTCTGCATTTGGTCGTTCAGTGTTTTCGTTCATTCGTCTTCCTTTTGTCGTCCATCGTCCAAGCGAAATTTCTCCGGTTCGTTCACCAGGTACGTTCGTTTATTCGTGCTAAGCTGGCGGTCGTTGCATTGTTCCTCTAAACTTACTTTTCAGAAAAAGAAAAACCAGGTCCTGCCTAATAGATAGTAGCGGCTTTATTGCGCCATCCAGGTTATTATATGTGGATCAAGATTATACCACCACCAAGATTATACCACCGTCATCTAGAGAGCTTTTTGAGTAGCATTACATTTTCCTTTTCGTTAGTTTTCTTCACGCTAAAAGTAAAATCCAAATTGTCATGCAAAAAAGTTAAATTAGTTTTCCTTTTCCAGCAGAAGTCACGTAGCTGTGATTGCTTCAGGTACCCCCAGCCCCACCCAAGTACGCATCAAGACTAGTGCAGCGGCTACACCATCAGCTCTACTATGTTGTTTTACGAAGCGGAGGCCGGGCCGGCCGCTCCATCTCCTACAACGGCTGCCAGCCGCGACGGGTCTACGGACCGGTTACCCCCACCATTACCCCGGAACAGCTCGACGAGGAGCGAGGACATCCAGCGCAGCAGCTTTTCCAACCTGCTATCCCGGTACGACAAAACCGAGTTGTCGCCCCGGTCGTTGCAGCGCCTCACCAACCCGACGGTGTGGAGTCAGAGTAATGTTTTGAAGGCCGCGTCGCTTTCGCCTACTAGAAACAAAGCTCGGGTATCATTTGTAAAAACGTCCCCTTCCCAGAGTTGTGATGCAGATTTGCAATGACAGGAACATTTGTAATGCGCATCTCCATGAGGGGCGTTTCTAGTGGTGTTTTGGGATTTGTAATGCTGTAACCAGGATAAGCAGATGGATTTGTGATGCGCTTGCCCTTGCTAACCTGCACTACACTACGCACTGCAACTTGTGATGCGTGAGTCCCAAAACTTCCATGTTTGTGTTGCAAAATCCCCAGATTGACTCTGGGGCGGGGATGTTTTTACACATGATATTGGGGCGAGGTGATTCACGTGCGCACGTCCAGCGCCAGCCCGCTGTTCACGGATGTGGACTTGATTCACCGCAACAGCGTGGACAAAATCAAACCTGACCCGCGTTTGGCGAAAAACCCGCAGGGACCGCGTTCGGGGCCGCCGATGCGGAGCCGGAGTCCGGGGGGAAATGAACAATCAGCGCCAAAGAAGCGGGTTTCGTTCTCCCCCGAAGCACGGCCGGAGGGCATTGGGGATTTGCTGGCCCGGTATGGTAGTAATTCGACGGGGTCTACCCAGGGGGCGCGAAATTATAGCGGCGGCAGTAGAACAACAACTTCGGCAGGTTCTTTGAGGGCAAGTGTAGTTTCCCCGGTGGGAAGCACACCCTCGCCGGAGCAGCAGGCGAAACTCTTATCCGACGGCCGGAAGGTTCTACTCGGAAACAACAGTACAACGGCTTCTTCGCCTGTCGGCACGCAGCCTCTGACGGCAGTAGAAGAGCTACCGGGCTCAACATCTGCTCAACGGTCGAAGGAGGACGATTTGGGCAAGGTGATGCAGATGGTGGATGAATCACGAGCGGCGGACGCTGTAACGCGCCGAACAGGGGTCGTTCCAACTACGACACAGCAGCAGAATTCTAGTACACAGCAGAATCTGATGAACCTTGGCTCTACTACTTCTCCAGATAGATCTTCAGCGCGCGAGCGGTCAGATTCGCTGCGGGAAAACTTGCGCAGAAGGAGCGTTGCTGCAAATAACGTCGTGCAAGATGATGAACTACCGCGAACACAACAAGCACAGCAAGTGACGACCAAGAAATCCTCCGTGCAGCCGGCAAAATTGGAGCGACGGAGCGAAGTGATCCGGATAAACCAGGAATTGCCGCAAGGAGAGTTGTCGCGGTTTAGCCAGCAGCTGAGTTACCGGCACATGAACATCTCTAGTAAAGATGATCCGGGGAAAATAGTAGCGGAGAGAAGGAGTACCACCACGACGATCCACGAACCGCTGCTGAACGCCTACACGACGATGCCGCAGCCACTTTATCACCTGTAAAAATGTCTGGGTCTGGAAGAATGCAACTTGTCATGCTGATTTTGAATTCTAAAAAAATCTGTATTGCATGGGCAGCAAAGAGAGCCCAAGTTTTGCTACACGGAAAGAGCATTTGTCATGCGGTATAGGCATCAGGAAGCCCTCGCAAAATCTGTGATGCTAGGGCATGCATCACAGACATCAGAAGTCATGCAAAATGTGCATGACAAACCTGGAAATCTTCCAGACCCAGACATTTTTACATTTGATACACTTGTATCAGCTGCAAATACTGCCACAGAAACGCAAACAAGAACTTCTTCCTCAACGAGACCTACCCCTCACCAAGAGCCGATATCAAGTAAGAAACCAAACGGGCCCAGAAAGGTGCCGCCTCTTCCGATCCCGCAGGACGCGGACTTCCCCGACGCGGATTTTTCCTCGTCCAGCGCCGAGCCGGGGGTCGAGGTGGCGCAGGTCGTGCAAGAATTTGTCCGCCCCGCCCCGCCCCGTCCGAAACCGGCCTCGCCAAAGCCCACCGCGAGTTCCCGCCTGGCGGTGAAGCCGCGGCTTGATTTCATGCCCGCGGTGATCAAGAGTCCTCAACAAGGCTTTCAGATTGGACAGCAGGGCGCTAATCGTGGGGAAAAACATTTGTCTCCCGGGGTTGCAGGCGCTGCACGGACAAGTAGAACTACTTCGCCGATTGTGTTGAAACGGAGCAAGGTTTCACGAAACAGTAGCAGGGGGCAAGACACTAGCGCGGAAATCGTAGATGACACTGCTGGAGCTGAAGCTGCTGCTGTGGACCAGGAACTGCAGAAATTGCTGGAAAAACTTCCACCGCAAGAAGTTGGTGCCCCTTCTCCTCCGGAGAATCATTCCGAAGCAGCGTCCCAAAAGTCTACGATTCTGCAAGACGAGGAAGTAGATCACCAGAAACGGAGAAGTAGTAAAAATAGGCCCCGCACCAGGGAGAGCAAGTCCTCTTCTGGCGTCGATCTTTCCGAGATACAGGAGCAGGCCGCGGCCGAAGTGCGGAAGAAGCCAGTTAAGGTTCTCCCAACGGCCACGCAGTCAGAGAAGTCCTCGGGTGTCTCTTCGCAGCGCAAGGTCGTGTATTCCGGCGCCGCGGCTGTGATGGCAGAAAGATATAGTGCGAAGAATCGACCCTCTACTCAGCTTGGGATTTTGAACAAGGAGGAGCAGCATGACGATATCATCAGTAGTCCACCTACTAGCAGTGCCGCAGAACTTCTACATCAACGTGAATTGAGTGCAGCGGCGACCAGCAGTATTGACTTGGCCGATTTTTCCCTCCCCGGTGGACCCCCGTCTTCGCGCGACGACGGGAGCAGCAGCTTTCGGAGTGCCGTGGAGTCGGAGGTGCGCCCGTTTTCCATGGATATGGTGGGTGACGGAGCAGAAGGCGACGCAGCTTCCTCGGCTGACGATATTCCGGGCCGGAATAGAGGTGGTCATCGACGTGCGAATGTAGGCACTGAAGGAGAGGCTGCGGATGACCTGGTCGTTGAGGAGAGTGGAAACGAAAGTTTTCAAAGTGCACTCGCCGGTGAGGTGTCGGAGGATGGGCCAGAAGTTCTTGCTGTGGTTAAAGGGGGAACCAGCTCTGCTGGTCGCGCAGCAGAAGCATCTTCTGATCTCGGGCAGAATAAGGAAGAGAGTAGAAAAGGTAGCCCACTTGTAGTGAGACGGAAAAGTTCCAATAAGTCCACAGAACAAGAACGCGCAGGCCGACGGCGCTCCAGCACGAACGAAAGAGGATCTTCTGTTGTGGTGAAAAGGAGAAGTAGAAGAAGCTCGTCGAGCAAAACCGCGGACACTACTACTGCTCCCCGCCTTGATGCACAGGAGGAGATGTTGACCAGAGCAAGCATCAAAGCTGAAGCGGCCACCACTTCCACCACACCGGCGAAGATTCTGCAGATGCAGGCGTCGTTTGATTTCTTTTCTGCACGGAACGGAAACATGAATCAGAAACAAGCTCCGAAGAAAATGCAGTCGTTAGTACAACCTGCGGTGCTGAAAGAACCCTTGATGCCGCAGAGTCAGCTCTCCCTACTGCCGGCCCAAAGCTCTCTGCGGAAGAACAAGAAAGCTCCGGTCCGGGCAGCGGAGGGCGAGGCGAGCAGCGGCAGCGAGTCCGTATCAAATGCAAAAATGTCTGGGTCTGGAAGGTGGTAACCTGTCATGGTAAATCTGAAGCATGCAAAAATCTGTGTTGCATGAGTGCCAAAAGCTGTCCACTTTCGACCAAGTTGGGAGAGAGTTTCTCATGCAGGGTGGGCATGGCAGAGACCTCGCAGAGTCCGTCACACTAAGTCCCGCATTACAGACCTCACGGCTCATGGAAAATCTGCATGACAAACTTCTGCACTCTTCTAGACCCAGACACTTTTGCATTTGATAATCCGGCAGCGGTAGCGAATCCGGCAGCGGCGGTGATGAGGAGGAGAGCGAGGGCGTCGAGAGTGGCGAGGCTGGTGCGAGCAATCAAGGCAACACCGCTAGCAACGAGGAAAATAGCGGGGAAGGCGGTGGTGGTACGGGTACCAACGAGGAAAGTACAGGAGGTGAGGATAGCCAAGAAGAACAATCTGGGGCTGGTGACAGCAAGGAGGAACAAGACACGAACACCAATGACAGTGGTGCGAGTGGCGAAGATGTCGAGGAGGAGCCCGGGTCCTTCGGCTCGCAGCAACAGGGCTCTTCCCAGCACAAACACGTGAGCTCCTTCGGTTCCTCCCAACAACAATCGCCATCCCAACAGCAGTCCCAGCTCGGTTCCTACCAACACCAAACGCCATCCCAACAGCAGTCTCATTCCCAAGTGGGATCGTCGCAAATGAAGGGGGCTACCTCGCAAAGCCCGGAGGGCAGCACTGACCACGACGAGGAAAGTGACAGCGACGAGGAAAAGCCTGCGAGTGGTTCCAAAAAGGGCAGCCAGCCATCGAGTTTGGGCGGAAGTTTCGCCCAAGCGGACAGTGGGAGCGGGAGTGACGACGACAAGAAGTCCTCTGACGGAAAGAAATCGGACGGGAAGAAATCTAGTTCATCATCTTCCAGTGACGGGAAAGAAAAGCCCGCGAGTCAACTGACCAAGAAGTCCAGCAGTAAAGCGTCCAGTTTGGGCGGGAGCTTTGCGCAAGCGGACAGCGGAGATGATGGCAGTGACGATGACAAGAAGTCGGACGGAAAGAAGTCTGATGGCAGCGACGGGAAAAAGTCCAGTGACAGTGGGGGGAAAAAGTCTAGTGACAGTGGAGGGAAAAAGTCCAGTGACAGTGGCGGGAAAAAGTCTAGTGACAGTGGCGGGAAGAAGTCCAGTGACAGTGGCGGGAAAAAGTCTAGTGACGGGAAAAAATCTTCTGACGGGAAAAAGTCCAGCGGGTCTGATTCAGACGACAAGAAAACCGCCGCGCCACCGGGGAGTTTTGGAGGACAAGGCAGCGACGCCGCTGGCAGCTATGACGGGTCTAAAAAGAAAGCAGGCAGTGACGACAGGCCCGGTAGTAGTTCCGGCGGTGGCGGTGGGAGTTCGGGCGGGGGCTTCGGCGGTGCGAGTATGGGGGGAAGCTTTGCACCGAACCAGGCGGCGAGCCTGGCCACCAGCCACTCCAGCCCCGGCACGCAAAGCGCGATGGGCGGCGCGCCCAGCATGGGGTTTGGCGGTGGCAGCATGGCCCCCGCCCACCCCATGGGCGGTTTCGCGGGCCACGACAGCGCCCACCAACCCTTCGGCGGCGGGGCGGATTTGGAGCGACACTACGGCGAGTTCGCGCCCGGCTTCGGCCAGGGCCTGACCGGCGGCTTCCGGGCCCCGAAGGCCGCCACGCACAGCGAGCACGAACAGCAACACAAACCCTACCAGCCGTTTATGGCGTGCTCAGATGTTACAATCTCAAACGTTACAATAGAATCTGGAATTTGTCTTGCATGAACAGCATCAGTACCATACAGAGACTTAGGCTTTTCGCAATACAAATTTCGTCAGATTCTCATGGGGTTTGGAGCTCCGAGACTTGTCATGCGCGCTCCTTTGGGAGTACGTAGGGGAGACTTTGCGCATTTTGCAACACAAAATCCAGATTCTACTTGTAACGTTTGAGATTGTAACACCTGAGGGCGTTATACCGTTTTCCAGCGTGGACATCACCGGCCAGCCGACCCCCACCGATTTCCGCGTCGGGAAATCGCTGCCGCAAACGAAAAAACAGAAATTTCTGCCGCACGCCTACGACGACAAAACGGGGAAGATCAAGTTCTTCGGCGAGGAAATGCAGGCAAGGATCCACAAGGAACGGGAGGACTTGACGAAAGGGATACTGGAACCCAGTGGAGCAAAAGAGACCGCGTTGAAGGAAACATACGACAAGGAGGAACAGAAAAAGAAGGAGCAGAACCGTGCCCGCATCAAGGCGAAAAAATCAAAAGCCCGGGCCGTGAAGGCCGGGAAACGCAATTTCGAGGTGAAGAAGGGGCTGCTGGCGAAGGCGCGGCCACCCACCGTGCTGGCGCAGTGGCCGAACTTGATGGTGAAGTTGTACGACCTGCAAAAGCTCCGGAAACCGCTGCCCGAGGAGGAAGCGATCAAAAATCTGAAGCCGGGAAGGCTCATCCAAGACCTCGAGTTTGGCGGGATAAGCGTGCGCGGATACCTCGACCCGGCGTTCACCAGGGCCATGAACCGCTTTCATCGGAAAGGGTATACTTGAGTCATGATTTATTCCCTGGTTCGATTGACTAGAGAGTTCGAGTTGTTTTGATTAGTGATTGTGAAGCCGAGTCTCCAAGAACAAAGCGTTCTTGTGTATACAGGTTAATGGTTGAATCAAATGATAGTGATAGAACATCAACCACGAAATAAACAACAGCCCCACCCCGCTGGACACGCACGACATGGTCGCAAACATTTCCATTCAGCCGGACTTGTTTGCGCAAATGCGGAACCACGCGGAGCGGGAGTTTCAGCAGTTTCGGCGGGCGATCTTCACGAAGATCAACGCCTACACCGACTACGACAACGCGCGCGAGCGGCAGCGGAACTGGCTGGAGGAAGAAGTGGGTCGGTTCTATTCCATTCCCCCGTTTTCCCACTGGGACGCGCGCATGGAGCTGTCCAAGCCCATGGTGGGAAACCGGGTCGGCAACTACGCGGCGGGCACGCGGACGAAGGACGGCACGGTTTTCGACCCCCTGGACTACCAGGGGCGAGACAAGAAGGGCGAGCTGATCGGCAAACCGGAGGGTGACGGAAAAACAGTGAGTAAGGACGGGAAAAATAAAGTCAAGCTCCCGGAAGGAGGTGACGCAAGTCCGCTCGGTCCGATCCCCGGCGCGATTAATCTCGGCACCAGGGAAAACTACTACGGTGATATCAACGGCGAGAACGCGGCCTTGTACCACTTCCAGGACGTTCCGCGCCAGGAGTTCGACACGCGGGACCGCACGCCGCCCCCGCGAAAGCACGGGTGGCTGCTGAAAGACCAGATCGCCACCGCGGGGTTCGTGAAACGCACCGCGTTCGACGACTTGCTGACGATGAACCGCAAGTACGGCGGGCAGCTGACGCTCCCGGAGCGGAAAGAGCTCGTGTCCAACGCCGCCGACAAGTATCTCGCGCAGATGCCCGAAAAGTGGCCGGAGGCCGCGGAGGGGAAGGGGAAGACGAAGGCCGTCAGTCGCAACCCGCTGATCCAGCGCGGCCGGTGGCAGAACGATCTAGACGCCATGCAGACCGCCCACATCATGGACGAGGTCGGGAACAATTTTGTGCTGCCGATCCACAGCAAAACCGCTACGTTATCCACCGTGTCCAGCGAGCGCGAGGCGCGGAACGTGTTGCTCTGGCGGTTTCGCACGAAACGTCGGCACCGGAACAACAAGCTGAGCAGAATGCTCGAGCGCTGCGTCGCGCTCGGCCCGGTGAAGTCCATGTGGCATCCGCGCGCGGTCATCCAAAGGCGCGACTGGTTTTTGAAAGGGAAAAGAAGAAAAGATGATGTCGATTTGGATAAAGCGAGTGAGAAGATTTTGAAGAAAGAGGGCAAAGACTTCGAGAAGAAGCGGCCCGATTTAGATTTAAAAGCGGAGGAGATCATGGGATTTGTGGTGAAAAAGGGGAAGGAAAAAGCCAAAGAACCTCCGGGAAAAATCGACGTCCATGAAGATTCTGTCGAGGAAGACTATTTCAGCTACGACGACGACGGCAAACCGAAAAAACCGGTCGCGAAGCGCAAGTTGAAGGAGTGGAAGCGGGGTTTGAAGGTGGTGAAGCCGGACGAGAAACAGGAAACCGTGTTCGGGGATAAGCAATTGAAACAGAAGCGAGAATCCGCTGTTTATAGAACCGAAGACGCGCCGAAACTGGAAGAGTTGCTCGATAAGGTCGAGGCCGACATGCGGTTTGACGAGGACTTTATCGAAGAAACAAAAGTCGATGAATATGATTTGGACAAAGAGGTCTCTGCCACCGCGAAGGATTTAAACTGGAATTTAAGACGCGGTCGCAAAGACGTTTTGAGGACCGCAGGGCCGGACGATTTGGGATTCTTCAAGGCGTTGGAGAAGGATCGGACCTACGTGGAGCACGAGCGCGGCCCCATCGGCTACGCCGACTTGGTTGGTCCGGCTTTGTTGGACGACTTCGTGGACCGCTGGAGGAAGGGGATCGAAGTGGTTCCGGACTATTTACCGTTAGATTTAACACCGGAGGCCGACGCGAAGCTCGCCAAACTCACACAGCCGAAGTTTGTGCCGAAACTCGCCAGTCTGGCGCAGTTCGGCCCGGTGCTGGCCGCGAAGGGTTTGGCGACGGGGAAGCGGATTGACGGCAAGAAGTTGGACTTCGATTTCGAGGGGTTATCGCCTGAACAGCAACAGTACCTACTGGATACTTTCGGAATCAAGCGAGAGGAATTACTCATGCCCCGCGGTCCGGTGCGACCGTTACTCGGGCTGGAAAAAATCGACGACCAGCCGGAGCAGTACAAATTCCGGCCCCTGGAGCCGAAACGGCGCGGGCGGATTTCCATGGACGATTTGTATTTCGCGGACCAGGAGCTGGCCCTGAAATTTGGCCAGATCGACGAGCAGTTCATGCTGGAGCCGGATCAGTACGAGATGGACTTGAACTTCATCGAGCGCAAGGGCGCAGGATTTGGCGCGAACATGGAAGCGCCGGCGTTGGACGAGGCTTTGCCGATGCTGCGGCCTTTGGAGCCTGTCGAAGACCCCGCGGACCTGACCATGGGGGATCTCGCGCCGCTCCCCGACGAGGCGCTGCAGAAGATGCGGCCGGACGAGATCGACACGGCGGAGTTGTTTGTCGACTACGGCCGGGAGGGTTTCGGCGCCGCACGGTATCTAGACGAGGCGAAACGCATGTCGATCGTCGGGGGCGCGCAGCCGGAAAGGTTGGACGGCGGTATGTTCCTTGACTACAGCGGGCAGGGCGCGAACCTGGCGGTGAATGTTCAAGGGCTGGATCAGCACAAGGCAGGGGAAATTGAGTACGTCACCGGGCTGCAGCCGCTGGAGCAGCCGACGGGGTACCTGATCGAGTACGGCCAGGGCCGCGGGGTCGTGGACCTGAACATGCAGGACCCGGGCCTGGACCAGCCGCTGCGGTTCTCGCAGGTGGCCGGCATGCAGCCCGAGAGGATCGCGGACGGGTACTTTTTGAAAGAGGAGCGGAAGGGCTTCGGCTACGGACGGTACTTGGACGACGCCGAGCGGATCTCCATCGTGACCGGCGCGCAGCCGGAGCGGCTGCCCGACGGCTACTTCGTGGACATGACGCGCCAGGGCTTCGGCTACGCGCAGTTCCTCGACGAGGCCGGGCGGATTTCGTTCGTGGAGGGCGCACAGCCGCTGCCGCCGGTCCGGTTGACCCAGGAGTTGCCGGAGATGGGAAGGATTTCGTACGTTCCCGGCTTGATTTCCCCCGAAACCATCGCGGCGGGGGAAACGCTGGCCGGCCACGGTCCCGCCGATCGCGTGCCGTACATCGGGGAAGAGTTAGAGCCGCTGGACTTCGTGACCGAAATGCAGCGGGGCGGGAATCGGGGGCATTTGAAGGACGGCACGACCACCCGGGGCTACGGGCCGGCCGACCGCAACTTGGAATTGGTCAAGGAGGGCATCGACCAGCCCCTGGGGCAGATCGACTTCATCACCGAGCAAAGGCGAGGCGGCAACCGCGGCCACCTGGTCGACGGCTACCAGTTTGGCGGCTACGCGGGGGCCGACCGGGTCGCGGAACTGCAGAAAACCGGCGCGGACAAGTTCACGCGCATGTCCCAGGTGGACGCGCTGCAGGACGGCATCATCGACAAGCGGACCTTCGAGGAGAAACAATTGGACGACCACTTGAAGGGGGGCCGCACCGGCGCGGACCGCGCGATGGTGGTAGACGCGCTGAAGGCCGAAAACTTCAAAACCGCCGCGGAGGACCGCGCGCTCCGCCCCGAGGACATCCGCCCCGAGGCGTCCCCGCAGTTCTCCGCGAAGACGCAGCAGTACATCCCCGACGCGCCCAAGGGGTTTGAGGAGGCGTACATGCTGAACCCGGACAAGTTGGTGGAAAAACTCCGCGACGACGTGATGTTCGCCGGCGCGACCTACGGGATAGGGTATGGGTTGAACCTCGAAGCCGGTGCCTTAGACGGCACTGAGCGGTTGTTACGCCCGAAGGACTACGAGCAGCGCGAGCACAACATCCCCGCCATGGAGCGCGCCGCCGGGCAGCGGTTCGCCGTGGCGGCGCCGCAGGCGGGCGCGGGCCAGGAGGAGCAGCCGAAATTCCGGCCGTTGGACCAGCGGATGGAGGAAGCGCCGATGTTCAGCGTGCGGACCGCGCAGAACGCGCTGGTGTCCGTCCCGCTGCCGAACGAGGAAGTCACCACGTTCCGTGCGCTGGACCGACGCTTTGAGCAACAGCCGAACTTCTCCGTCCCGACCCCGTACGAACTCCCCGCCCCGGCGCCAATGGACGTGGACATCCTGAACCGCCCGTTGCGCGTGCGCATGGAGGAAAGCCCCGCGTTCTCCGCGCGGACGAACCAGTACCAGGCGGACGCGCCGCTGCCGATGGACGAGGACATGCGGTTGCGGATGCTGGACTATTATCAAATGCAAAAATGTCTGGGTCTGGAAAGATTCGAATTTGTGATGCGAAGTCTACATCATGATAAAATCTGTCATGCGTGGCTAGCAAAAAGCCCCATTTTTGGTTTCCGAGAGAGAGGATTTGTCATGCGGATTAGGCATTGGGAAAAGTGCTCAAAATCTGTGATGCTAGAGCTCACATGCCAGGCGATCTGGGTCAGGCAAAAACTGCATGACAGATCTCGCATTCTTCCAGACCCAGACATATTTGCAATCCATAACTACCGCCCGGACGTCCAGCCCTTCCAGGCCCCCGCGCCGAGTCCAATCTACGATTTGCAGCTCGATAGACCGCTCACGCCCCCGCAGCTCCTGAAGGCACAAAAGCCAGGGCCACCGGACCCACTACTAGTAGTGGACTTCGACCGGAACGCGAACATGCAGGCTGTTTACCAGCCCGCGGTGAAACCGCGCGGTCCGGACAAGCCGCTGGCGGACGAGTCGTTGCGCGCGAACGAGATGCTGCCGCTCCGGGAGTTCCGCCCGGCGACCGAGAAGGGCTACCGCGAGGGCGTGGAGGCGCCGGCGCCGTTCGAAGAGCCGGAGAAGTTTCGCCCGGTAGACATCAAGGCGGTGCGGCCGAAGTCGGACGCGGGGTACGCGTATCTGCCCGACGAGCAGGACAAATCTCTCTTCCGCATGGCGGCCTACCGGCCGGAGGTGATCGACAAGTACAATCCGCAGATGGGTCCGGGGCTCCCGACGGATGAGCTGGGCATTATGCGCATGAAGGAGCAGCGTCTCGCGTACGACCGCATCATGGCATTTGCGAAGCCCGAAGCGCCGAAGCCCAGCGCGGAACTGGGCATCTTCCGCCCAATGGACATCCGTCCGGAATTAGTTGAAGAGCGGGCGAAGGTGTCCGCGCCCGCGCCGGACGCGAATCTGACCACGTTCCGCCCGATGATTGAGAGGAAGGAGGTTTCGGATCGGTTCAACCCGAAATTTGGCGCGGGGACGACCACAGAAGAGTACATGTTCCGCCCGGTCGACTACCGGCCGGAGGTGAGCGACAGGTTCAACCCGAAATTTGGCGCCGGAACCACGACCGAAGAGTACCTGTTTCGCCCGGTGGATTACCGGCCGGACGTGACGCCGCGGAAGATCGAGGCCCCGGCGCCGGCCGAGGAGGCGGATTACTTTACCGGCATGGCCTATCGGGGGTACGTTCCGGGGGAGGAACGACGGAACATCGGGCCCGGTACACCCGGGGCGGAGACGCTGATGAAGCCGCTGGACCTGCGCCGGGAGCTTTCCAGCGACCCGCGGAGAAATTTGCCGCCCCCGCTGCAGGGAGGGGATATGCGATTGATGGATGCCATGATGCCACAAAATAATCCGGCGGCTGCGGTCGGTGCGAGGGAGCGCGCGCCACGAGCCTCTGCCGCGCAGAGGTCCGCGGATTTCAAATCCCTGCGCGCAAATTTAGGTGCGTTCTTCGGTGCGGACGGTGTCAAAGCGCCGCCGAAGCCACAGGCGAAACCCGGTGGTCCTGCGCCCACCAAGCTCGCCGACCTGCCGGGCCGAGGCGGCAACGAGAAGGCCTTCGGGAAGGGCAATATGGCGGCCGCTGCGGCGGGGCTGGGCGGGTTATTCGGCGGGAAGGGCGCGGCCATGGCGAAGGCGTCGCGCGCTGCGGCTGACACTTCTCCCACGGCGCCACCGCGACCGGTGGCCCGGCCGTCGGCTGCAACGGCTGTGCAGCGCCCTCCGTCCTTTGGAAACGACCAGGAGGCGCCCGTACGTCCCGTCGGCAAACCCCCCGCCCCCGCGCTGGCCGGTCTCTTCGGTGCCAAGGGCGCAGCGATGGCCAAGGCCTCCGCGATGGCGCGTACCGCGGACGAGCTTGCGTCACCAAATAAGGCCTCCGGAGGCGGCGGTACAAATAAGGACCAGCAGATAGAGGGCTCAGGCATTCACCTGGTCAGTGCGGGAGGAATGATCTTCGATTCCGGGCAGAGTGAAGGTCTGATTTCTGGCGTCCGCGGCCATAAGGACTCCGCGTACCAGACCGTTATTGAACAGGATCATCGCAACTCAAAGATACTAACCCACCGCATGTCGTCACAGAGACTCACGGAAAACGAGGAAATGTCGAATGTTGACCACGCGCCGAATATTTTCGGTGGATCGATGAACATTCAGGCGTTGCAGAAGAGCTTGAAGAAGGAGGTGGACGGGGACCTCGGCCTGACCCCGCGCTCCGAAGCGAAGCGGCGGGCGATAGCAGCGCAGTTGGCGTTGCAGGTTGAGGAGAAGCAAAGAGAACTGGCGGAGAAGATGACGAAAGTCGATAAAAACCGACCACAGGACCTTCGGATGCAGGACGAGTTGTCCGCGAAGTTAGGGATAGAAAGCTACGCGCAGCGGCGGGAGCGACAGCGGCCCAAAGTGGGGAATGTGAAGAAAAATAAGAAGATGGGGAAGGCGCTGGAGATTTTGGAGGCCCGGGTCAAAGGGAACGTCGGCGTGAAAAATATCGACATAGACGATATAGTGCACGGGGAGGATGCGGAGTGAGAAAACTAGACTCCAGTGATGCGGAGTTCAGTGAAATTCATTTCTGAACTTAGACTCAGGGTAGCACCCCCACCCTCGTGACGTGTTATTGTGTGTGAAATTCCTTTTTTTGTTTTGGGTTGTAATAAGCTGCAGAATACCCTTTTTCTCAAATTGAAATTACTAGCCAAATACGGTGCGGCGCGCAAACTCTCCCCGAGGAACGCCTTCTCACGTTCTTTTGACAGCCCTCACAACTGTTCTGCAAGCCAGTCCGTGCGCCATTTTTCGCACTGCATGTTGACAACGAGAGCTTTTTTTTTAAGTACTAATCATTCAGGCTGCTCGTTCAATGAGGACGATGAGAAACAGGAGCAGGAGTGTGAGTTGAGTGTTGGCAGTTAAGAGCTGTAGTGTGTCACTTCTTTGATTTTTCCGACATGAGTAGGTCTTTGCTGGAGTGTCTGACGTTTTGTCGTGTCAAGTTAAAGCACCTACAGCAAGCGTTATGGTCCTACTCTGCGCCATTTGTCAGCGTCCCGGGCACGAAGAGTCGCAATGCGAGGCGCTGATTTGTCCCGGTTGCGAGCGAGTCATACAGTCATCGCATAATTCATTAAGCGGAAACTTCAACAACCTCCGGGCGCACAAGCAAGCTTGCGTCGCGTGCAACTACAACTCTGACTTCGTGGTCACGTGCGGCATTTGCGATCACAAAGGTCATGCCGATTGGGAATGCAATGCTGTCTTCTGCACGGTCTGTCACACAATCTTCCAGACGCGCGCAAACAATTCGAGGAACAATGAGGTACGCTACATGACTGAAACAACCGTTTATGGGATAAGTACTGTATTTGTACATCCACCGTTGAATCAATGATCTTCTCCTGGCACTCTTCCAAAAAAGATCATCACACCCACAGAACATGCGTCAGCAGCACATGCAGACGCATCTGTCCCGGACCGTCACGTGCCCGTTGTGCCGGCAATCTCGTTTCCGCTCTGCTGCGGGTGTAGCGAGTCATGTCGAAGGAGGCTTTTGTAGCTGTGTCCCGGGACGTACAAACGGAGAGGCAGCGGTTTACCAATTCGTGAAGCAGCGGATGCCGAATTACATAAATCGTGCAATCTGTGACGCGAATGATGTGACCGATTGGGTGAACCCGAACTACGTTCCCGCGAACGCGTTCCAGTGCAAGCACTGCTACAGGACCTTCAACAAATTCACGAGCCTTACCCAGCATATCGAGGCAAAGCACCAGCGCAACGCCCCGCAGCTGCCACCTATGCTGCTGAACGGGTATTGAGCAATCTCTCTTTGGCGCGAAATTGATTTCTATTTTGTACTTTTGCGGATTCCAATCTTTGTTTGCTGCATATTCCTATCACTGTGACGGCCCACTGGCCGATGAAGTCATATGATTTAGCCATATTCCGTTCCTTGCTGCATACGAACGTAAACAGAGCATATTTGTCATGTTTTTTTGGTTTTTATTTTGGGATAGCATGATGTTGCAGATGCAGTTGCAGTTGCTCGAAATTCTTTGTCATAGAGTAGAAGTGAAATAGACGTAGGCCAACCCGCAGAGCTCAGCTCCTTCGAGAATTACGCCGAATGCGAAGCGTGTCGCTCTGCCGATCTTGGTGTTGTTCGTTTGTCTTCAAAGTCGTTGTTGTGTTGATGCACTGTAGCTGTGCTTTCGTGTTGTGAATGTAACTTTAAGTACTTCTTCCTCACATCATCCCGCCAACAATCGGTCTTTCTCTCGCAATCTAAGATTTCGATCCATGTATGATCGCCATGACGCCGGCGGTTCTGCACACTGACTTTATTTCCACAAGCACGAACAACACCAACATCAGCCTGTAAAAGCACTTTGCTCACCGCTCACTCGAAATTTGCCTCTTCTTTGAAGATCTGTTTTTGTGCCCCCAGAAGAGGACTCCTGCCGCGAGGATACTAGCACAGTGACCGACGACAAAAATGGCCTCCTCGTCCACCTCGTCCTCCTCGTCTTCTATGCCTCCCGCAACCGACACATCCGAATCCTCCTCGTCCTCCACCGTAGGCGTTCCAGCGGCACGGCCCGAACAAAGAACTACAGGCTCGACGGCTCCTCTGCATCACCCCAATAGCAGCCCGGAAAATGAGCTCTTGGTCGACGAGAGTAAGTTGATTTCGAAAACGCCGGCCCCGGGGTTGACGGTCGGACTGGTCACGGCCTGTTTAGTGCTCGTGGTGGGCGCCGCGTACGTGTCTGTATTTGGAATAGAGTTTCACCAGCCAGGAGCGCCTGTGCCAATTACCGATCAAGCCGATGGCGCTGGTTTGCCCGTGCGCGGCGCAGCTGGAGACCCAGCTAGAAGTTCATCGTCCAGCACTGCTGCGAGGCCTGCTACTGCAGCCGCCGCAGCCGCTGCTGCTGCGGCCTCAGCGAAGAGCTATGCGGAAACGAGCCGGAGTTTAGCGCTGGGCTTTTCGTCCAACTCCTTCTCTTCCCCGCCGAACTCTAATACCGCTGCGTCGACCTCACCCTCAGCTGAAACCAAAGTGGCAAAAATTTTGGGTCCGGATTCGCAAAACAGCTTTCTTGCGTCAGAGCAACGAACTGGTCATCCGAAGGGAACAACCGCAGGCGAGCAACCGCAGGTGCAGAATAAAAGCGCAAGCAGCACTCCCTTCTCCTTGTCTGAATCCTCTTCGACAACGACGCTGCCGCCAGACTCTCTAGAACTGCAGCAGCAGAGATCAACTGCAAATGGTGCTCTGCTTGTTCGTCCTAATGCACCGCCTCGAAATGGTGCAGATGGTCTTTACGACGAAGCCGCTACCACGACCCCAAGAACAACTTCTACACCAGTCGCTTCTCCTCCAGACGGTGCTGTCCCAACGTCTTCCTTCCGGCAGCTGCTCGATTTACCCGGCGTCGTGAGTCGGAAAATCAGGTATCCACAGTAAATTTTCAGTACACGTACAAATGCGAGCGCTGCATGACAAAACTTGGCTTCGATCCTAGTTCAGCATGACAAGTTTTACCCTCCAAATTGGTGAAGTTTGTCATGCATTTTGTACATGTACGGGAAATTTGTATTGCATATCAGGGACAAGTTGATGGGCTGGACGCAGGAAGTAGAACACGACAGCGAAGAGGACATGCGGCCCTGGGAGGGGAACGTGCGCGGGGGGAATTACATCCCCTGTCGGGGCTGCAAGCGGTACCGGCCCGAACTACAAAGGCCCTTGACGCGGTCCAGCCCTGCGCTGATGTACACAACGAATGTTGAGGACAAAAATGCAGGCTCCTCCTCCACATCACAGCGATCGTCGTTGCAATTCTTCGAGAACGACGAGAGTTACGATGATGATTTTGCCAGTGCTACGGATGGGTTCGACACTGCGCGAAGCAGGACAACTGGAAGCAAACGCAGCAGTGAAAGTGACGCTGGACGAACCGCGACAAGGACATCTAACACAGGTCCTCCGGACGTCGAGGGTTTTTTCACACCAATGTCGGAATTTAAGGGGATAAAAGGTGGAACGGGAACAAACGAAAGGAGTGGCCGTGCCACAGGAGAAGACACAACCAGGAGCGCAGCCAGCAGTAGGGGGGACCCCAGCACGGTTGCGCCGTCGCCAGCGTGGAGCACCGGGACGACGCCTGGTGGTGGAGGACAAACACCAGGCTGGCCTGCTCGGGATGTTCAAGCTGCAATGCCCGTAAGCGGTAGTACGGGTAAACCAGATATCGTCGCCAGTCCCCCAGCGGCTTCTACCCAGTCCGGTGGAGCGCAGCTCCCAACGACGATCGCCGCTGCGCAGCTGGGTACTTAGTTTTGTACATGCATTTGAAGAAATTTTTCTTGCATGCTAGTACAGAATCAGTGTAAAAACATACATGCTTCTTGTGAAGATGCTGGTAGATCTAGATTGATGAAAGTGAATGTGGTCTTTGTCAGGATCTGCGGCAGTGTTTGTGCCTCAACCTCGACCGGGCGCAAGTGCAGCCCCGAGCCAGCCCGGACAGCCAGGTTCCTTGCAGCAGCAACAAGGCTCTCTGCCAGGTGTTGTTTCCTCGCAAGCTACGAACGCAAATGCAGCTGCGCAGGGCGGGACGCAGGGGAACCCGATGTTTACCGTCGTGCCCGGACAGAACGGCGGACCCCCGCGCATGATTCCAATACAACAACAACAGCAGTCGCGCTCGCAGTCACGGCACGCTAGCGCAGGCAGTCCGGTCGTGATGTCGAAGCAGCCCCAGTACATGATGGTAAACGGAAAGCTGGTGCAAGTTTTACCGGCGCAAAACCCGCCCATTCAGCGACCATCTGGACCGCAAGGTGTAGTAGTACCTCAGCAGCAGCAGCAGCAACAAACGCAACCGCAGCAACTGGAAATAACACAGCGGGTGCAGCAGCTTCCAGCCACACCCGCACCAGCCGGAGCTCCTCCTCCTGCTGCGCAGCCGAAAATAGTAAACCAGGCACAGCAAACGCAGATACAGTCACAGATCACGAACAGTTTGCTGCCAGTTTCTCAAAGTCCTACGCCGTCCTTCCAGAGTGCGGTCAGCAGTTCCGCGCCGGATGTCGAATCTTCGCTAGTACAACCTCCCAGTGGGGGCTCTGCCGTGGCCTCTGTTGCGGAGCAGCAACCAGGGTATGGTTCGACGCAGGCGGATGGAGCAGAAGGAAGAACTTCTACTTCACAGCAGCCTTTGATGTTATCAAGTGGGACAGGGGAAGTCCTGCCTGTTCCTTCGCCGCAGATGATGCAACGGGCTGGCACATCAGCGCTCCCAACGTCGTCTCAACCGGCGGCAGAACAACTACCAGGAATGAAACCTGCACAACTGCCCGCACAGCAGCCCATCGTTTCGGCGGTCGCACCGACAGCACCAGAACAAGCGCAGCAGCCGCAATCAGCGGAAAGTGTTGTTTCTGGTGCGTTGCCTCCGAACAACGCACCGCAGGCACAAGGGAGACACACACAGCCGATAATTGCCGACTCGTCTGCCGCTGCTCTCGCTGGATCTTCTTCTTCTAGCACGTCATCTGCGATGAAGATGAAAAACCAGCAGCTGGCGACCAGCGGCACCAAACTGACGCAGTCCACGGAGCAAGCCCTCCCGATTCCACAACTGCCCCAAGCGTCCGCGCAGCTTCCGCAACCAGCAGCAGTCCAGCAACAACCAGCGCGACCGCCGACGGTCCGTGGTTTGCCGCAACAATGGCGGGACAAGGATGCGAACGGGTACCCCATGGTAAAGTGCGACGCTGAAGTGGCGTTTTTCTCCGCGGACGGTTTTCAAAAGGTTTTTGTGGACAGCAGGTCGCCAACGGCTATTTACGATGTGAGGTATAGTGGTACTAGAGAAGGAGCGGCTGCAAAAGTAGTACAGAACTATCTGTATCCACGGACTGAGCGCTGCTAGTGCGATAAAAGCAGAGCCAAAAGAACTTCGATGTTGTTGTCAGTACCCGCCCGCGGGGATTTCTGCTGATGCTTTTTTTCGACTTTTTTCTAATTTACATTTTCGTTCTAAATGCAGAAGGAGGCAAATTTAAACGACCGGACACAACATGTTGACCCCAGGTACTATGTCCCATCCCCCATGGAGTACGCAGTTATTGATGGGACCGAGCAGGAATCCACAACGCCCGACGGAAAGTACGTCTACAAAGTCGAAGCTATGTCCGAGGACAACTCACCGCTGAAGCGCGCCAAAATGCATGACCGCGTGACTTTCACGAAGTGGACCGCCGGCGCAAACGGCCTGAAAAAGTTTACGCTTAAACGTGTCACCGAGGTACTTTTGTGGAATTGTGTTGACAATAAGGAAGATGAAGAGTAGACTTGAAATAACGAAAAGCTGTGCTGTAAGCACGCGATTTATGACAAAGGTGATGGCATTTTTTTTGTTTGCAACCTGACGAGACAACGTCAAACTTTGCAGGTTATCGAAAGCGGTGCCTTCATGTTCACCGTGAAGAACCCGTTTGAGATCCACCAAGAGGTGGAGGGCGAGGAGTTTTTTGTGGGCAAAAACCACAAGGACGTTGGTTTGAAGATATCCAGCGTGTATCGGGTCGACGACGCGCCCTACATGCCGCGCATCGTGAGCCTCGCGTTCTCCACGGGCGGCATGGCGGAAGGTTGGGACGCGTCTGCGGCGAAGTTCCTCAAAACGCTGCAAACGCTGGGGACTTCATCTTCCGCTTGAGAGGTTGAGGTGCTTCTTTCGTATGTTTTGGATGGACAAAGAAAATTTAGTTCCGCCTCCGGCTTTTTTGTTGTCTGATTTTCCAATGCTGTCCTCAGAAAAAAGCTTCCAATTTTGTACTTAAGTAGTTCACATCCAGGTCCATTGACATTCAGCCTGGGGACGCAGCGTCCTCTTCACGAAATACAGTGCATCACAAGTATCTGGCTATCATTCCAGAATGTGTAGAATTGATGTCCTGAGGAGCCGGTACCAACACTTCTAAAAATGTAAAATGATAAAAATGGGCGCCCATAGTCAGTTGGGGTTCCAGAAGAGGAAAACTACTATCGGACTACAAGATGCTTAAGATAGATTCCTTGTTTGTTTTCTCGTGTTATGGAACATGAACTTGTCGAAGATTTAGAAAGTCGTGTATGTAAGTCTAGAAAGAGAAGGATTTTCATCTCCACAGAAGGCAAACGCTGTGTACAACTGCAACGAAGCAAGTAGTAGATCGAGGTAAGTATATCACTTTGAAGCTTTTCATCACAAAACTGAGCGGTTTCCGTAGTAAGCAAAAAATCGTTTTCAACAACATCTCTGAAGTCTGCGAAAAGGTTATGCCTAACGGGCTCGCCTAACGTTTCAACAAAAAGAACTCTGGTAGCGATTCTGTACCCGGGCCAGAGTTTTCTCGGCCTCATCAAAAAAATGCCAACCCCGAATCGAATATGATATAGCATCTGCGAATTTGATGCATGTCTGCGAAACGAAAAGAAAAAAACTGTATTTCTGAAGAACGAAAATGCATACAGATGGAGATTCAGATTTTTGGAGGTTGTGTAGAGCAGCCGATGTGCAAAGTAGTCCGGAAGAGGTGGAAGACCCTCTCCAACGGAGCTGCAGCAGCGAGTAGTTCGATTGTTTCTACACAACTGCCGGCCGCTGTAATATTCAGTATCACAAGCTGTAGTTGGTTGATACTTATTTTCGATCCGGATCAAAAGGATCGATGCAGTGCCGTTTAGAACTAAGGACGATCATTCTGCTCATTGTAGACTTTTCAACTCATCATGTTGGAGATCATTCAAGACAATCAAAGAAGGTACTTACTTACTTATCCAAGCTGTCGCTCCTCCATATCGATGGTTTTGGTTTTTGTATGACATCATATAGTGGCACACTACAAGTACAACCCTAGACGCGGCGCGTCTGCGACGCCCGCGAACATTGCTGGGATCGATTCTTGTAGCTTCGGTGTCGTTTCATCTTCTTGTTTACGCAGGGACAATTTCATTCCACAACCAACAGCCCTTCCACAGGTCGAAGATAGCTGAATAGTTTTTCCTAGAAATAATAGACGCAGTAAGGGTAGCGTGATCGTGTGCCAGCGGACGCGCCTCTGGGTACGAAGTAGACCACGCGCCGCTGCTTAATACGAAGTAGAAAAAAGTATAATTCGACAAGTGTTTATCACATCTCATGATTTGATTTTTTAATCAAGACTAAGGAAACTACGCCTAGTAGAAGATCACTGTCTCATTGAAGCCCCACGTCGTCGAGATGGCGCACGCCCAGCTGAATTCCCACGTCCCCGTGGACCAATTGGTGCGCGAGTGCGTGGGGCACTTGAAAAAGGAAATCACTCGCGTCAGCAAGGGGGAGCTGGAACAAATAGAGGACGACAAAGAAGATGTTGGGGACAATAAAAGCAAAAAAGGGTCCTCGAGCATCGTGACCGCCACGAAGAAGAAGGACAAGAAGCTGAAGAAACAGAATTCCTCCATCATCTCGGGCGGTGATAGGGACACCACCGCTGGTGCGGCTTCCAACGCGAAGTCCTCCATCAGTCTGACGAAGCAGCGGACGTACGACAAGCTTTTGACCGCACGGAAGATGCGGGAGATTGTCCTGCAACTGACCCACGTAGTGGACTGCTCCTTGCGGCCGGACATGCTGAAAAACCTGCGGCTGGACACGAAAAATTACAACCTGCTTTCGCAAAGCATCTTCGCGAACCGGAGCGGAGAATCAATTTTGACCAACACCGCGGAGAAGATGCGGCAATTGTCGAAACCCAACAGCGTGAACACCACCACCCCGCAGGCCGCAACGTTGCTCGCGGACCGGTTCTTTTCGCTTTCTTCCACCGCGGCCGCGAGGGACGTGAGAACCCGCGCAGAAGTATTAAAATCTCCCGAGGAGCAGGAGGTTTTGCCCTGTTTACTCAAAGAGCCCAACTGCTTCGCCCCCCTGCTGCACAACCTGTTCGGGGAGCCCAGTGACTACGCGGTCGAGCGCGCCGCGGCCTTCACCGCTAAATACGACCCCAGTGATACGACGGAGGAGGTGCGGAGGAGAATGTTGAAAAAGGAAATGGCGCTGATTCAGATCGACATCACGAAATGGATCGTTTCAACAACTTCTCAGTACGGAATGGAAGAAGTAGAGGAAAAAATCTCCAATCGGAAAAGCAGGGGGATTGCTAGTCGTGTGTTTCAAGATCAGCGAGAAAAGGAACGTCAATCCTATGAAAACGACGAGGTGCTGGAAGTACTAGATAGAGTAGGCCAGCAGGACGAGGATGATGGATCAGACGGAATGGATGTCGAAGACGACGACGCAGAGTGGGAAGTCTTGTCGGAAGGTCATGCGGGGGTTCGTCCTTTCGGAGATGATTCGAAAAACAACACAACTACTACATCAGCGGATCGTGCTGGTCAACAAGATGAGCAACAACATCAGCGTGTTGTTAATGGTGTACTGGTTGGAACCTCCTCGAGCGCCCCCTCCTCGATGGACCCGGACCTTGCACTCGATAAACTACAGGGCCGGAGTACTAAAGCTTCGTCCAACTTCTATAACGCAAATTTCGCGAAGATAAAAGCGAAGTCGAAGAACGATGAGAAATACGAGCGCATCAAAATGAAAAAGAAGCAGAGGAAGATGCTGCAGAAGATGAACATGAATAAGAATTCATTACGTCCAGCAGATGAAACGACATCTCCCACGGGACGCGGGGGTGAAAGAACCACGGCATCCTCTACCCCGGCCACCGCTCCTCTCACGCCACAAATTCAACCGATGGATGATGATCATCTGTCGGGCGCCCAGATAAAGCAGGGCGAAATTCACGTTCCACACCCGGATGATATTATTTTCAACGACCAGGAGGGGCCGAAAAACGAAAACCCCTACTTGATTCCAACCGCTCGGGAACTTGCGTTTGAAAAGCTCGTGAAGCGTGAATCGGACGATGTTGAGGGGAAGAACACATCATCGACATCAACAACATCCTCCACACATAATAAACCCTGGCCGTACATCCGGGTGTACAAGGTCGGCCCGATCGAGGTGGGGAACCTGGTGAAGGTGCACTTTGAAGTTTTTGTGTCCGGGACGCCGGATAGTTCATCTTCGGGAACAAGATCGCCCTTGTCGTACTCGGTGTCTGACATTGCGTACTTGGTAGGGAAACAACAGCAGGCGCCAAAACCGCCGAAGCAGAAGAAGGATAAGAAAAGCACCGAAGAAGCAAGCAAGACGTTGCACACAGGAGAAGGGGTGTTGAATGATCAACCTGCCATATACTCGGAAATGACCTTTGCGGAAATTATGGCGCAGGACGACAGTGCGTGGGGTGCAACTACTGCCTGGTGGGACGCCGACCAGGGGGAAGCAGTAGACGAGGTTGTACCTGCTGGTGCAGCTAGTACAATGGGTGGTCGTGGTGTTGGTGAGAAGAATGATGTTGCAAGCTACGACAGGAACGAAGATACGAGCCACGAGATGTTGACCGCCGACCCGTACATGACGCTAAAAGAATCGACCGCGTATTTGAAAAGGCGGCTAGGGGTCGTGTCCTCGCCAGAACCAACTACATCCGGCGCTGGTGGTGATGGTGATCCCGGACGAGGTCCTCCTGCCGACCTTCCTTCCGGAGTAGTTGGTCCTCGGCCAAGAACCTGGGAAAGTCTAACGGAAGCGATGAGAGATGTGCTACAGCTGGTGGCGGAAGCGAGATTAAAAGAGCTAGTCCACAACTACAAAACCGACGCAGCGCGCCACGACGAGATGAGAAGCGGTCCCACAGAGCACGTGCAACTGCAGGAGAACCCATCTTTTCATTTGGCCATCGGTTCCGTGGCCGAAGTGTGGCCTGCCCCGGGAGGGGCCTTGAAGTGCTGCTGGGTCGCGGACGACGTCGCAGAAGTGGAGAAAAAAGTCGAGGTTTCGCACGACATGATGCTGGGAAAGGACACGTTGCAGACGCTGTTGTACAAACTCGAGCGAATCGCACTTGACCAGGCGGTTGCGGTCTGCGGACTGAAGCAGCTCGTATCGAAGTTTCCGGACTTGACCTACCTGGCGGAGGAGGAGAATCGGCTTTTTTACGCTGCGATGAATTATGACGGGGTCTTCACATCTTCACCAGGACGACGACAAATAGGGAAAAAAAACGCGACAGGAAACAAAAACAAGCGGAAAAAGAATAAAATGCGAAGAAGTAGTAGTAGTGAACCTCTTGACAACTACCCGACGGGCCCCCCAGTGCAGTACATCGTGTGCAATTTAGAAGATGTTGAGTTATCGGATGTGAGCAGAGATGAAGGTAAAGGTGTGGAGAACGACGACGATGACGGAGATGCTGGTGTAAAAATAGCCGAGAGGAACACCAGACTGGAAGAAAACTTGCTTTCTGTCGCGGTATCGCTGAAACAAAAGCATTGGCTCGAACCCCCCGCGGAGGATTTTGTGGTCATGAAGTACCGGGACCGAAAAACGGGGGCAATTGTGAAGCAGAAGAAGCGCAACTTCGCCTCTTCGCTGCAATTTGAGTCCTGCGGGGCACTGCAGCGGTGGGGGGATTTGCACGAGATGAAAATAAACGGGAAACACAGCACTTCTCCGCCCGACATACAGGACCTGGCTATTGTGTTTGGTAATCTTGGATTTCTCGCCCGACTGCATGTTTTGTTGGCCCAGCTCTACGACGAGGAGCTTGAGCGGCTGGGGCGGGAGTGGTGGCAAACCAACAGAGACACTAAGCGAGGGTGGCTGCCGTTCGGGGTGTATCAGAATAATCCGGGGCAACTGCCTCGCTACACCAAGAGCAACACCAGGAACAACGAGAGCCCTGGCGAGAGGACCAACGGAAAAATAATTGACGGTAAAAATAAGAATCTCGATTCGTCGCCCTTCACGAAATCCTGGTTTTTGCGCGAAAGCATTCGCACGCTGGGGCCGGTGAACGGCCTTTCGAGTGAGGAGCGGGATGTGAAGGCATTTCTCGACGACGTGCAAGAACCTTCTGGGATGAAGGGGAAGCGGAAAATTTTTGTGAATCAGGCCCTTTCATCTGCGGGTGGAACTACATCTTCAAAAGCGAGTGGGAAGATGACGCCGAGGGGCCGCGTGGGACTTGGTACAACTGGTGGGTCCTCGATTGCTGGCACAACTTCTGTCAGCAAGCGAAAGTCATTGCGGCACGAGGAAGTGTTGCTTGTGCTGGGGCACCGGACTCTGAAGACTGTGGACCTGCGGATCCGACTGAACCGCGAGGAGGTCACGCACGTGGAACTCGTTTGGCCCGCGGGTCCCGGGATCGCGAGCGTGCCCAGCGAGTTCGGACCCTGCTTCGACGGCTCGGAGTCCTGGCCCCTGCGGCAGACCCGCGAGCCGATGGCGTTCTGGGCTTTTGTGGAAAACCACTTCCAAAAGGTAAATAAGGTCACCAACACGTCGCTGGAAGACCTCGAGGCTTTCACCGCGCGTCTGAGCAGTGTGAAGGACGTGAAGATGACTCGGGAAATTCAAGAACCCAACGGCGACGAGAAGTACAACTGGACCATCCCCTCGATGGAAAAAATGTTCCCGGAGTTAATGGCAGTTGGAGGTGCAGAAGAAGAACTCGAGGAGAATTTTTCGGAAATAAATCATGAGAAGGGAAGTGCAGCACAAGGATCGGCGACAATGCTGCTACATGGCGAAGATCAAGAACACTCTCCCAGGAGTAGGACCACTCACAGCGTGAGTTTAGTCCTGGAAAAAATCCCGAGCGACGTAGTCTCAGCCTCTGCTGGTACACGTACAGAAGTATTAGACACTATGATTCGCGGGAACTTTCTTCGACTGTGCGTCCGGCCAAGCCTGTTTGACGATCGGCGAGGGAAAAAAACGGGCCGGATTGATTTGTTCCCCAGAGATGATAATGAAAATCCAGAAAACAACAAAAACAAAAACTACCCGCGAAAAGAACAATTCCCCGACTTTATTGATACGTTCGAACCGCTGGATCGCGCGACAAAGGACTTGTCTTTTGTTTTGTCAAAAATGAACAAAGACGTAGTTCATTCTTCGCCTGAACGCCGGTCGTTCACCCTGACGTGTTTCAATGCGGTTCATGACCACCTCCACATAAACAACGAGAACGACGGCAACTCACCGGCCGTGGTGGGAAAATTTTCCGCCACTTATTTTGAACAACCGAGTGAAAAGCCGCCAGCTCTCTTGAACGAGGAGCAGAAGCAGCAGCTCCGCTACGAGCAGGACAATGACTGCGCTTCCTTTGACAAAGTCACCGCCTGGTACGAATCCTCGAACGGCTTCAAGTACTTTTGGGGCTTTCTCGAGGCCACTCACCGACTGCAATTGCTACGCAAAGCGGTAGAGGAAGTGGAGCGCTTCCGATTGCCAGAGACGCGGTCTGTGAACGCGGGTCCGAAAGAAATAGTTCTCGGAGGAGGTTCTTCTTTATTCCCGGCGACCACGACAAACGATAAAAATTATGCTGAAATAAAGTACAACAACTACAGCAGACTGCTTTCCTTCTACGGCGGGCGCACCCCCTACGAGTGGGCATGCGTGTTGACGTCCAAGTATTTGAGTAGTGTGGATCGGGAAATCGTCTCGAGATTGAGCATGCCGTTATTCAGCTACCCCACACGAGAAATTGCGTTGACGATCAGTTTCGCTGAAGCGGACGCGCCCCACCATCTAGTGGGGAAACCCGGCGTCGCCTCCGCCAGGGTACCATTGCCGGTCGTTCCAACCGAGGTGCAAGAAGAACGGGTGCAACTAGACAATCCGAAAGCGGCACCTCCGGAAAGAACGCATCAAAATAACGTGCGTATGACGGCGAGCGTGCTCCCGGGTCCCAGCGGCCGGCTGCGCGCGGGCATTACGCAGAGGTGTTGTGACGCCAGCGCGGTTGGAGAAGCGGACAAACATCCTCCGTCGTTGCCCCGACTCCGGCATAACAAGAATAATTTGAAGAGAAAAATAAATTCCGAGCAGCTGCCCGGCAGCGTCTTGACTCCGTGCCTTACCTACCTGCTGAACTCGGGGTGGCAAAACCCCGCCGCGGCGCTGCGGTCGGTGTACGAACAGGCGGACTTGCTCTGGATCGTGGAAACCTGGCTGCGAGAGTGGTGCAATACGCAAAGCAAAAAGCACAAGGTGATGACGGATTGGAAAGTGGACAGCTTTTTGTCCAGTCGGGGAACGATTTCCGACCAGCAGATCCATTTGATCTTGCACACCCGATTGCCGGGCGCCTGCCCCGGGGTGCACGTCGGTTTCGCCGTCTGCGTGGCAGCTGCGCATAGTGCTGGAACGACAGTGCAAGAGCAGCAACTTCTACCGTTACCGGCGGAGGAACATCAATCGCCTCGGGTTGGAGGAGCGTCAACAACAGCCTGGCCGGACAAGAAATTCTTCCCGCGAGATTTGGTCTGGAAGGATTTGGCCTCGTTTCTGGAGGAAAATTTGACGCCCGTGAAAAAACACGTGGCGAGGCAAACCAAATTTGAAGAGATGCGAGGGAACAACTTAGACACCGCGGTGGCGGATAGTTTAGTTGTTCGGCGCAGTAACCAGGACGCGGCTCCTCCTTCTGGGACGACCGAACAGGAAAAGATGAGCTCGTCTTTATTCGTGGGCACGTATGATTATCGGCCGGATTTTTGGAAAAATAACTTCTCCTCTACTTCTGCGTCTATGCGAAGTAGTACAACAGCAGGTGCTGTGTCAGGACCGCAGCCAGACGCTGCTTCATCTGCTGGTCCGCCACAGCGAGGAGCACTATACAAACGGCAGATTTTACCGATCAAGACGCCGTTGAGCAAGGCGATGACGCAGCGTGGAAAAAAAACCGGCAATCTGGCGGTGGCGTTCAAGAGCAGTGATGCGCAGCAAATTACCACGACGGACCAGCACGGCTACCCGATGCAGATCGAGCGAACCCTCGCTGGTCGCTACGATGTCAATCCCCGGTTTCTGGCAGTACCTCCGCCGTCGGCCGAGGAGCCGAGGGAGGTCGAAGATCATGCACCGGATCTACGTCGTCAAGATCTGGTTCCCTCGTCAGCTGCCCCGAAAACACTAAATCCAGTGTCGCACAACAAGAGGGATGAAGTAGTAGAACAAGCCGTGAACATTTTGTCCATGCCCGGTCTCCTGTCGCACACTTTCCCCCACGAGAAAATTACCAAGGACTTGGTCGTGGGGAATTACGACTTGCTGGCCCAGTACGTGCTTGGCGTGCAGTTCCTCTACAAAGTGGCCAATTTGTGCGCGTACCGACACCGACACTGCACGATCCAAGAGCACGACGAAGGCGACAGCACCTTCGACCAGAATCTGCGCGTGCTGGTGCACCACAGCGATCCGGCACTGCTGGTTGACGAAGAGGGATTGGAACTGATTCGGGAACGAAAGCGAGACGCGCCGCACCTCGAAGATGGACCGGTTGTTGAAGTAGACGCGGAGTATTTGTTGAATCAGAAAGCGCACATTTTTGCCAAGGCAAGGGAGCAGATCCACCCGAAAATGAATTCCGGAGGACCTCCTCCGGAGCGCCGAACGCAGGCGGTACAGGAAGCTCTAGCGCAGCTGGACATGAGTGGTGCTACTTCTACCCGCGCGCGAGGGAACCAACTGAATCTGGAAAGAGGCGCAGGAAATTTCGAACTACAACCAGAAGATGTGAACGAAGATATTAAATCGGATGCGGAACAAAATCCAAATCGTAATTTCGAGCCGGTCATGCTTGTCGAGGAGGAAGAGCAGCTGCAAGGACCACAACGACAACCGTTCCTCCACACGGCGACGCGAGACGAGGAATTTGATCTGTACTTTGCGCCGTCGATCGTGGCCAGCGTGACGGTGCACGGCGGGGCCCGGGGCTGCCACTTTCAGCTGCATCGGAACGGCTGGGTCTCGGTGCGCTTCGCGGACGGAAGCAAGAGCTACAAGTTATCGCACGACCTGGTCACGGCTGCGGGGGCTCCTTGCGTCATGGACCATGGTTTGTTGGATAACTACAGAACAACTGAATTACAACCTCTACACGGAGATGATGAAAATACTAGACCTTTTCACTACCTACAACACGGAGCCGCAGCAAATGACATCGCAGCCGAGTCACCTTCCCATCTAACAACCTCGTTCGTATCGGTGAATGCTATGGGGGCTTGGCTTGCCTTGCACGAGGCGGAAAAGGACGAGGCTGAGTCGATCGAGGCTGACGTAAACGACGATGTTCTTCAGGACGACGGGCAGAAAAATAAGCCGCGCTTTTTAGCAGAAAAACGGGCTTTGGAACAGGAGATGTTTCGTTTTTTGAAACAAAACCCGCAGCTTGCGCCGGTATTTTGAATAAGATCAGTTTTTTAAAAATGAAGGTGCTTTGTGTCGGTGAAGATGTTGTAAATTTATCGAATGAAGACATTGACTTATCTATGCAGCTCGCACGATGTTGGTGTGGACGGGAACAATAAAATTTATTGGTGCTCTTTTTTCGTTCGCGCTAGACGTAGATAACCCTACATGTAACTCATCCTCTCTTCAATATCTTTCTTCTCACAGGCCGTGCTCGGGGACGCCAATCCAAGCCTGTTTGGGAACATTTACCAGAAAAAGTTGAAATCCAGTCTGGCGCCGCTGCACCAGAAAGTGGAGCGGCAGATTCAGCGGCAGCGGGCCGCCATGAATAGCGAGGAGGAGAACGAGGAAGAAGAGGTTAGCCAAACTGGGAGTGAGGGAGGACAGCAGCAGAGCAACGTCTATTCTAAAAATGGGAAGTCGCAAGAGGACGTCGACGCACTGGAGCAGAATGCAGAAGAACATCTCGTCCCCGACGATGAGGATGAAGAAATTGTAGCCGACGATGAAGATCAAAGGAAGCGAAGGGTTTTTCTGGATACAGAAATCAATAAACTAGACCCAAACGACGCGGTGTTCCTGTGTAACCGGTTTGAGAACACAGTGAACTTCGTCCTGGACCTGGTCTTCCAGAATTCCCCAAAGCCGGCAGCCCTGTACTTGCGCGAGGCGGTGCGACCGAACTTTCTGCTGGGCTTCGTGCGGAGCCGGTGGCAGCCGAAGCAAAACGAACCCAACGCGTTGGAGCACGAGGCCGAGGTGGTTATCTGTGCGAAGGAAGGTGATGCGGACGATGAGGAGGTTGCTATCAAGCGGTACGATTTCTGGAAGTAGCAAAACGAATTAAATACAAAACAAATGAAGAGCACCTAACAGCGAAGACGACCGAGCGACAATTTTTTTACTGCACAACCACGTAGTACCAGTGATGTGGCAAACAACGCAGATTTGTTTCTTGGGATGTTGCCGGTTGTTGACTACTTTCTGGAGTGCCACTTGGTGGAAGCTCACCAAAATGAGTAGAGTAGAAAGAGGCCTGGAGTTGAATCCATCACGAAAAATCTCAAAGTAGATTCGACATGATAGTACGTCTAAAGAAGACCATATCTCTGTGGAAAATAAAAAACACGCGGCGTGGTTGCAGCCGAGTTTGGAATAATGAAAAAGAGAATTTAGCGCTAGGGCCTCGGTGGCCGAAACCAGACAACAGTGTTCGGCTGTGAGGTATATTGTGTTCAGTTTCCCAATGCTTCTCGTTTTCGTATGAAGTCCAGGGATTGATGGGAGCTTGTGCCCCGACTGTCTACATTCACAGGCTCAGCAGTGTGGGCCTCGCTGAACCCAAAGGCGGGGGCCCTTTAGGCCGCGCCCCTCTATGGCGCGCGCGGAAAGCCGCCCGTATTTGGGCGGATCCACCAAGCACCCGGGCGGGCCAGCCCCTTGCCTCCGCCTGTAGTTTTCAACCTGGCGCCGCCCGGGCTTCCTGCTGGAGAGCGGAGGGAGAGGCATGGGGGAACTTGTGCGGGAAGCGCGCGGCGTGTGCCCGTGGTGGTGCTTTTCGGATGGCCTGGCCGATAGTTAACGATCCGGAGCCGGTTCGGAACGCTTACGCAGGCCCGCGACGTGCTCACGCGGGAAGCGGTTAGAGGCTGCCGCAGCGTTGTGCTCGGTCGGGAGTGCTTCAGCTACACGGGGAGCGCGGGGGCCTATTTTCGCCGCTGGGGCCGGCCGTGGGTGGGTGCGTGCGTGAAGCGCGCCGGGCGCTGCGCGTCGCGCCTCGGCTTTTCCGCCCCGCCCCCCCAGGCGTGGGGCGCAGGAAATCAGTGTGGTCGGGCGACGGGGTGCGCAAACTCGCGGCGGCCGCCGTAATCCGCGCCGGTCACCGCAGCCGCCGCTGCCTCCGGCATTACGTCCGGCATGACGGGCGCCGTTGCAGTTCCGCGCGGGCGAACGCTGCGCGGCTTTTGGAAATCACGGAACCCCCCGCCGCAGCAACGCGGCCGACCCGCCTATCCCCCGGCAGGGCTCGGCCCATGTGATGGGGTTCACGCTCTACGAGGCCACCCCGGTCATCGCAAACATTTGGCCGCGCCTGCCGCCTATCCGGGGCCCCACCATTGGCGCACTCAACTGGCAGTCGCTTTTTCCGGGACACACCGGCCGGATACTGGGGCACGAGGTTCTCGGAGGTCGCCCCGCAGGTCCAGCAGCGGCGGGAGCAACGGCGGCGATGATGCCGGGCCCGGTGGGCCCGTTCCTGGTTGCCGGGCGCGCGGCTTTTTAAGCGCGGCATTTCTTTGGAGAAGTTGGCGCAAAATAACTGGGATCGCGAGGATTTTTTTTATCGGCGCCTGCTTGCGTGGCCTCCGTCCATCTTCCCCGGAGCAAAATGGGAACCAAGTGCGCGGGCTGATATTGTCGGGTCTGTGGTCTTCTGGTGGACGTTCAAACTTCAGAAGAGAAGCGGGCAGTGGGGTCCCGGTTTGCCTGCGCGGTTTTACGGCTTTGGCCGTCGCCTCGGTCGCCGGCCCCGCCCCCCCTCGGGGGCCTGCGAACTCAGAGCGGAAGGGCGGCCGGGGCGCCGCTCCCGGCCGCGCGCGATTTTTTTAGTCACGCGGAGACACCCCGGGCGGATTTCCCTGCTAAAAATCCGCTAAAATTTCCGGGATTTCAAAAATTCCGGGCGCCCGTTTTGGCGGGCCCGGCCGGCAACCGCCTGAGGGCAATAGCCAGACCCTGCCCGCCCCGCCACGCGCCTTGGCTGTGTCTTTCCTTTGTTCGGCCTCCCGCTTGTTAGGTTGGCCATTGGCGCGATGCCCTCTCGCTTTCGAAGTTTTAAAATTTAAAAATTTGGGCCGTTTTCCGGTGTAAAGGGGGCCGCGCAATTTTTCCGGGCCCTTCGGAGTTTCCGGAAGAGGTTGCTCGGTGGTCATTTGGGTGATGTATGGCGCACCGACCCGAGGGCTGGACTTCAGCTTGTGTTGGTGTTGCGTGCGAAGTGGCGTGCATCTGTGTGCGTTGCCACTTCGCATTCCGCAGGTGTTTTGGCTTGTGCTTCTCTTGGCGTTGAAGACGTTGTTCTCCCGCCCTCGGAACATGATGTTCGACATGGATTTCGAACATCATCTTCCAAGACCGTCCAAAGCCGCGCACTTCTGGTATGGACATTTCGGCCAGCCCAATTTTAGAAGATCCGAACATTGTCCGTTTTCGGCTTCTAAAATCGGGCATTTTCGGCTTCTAAAGTCCCGGACCCGCACCTTTTAAAATCACAAAACACGCAAATCCTACGGGATTTTGCGCTACCGGTGATTTTAGAAGATTTTTTAGAGGCGGGACAACGTCCGGTATTTTCCGCCTCCGGGCGGGAAATTAGAGGACGTTTTAGAGGAATCCGGGAAAAAATTAGAGTTGGGTTTTAGAGGTGGTTTTTAGAGACCACTTTTAGAGACCACTTTTAGAGGCCGATTTTAGAAGGCCATTTTAGAGACGCGTTTTAGAGACGCATTTTAGAGACGCGTTTTAGAGGGCAAAATTAGAGGCCGACTTTAGAGAGGGAAATGAGAGGACAACTTTAGAGGGCGAAATTAGAGGGCGACTGCAGAGGGGAGAGCGGAGATTGGATGCGCAAGGTCTTGTGGGCAGTCCATCTCGTCAGGCCGTGGCGATTTCCTCGTCGGAAATGTCATTCGAGCCGCGGCATTTTTCCTCTCGGTGGTCGGGGTTGTGCCGATGCGTTTTGGCGTATCGTCTAGTGGGCCGCCAGCTTTGCTCTTTGGGGATGTCTTTAGCATGGTCTGGGTTTCTCCTCTTCGCGACATTGCCTCCGCGCCTCGCTGGGCTCTCCTTCCCACTGACGTTCTTCGCCTGGTCCGCCGATGGGGAATCTGGGTGGGCCTTTTTTTTTCAAAACCGGAAAAATTAGAGAACTATTAGAAAGGAAAACCGCCCGGGCGTTTTCCGCCTGATTTTAGGGGCGCGCGGAGCTGGGGAGTGCTTTCAGTAAGTATTCGCGCGGCCGGCCCCGGCCCGCATGCGCGCCGCAGCTTTGGGCCCGGCCGCGCGCCAGGGCCCTCCGCGTTGTTTGCCCGGGGGCCCTACGCGGGCGAACATTGGCCGCCTAGCTCTTCGGCGGGCGCGCTTGGTGCGGCCCCGCCGGCCACGCCACCCACGCGCACGCGTGCGCCTGCACGGGCGCCCCGGCAGTATGCGTCCGGTGTGCCCACTTGCAGTGGCCGCGTTGGGCCAGTTGCTTGGTTGGATATACCGACCGCCTGCCCCGCATCGCTGGCTCCATCAATGTCGCTCGCATACGGCAGACTTTGATTCGTGTATTGCTTGGCCCCGACATACGGGGCCGAGTGATGGCTTAATACCACAGTAGCGCGCTACTTGTCACGCAAGAACCAACTAGAAGCCAAGCAGGGGGTCCTGTCTTAGTGGCAGGGCCGCAAGTGGCGTCGCTGTAGCGATGGGTCGATGGTCTTGCTCTGATGCCACCCAGGCTTTTGTGTTCGCGACCGTGCAAATGTTGAGTGGTGCCGAAATTTCAAAATTTTATCACAGACCTCCTTTCGCACACCTTCACCTTCACGCCCACCTCCCTCGTCTGCTGGCCTGTACACCGAGCTGTAAAGAGCGAAGCCGTCTATCTCACAAGCTTCTGCTGTAGCTGAAAGCGGAGGTCTTCGAGAGCAAAGAGGAAAAAAAAAGCTGCCTCTCCACGTCCCTACTTTTCAGAGCTTGAAAGCTATTACCACCTGTTTGCTCCTCAGCTCGTTTTTCTTGTGCTTCTGGTTCGTCTATATTTCGACACTTTTTCCGAAATTTGTAGTGCTCAACACGTGAACGAGGCACCATAGACAGAGAACACAGCACGGGAAGAACAACTCGGCTCTTCGATAAAAGTTCCCTCCTTTTTACTTTGAGCATGACACAGCGTGCATCTCCGTCCCGGGGCCGGCGCGCTCCGGTGAGTCCTTCGCAGAGAGAACGGCTTCTCGTCGACTCGGGGTTGGACCAGCGCTCCAGACTACTCTCGACGACCCAACACGGAGCCGCGACCGTTTCAGCTACAACAGGGCAGCTCGTGGACGAGGAGCAACACCCCCATTCTGCGCAGCGTCACCAGTTACAGCTCCACCAAAAGCCGTTGTACCACGGCAAAAATGGGGCAGCAGCGCGCACCTACCACATCGACCCGGCAAAGTATTCCATTCTCCAAGCCGGAGGGTCTTCTTCGTCGTCCTCCAGCGCCAGAACCGGTAATATTAAGACAGCACAATCGTCAACATCTGCAGGAGCCCCCACCACCACCTCTGTGCAGACTTCTGCCGCTGACCAGCAAGAGCGTTCTTCAGCAGCAACATTCTGGCCACCGCCGCGCACCATGGCTCGGGAGCCGCACGGCGGCGCAATCACCGGACGCAGCCCCGCTACCTCTTCCTCGGCAGTGGATCTTCCAGTGGCGGTCGCGCCGTCGCCCGTGGAGAGGCACCGAGAGGTGGTGCAACAGCTCGGTGGTTCATCGGTTGGTACGGCTTCTGCTTCCGCCGCCGCGACGAGTACAACAACCAGTCTTGTTTCGGCGACAACATTTGGTGCAGCCCCGTCGACGACTTCAAGTGCGTCGATTTCGCTCACGGGGTCGTACATGGCAGAACTTTCGCAGCGTGTGGACGAGGCCCGGAAAAGAATCAAGCTTTCCGAAAATTTCAGTTTGCATTCGGCGCGAGGAGTTGTAGAGTACCCTGCTTCCGGCAGGACGACGAGGACGACCCAGCAGGCCACGTCGGCGATAAACGGGGACACAAACGAAGATATTTCATCAATAAACACTGCAGAAAGTAGACTGCCACTGCGTGGTGATCCGGCCGCTTCCTCTTCTCGTGTGAGCAGCAAGAACAGGAGTTTTGATGTTCTCCCTTCGGCGCAAGTGGCACCGCAGGAGCGGACCGGAGTTTATAGCTTCGGCGGCGGAGCGGGAGCAGGAGCCGCTCCAGCACCAGCTACTTCGGGCTCTTCCTACGTCAGGCCAAGTGGCGGAGATCTTCATTGTGGGTCCGAAATTGCTACGTTTGCAACTACCAACGAGGCCGCGTTTTTTGTCGACACCAATGAGCGCCAGCTGGAAGCTAATGTTCCAGCGGAGAGCGATTCCGGAGGAGAGGTGCCGAGCGAGGACGACTCGGAACTTTTGGCGCATGAAGAGAAGGCACACACGGTCCTCTCACCGATGTTGCCGCAGACCTTTGTCGGCAACAAGACCACAACAACCTCGGTTGAGGACGTGCAAAAGCTGAAGGAAAAATACCTCGCGAAAGCTGCAGCCGCGGCAACGACAACCCCGCGAACAGGTGAGGAGCCACAGACTGTGCCGTCCACTACCTCAGACCCGGTCGTGGTGACCTCCGCTCGAAGCCGGTTGGCACAACCCAGGTTCTCGCCCGTCGCGGTAACGAATAAACCAGAAGTTTCAACATCGATGCAGCTTGTAGGACAAACTGGGTTTGGGCCTAGCTCGAGTATGAAGGCTGCCGGGTCGTCGGAAGATACAACTCTAATATCACCCGCAGCAGGAGGCAAAGCAGATTGTGACTTTGCTGAGGACGGCTCGCAAGTCATGGAAGACACCAAACCAAGCACGGAGCAGCTCAGCTATATCGCCGACCACGATCCGCCTCCTGCGGACAACGCAGCTTCTACGATGGAGCGGGTGCAAGTAGCGGTTCGGATCCGCCCGCTGATCAGCCGCGAGGCCCAGAACGGGTGCGCGGAGTGCGTTGTTTGTCCGAATGGCAGCAGTTCGCTGGACAACAGCAACCCTGCAACTACGTCGGCGGGGGCGTTACACTCAACACTCGCAACACCCCACTTCGACCCGGTTGTTGCGATTGGGCAGCAGCGGTACACCTTTGATTACGTGTTCGGCACCGATTCGACACAGCAGCAAGTGTTTGAGACGTGCTGCCGCCCGTTGGTGCCCGGCGTCTTCGAGGGGCTCAACGCCAGTCTGCTCGCCTACGGGCAGACCAGCGCGGGGAAGACCTACACCCTGGGCAGCTTTGCGCAGGCGGTCCACAACGGGCTGGGGGACGCGCAGTCGGGCATGATCCCCAAGTTCGTGCAGTGCTTGTTCGCGGAAATGGAAAAGCGGAAGACGGAGAAGTTTTTGGTGCGGTGCAGTTTTCTCGAACTCCACAACGAGGAGTTGAAGGACTTGCTGGCTAGTAGCAGCTATCCTGTGCAAAAGTATCGTACTCGTAGTAATTGCAATCGTGCAGTACAAATCTCTTTCTCAAGGCAAATCTGCATTACAAATTCAGTTTCTCATGCTGAGAAAATTTGTCATGCGATTTATACTAGTGCGATGCTTTTGCAATGCACAGCAGCCTGTCGGCTGCAAGTACAGCAACTTCTAGTGGTGGAGCGGCGGGGGCTTCGTCTTCTTCTTTGCAGGGGCTTGTGATTCGGGAAGACAGGGAACGAGGTAAGAGGTTAAAAAGAATGCTGTAGGGAGATGAAAATTTGGAAGAATAATTGTTTTGTTAGCTGCTGCTCCCTAGCCCTACGTAAGTCGCTGTATGCAGTTGTCGCGTTCCACCTGCTGTGGCCGCACGAGTTAGTGCCCGATTCATGTTGTTGCTATTTCTTTCTAGACACTCGGTATTTGTTGAAGGCTATTTGAAACCCCGCCAAGGCGTCGTCGTTTCCGGACTCCGCGAAGTGGAGGTGCGAACGGCCAGTGACCTCCTGAAAGTTCTGGACCGGGGTGCTGTGTACAGAACCACCGGCGCAACTCTAATGAACGACTACTCCTCGAGGTATATGTTGTTTTCTGACGTAGAGGTCTCTCTTCTACAAATGGCCAGGAATTCCAATTCGATCCTTATTCCCGCTAGACCTGATCAAGAAATGAAAACAATACGACAACATCAACTCCCCATCGAACTCGAATGAAAAGGTCTCACGCGGTGTTTTCCGTCGTTGTGGAACGGCAGAAGCAGGACGGCGACTGCCTGACGGCAAAGCTGCGGTTTGTGGACCTTGCCGGGTCCGAGCGCGTGAAAAAGACCGGCACGATGGGGGACCGGTTCCGGGAGGGCGTGGCGATCAACCATATCGCAAGAAAAAAGTGTTGCAGTTACACATTGTGTTGCAGGCCAAGCAAGACAGAGCAGCTCTGTCATGCCGGATATGCATAGGTGCTTCGTTTCATAGGTGTTTTCCCTTAGGATTTCTGCATTGCAAGTTTTCTCTCTCATGCAGAGAAATATGTGTTGCTGAATTGACAACAAGTGTGTACCTGTAGTACTTTTTTCGTGCGATTAACGAGGGCCTGCTCGCACTAGGAAACGTGATTGCGGCGCTCGGGGACGCGAGTCTGAACAAGGCGCACGTGCCGTATCGCGATTCCCGCCTCACCCGGCTCCTGCAGGACAGTCTGGGGGGGAATTCCCGGACCGTAATGCTCGCGTGCGTCAGTCCGGCAGACGTCAACTTCGGAGAAAGTTTGAACACATTGAAGTAAGTACTTGTTTTTTTGCTGCTTGTTGATCGATGATCCGCCGTGGCCTACGAGTTTTCTTTCTACCAAATGAAAAAGGAATCGCAATTGATCGTGTTCAGTTCAATTATGGTTGGATGTTCAATACCTATCGCCTTGTCGACAAAAAAACTCCACCAACCCAGGTACGCCAACCGTGCGCGCAATATTAAGAACAAAGTTTCCCAAAATCTCAACGTGGAGGACGCAGAACTGGTGAAAATGAAGCAGCGCATATGCAAGAAAAAAACTGTGTAAGTGTAACTTTGTATATGCAGAACATGCAACAGAGTTACGCCTGTCATGCCAGACAGCCATGAAGTCCTCTTTTCATGTGTGTTTTCCCTTACAAGCAACGCATGACCGGTTTTCGCTGTCATGTAGAGCAAATTTGTGATGCTGTCAGCCAAGCAAAGTTACACGAACAGAGTTTTTTTGTTGGATAGCGCATCCAGGAGCTGCAGCTGGAACTGTTGATTGCGAAAACGGACATGAGCGGCCGTGGTGCCGGCGGAATTACATCGGCTACGATGCGTTCCGACGGGCAGATTTCCGACGTGGTGGCGGAACTGCGGGAGCAGCTGGACCGGTTTGGAAAAGAGAACAAACAGCTCCAGAGCGAAAACACCGAATTGAAAATCAAGCTGCGCGAGGCCTCGGAGGAAACGGAGAAACTGCGGGCGCAGCACAATTTCATGGCCAGTAAGCTGTTCACGACTGACGACGATGGTGACACAAACGATTTGGCGAGCAACGGGGAAGGTGACTTGGAGAAAAAAGCTTTGAAAGCGTACTTGAAAGAGATCGACGACCAGAAAAAGCGGATTCGGAATTTAGAGAGCAGACTGCAAAAAGCGGTGGCCGATCAGAAGATCGCAAACAACAACAGTTCCGAGTTGCAGCGCGTGATCGCACAGAGTCGCGCGCAGGTCCTCGTCGATGCATCTTCATCGCAACAGATCCTCGTTGCCAACACAGCTCCTCGAGAGGCAACATCAAACAATACCGGCAGCGCCGCCACAGCTTCTGCAGCGGAAGAGCCGCCCCTGGACATGGATGAGCTCGAGGACCTCACCCACGCGGCCACGGATCAGGCCGAGGAAGAGACGTTTCGGAAGGAGCAGCAGAATTTTATTGTGAGGAAAAATCCCCCCTCCCCATATCAAAACGAAGTTTCTGATGCTGGATTTGCGTACACAAATCAGATTTGTCCTGCTAGAGAGGCCTGCACGCCTATGCTGACCCTGAGTAGGGAGGTTTTGGGCTAGGCGCTGAGCATGGCAAACGTCTAGTCTGTAGGGCCAACAGCATCACAAACCGCCTGCAGAATGCGGCGGAGCCTGTGGGGTTGCGTTCTTGCAAGACAGAGACGATCTGTGGTCACCAATCAGCATTACAAATTTCTTGAGACGTGCCTTTTCGATATGGGGAGGGGGGATTTTTCCCTTTGATAAATTTGCAGGAGCGCATGGTGGATTTGGAGAAGGCTATAGCAGAAAAAGAGAAGTTGATGGAGCAGCTCTGTTTCCAGGAAAGGGCATTTTACAGCATGAAACAGCGTTACGAGTCCCGGTGCAAGGAGCTCGAGGACCAAATCGCGAATGTGCAAGCGGACAAGTTGAAACTGGAAAAGGAAATCTCGGAAAAGGGCAGTAGTACCACCACTGGTCCGCTGTCTGGTAGTGCTACAACAACTCCAACGCCGGTAAGTAGTAGTTCTAATCAGAAGCAGGCGCTGCTACAGGGCAAGCTCGCGGAGGTTAACCGGCACTTGACGCAGCTGCAACGGCAGCAGCAGGAGGCGCAGCGGCTGTTTCGCGCCAAGGAGGCGCAGGAACGGAGGATGCTGAAGATGGGCGACGAGATCGCGCGCCTCCGGGGCCAGCGCGACACCATCCAGCACCGGGTGCGGCAGGAGGAGAACCGGTTCCGGAAGTGGAAGAAGGAGTGGCAGGCCAAGTACAAAAACCTGCAGGAGGAAAACAACGCGCTGACCAGTAAAATCCGGAGGCAACAGGTGCTCGCGGGCACGCCGGTAACCTACCCCGCGAATGTCAGTGGTGGGTCGACGTCCACGCTCCGGTCCGGGGCTGCGACGCCCTTGCTGGTTGGAACCTCGCAGCCGCGAACACCACTCGGACTTGGTGGTTTGAAGTGGAATAGTACAGCTGCAGCTTCTAACGCAGCAACGCCGGTTGGAACTAGACATTCCAGCGGCTCGACGCAACTGCAACATCCCCGCGGGAGCAGTACTACTAGTGGTACTACAGCGGGAGGTGTTGAACAAACCTCCAATGCAACGAACAAAACGCAGCTGCTAAGCGGGGAGATCGCGCAGCGAAAATTGTGGGTGGAGCGCGAGATGGCCCGCGCACAACGGCTGAAGGACGCCAACACGAAACTGGAAAGAGACCTGCGAGAGCGGGACGATAAGGTTTCGCAACTCCAGCAGTTAAACGAAGAGCTGCAAAAGCAGCTGTTGACCAACGGCGACGACGAACAAATGCTGCGGGAGGAGAAAGAAACGTTGCAAGCCGAGCTCCAGTACGACACCGACCGGATCGCCGAAACGCAAAAGGAGCTCGCAGAGTTACTGCAAGGGGATAATGGTACAGGTACTTCCACTAGCAGCAGCGCTACTTGTAGTTCTACTACTTCAAGGTGGCCTGCTAGTGGTACTGGCGATAGAGCAGGTGCTACAACATCCTTCGGGGCGAAGCTATTTGAGAAGCTGCAGTCGCACCGCAACGTGGCCACGGTGTGCGTGGCAGCGCTGGACCAATTGGACGAGGCGTTCTCCGAGGCGAAAGCGCTCAAAACGCGCCTGCAGTCGCTGGAGGCTGAGATCGAGCAGGGACAGTTGGTGCAGACCGACTTGCAGCAGCGTTTGGACGTCCAGCAGCAGGAAGCGGAGAGGGAGCTGGCGGAAATACAGCGGCTGCACGTGGAGAAGGAACTGGCTTTGCTAAACGAAGTGCAAGGTGGTGTTACCTCTTCTACGCAGGTAGAAGGGAACTCTGCCGGCCCTAGTGCAACGTCCACCTCTCCGGCAAAACAGAATAAGCCAGGCAGTGGCAATGGCAAGAAATCCTCACTGTTGACCGGAAATCACCATAATGAGGAGGATCTGCGTTCGGAGCAGTTGCGGCTCCTACAAGAGCAGAACTTCGACCTGCGCAAACAAAACGACGAGCTGCGGCAAAGCGGGACAAGACCTGCGGATGAACCAAGCGCCAGTACAGCGAGGATATTCCCCCCGCAAGGTCGTGACTCGACCGCAGATCACCTGCAGGACGAACTCAATCAGTTGAAAGAAACCGTTACCGACTTGCGGCGAGAAAACGCGGCGCTGATAGCGGAGCAAGCAAGCAGTAGTAGTAGAAACAGCTTTTTGGATCATGATCTGAGTCGAGGAGCTCCTGGTGACCACATCATGGAAGACTTGGATAGTGGAACTCCTGGTGGTGGATCAGGAACTTCGGGATCTCTCGCGACAACACTCGTCGTACCAGGATCATCGAAACGATCTAAAACATCATCCTCGAAGCCCGCAGCGGGCACGCTGAGCAAGTTGCTCTACGAGTTAGCGGACGAAGCCATCGCGGCCAGCGCAGCCAGCAGTAAAAAGACGAGTGAGAGCAGCAGTGGTACCCAGTCGTCAGGCAGCTCCAGTGCTAGTGCGACCGTTTCGCAACCACAGCCCAGCCCCTTGCCGGCAATTTTGGCGAAAGCGCAAGCTCTACTGTTTGACATTTGGTCGGACGTGGGCATGGGCGCGGAGAAGCAGAAAGCCCAGCTGTCGATTCTGGAGAAGCGGGTCATTGACATCTGCGCCCACGAGTTGGAGCACCAAGAGTACCGGTGGTATCAGCTGAGAAAAGAAGCCGGTCGGCTCGAGGAGGGGCTGTCCAAGTGCTACTCGATTACAGTTGGGGGTTCTGGTACAACTTCAGCATCTACTGGTACCTTCTCGGCGAGCGGTGGCAAGAACTACACAAGTGGCAGTGGCGCATCGGGCAAAGCACTGAATACCGGTGGCACATCAACTGCAAGTGGCTCCTTACAACTACCGGCTGCAAGCAGTTTCCCGGAACTGCTCTCGAAATATGACGTCCGGCTAGCAACCACTGTGAAGCAGAACGGGTTTTATAACCAGGGTAGTTCAACATCAACGTCGCACTCATCGACAGAACAACACCAGCAGCTACAGCAGCCATGTGGCGCCAACGGCAACGCCGTAAATAATACACCAGGTAGTTTCAACATAAATGCGTCCTTGCTGAAGGGAAACATCCTTGCCTCCACTGCGACGCGGGGGAAAAAGCCTTCCGCTTTGACCGCAGTGCTTGACAAGTATTCTGTGTTGACCTTGTCTCCGCAGAAGCATCAAGGAGATCTCGGAACGTCATCAAGCTCAAGTTCATCTACCGGGCCAGCAAATGGACTCGTCTTTCACCCCATCGGAGGAGCTGCAGCATCTTCCTCTTCCAGTTCTCTATCGGAGCAGAATTCAGCTGCTGTCGTACCAACTACCCCACTGCCGCTGCACGAACGGCTGCAGAAACTGCAGCACGTGGCAAAGGATGTGTTGACCGAACAGGTCAGCCAGTTGCGCTTGCTAGCGGAGGAGCTCTACCTCGTCCCGGCGGGAACGAAAGCGGTGGGAGGAAGGATCGCAAAGAAGTGGCTCGTGTATGGTGGTGGATCCTGCAACATCCCGGCTGAAGGTGAAGAGCAAGCCGAGGTTGATGTTGATCCTGCAAATGGTCGCGCGGAACGGCAGTCATCTGCTAGCACATCAACGACGTCGAGAGCATCGGATGTGGTACTGGTGTCGAAGAGCAGCAGTAGCTCCTCTACGCAGGCGACATCAAAGTACAACTATGCCTCCTTCACCCCCGGACCCCGCACCCTCGCGTCCGTGCAGCAGCAGCAAAACGATTTTTCCCTGCAAGAAGCGCACGACGCGACTTTCCTACAGCCACCGAAAACACTGTGGGCGCCCATGAGCGGAGTGGAGCTTCGCCTCTTTGTCGACGGAGAGATAGCGAGTCTGACGGATGAGGAAAAAGCGAGCAACTTGCTAACGCCAGGTGGAGTAGTTGCCTCAACACTGCCCGGAGGAGCCGGAGCTGGTGAGGCTACGACACTTGCTCCGTCGGTAGCTGGAGGATCATCGGGAAGTGGTGTACTAAAGGCGTCGAACCAAAGGAGCGAGCATCTCCTTTGCGAAGTTGCACAGCGCAACCAGGAACTGCAGCTGGTCAAGAGAGCCGTCGCACACGTGAAGCAGAAGCTGCAAAAGGAGATTTCGCGCTACAACAACCGATTGGAACAACAAGGACCGGGCTTGTCGCAAGAGCAACAAGTAACTGGCGGTTCGTTTGGAGGGGGTTCTTTTGGCAGTAAGCAGGGTGCCAGTACTAGTACAACAACGCCACATCAGACCACTTCCGATGCGTCGAGTGGAGTAGACCACCAGGAAAGCAACTCGTCTTCTATCCAGATAAAATCCCTCTCCGACGCACGGGCGGCCAAGCATCGTGGGCAGCAGCAGGGAGCATCAAACTCAAGCTCCTCTGCGACGTCCACACCGGTAGTTGTTGTGGATCTGAGTAAGAAAACGGGGAATACGCCGAAAAACAAAGACAAGAAGCAAAGCTCGTCAAGTAGAACATCAGAGCAGGAAATTCAAAGCGTCATTTCATCAACTCCCTGCTCGTTTTTCGAAGTACGAAAACTGGAACTGGAGCTCGAGCGGCTGCAGGAGGAGTGCCGGGCGGAAGTGGCCGGCGCCCGCGTCGAGCTTGCGGAATTGTGGGAGGAACTGCAGACCCCGGAGGAGGAGAGAAACGGGTTCACCGCCCGGGTGAAGAGCCTGCTCAACGGGACCGGTTGTAAAAGTTCTGGCACGGATTCCCATTCCGCGGCAAGTAGTACGACCTCGACGCCGATAAACAACGGGGCAGGAATGATTCATCTTAGCGGTGTTGAGAAGAACGATACTGGTACAACTCCCAGTGAAACTACAAGTAGTAGACCAACGTTGTTCGGAGCGGGCGGAATAGCTGCAGGAGGACTCTCCTCTGAGACTTGTCAGCAGCTGGATGCGGACGTGTTTGCCACATTCGCAGTGTCGCTGCGCGAGGAAGTGGACGCATCAACTTCCTCGAGTAGTACAACTGTGACTTTGGACCACGATAGTTCATCCTCGCAAGGCAATTCCTATTCCACCACGTTTGGCAGCTTCCTCGGACCACCTTCCAGCGCCAGCCCTGGCAGTTCGCCCCATTTCGCCGGTTTTACGCTGCTGAGGCAAAGCCCGCTGAAGGCGTTGTTGCTTGTGCGTCGAGAATGTCACCACCTGCGGGTGAAGACGGAGGCGCGGGCGATCATCTTGCGCAAATACGACCAGTGCGTGCAGCTGAAAACCAAAATAAGGGAGTTTGAAGCCAACACGCAGGAGAAAGGCGCGGATCGGTTCAAGGTAGAGGCTGTCTTTGAGATGACTTGACTCTTGTGCTTAAATTTGAAACATCCTTTTCGTGCGGTGTTTCGTGGTAGGCAGTCGTAGTCGCAATGTAGCTCCTACCTACTCTTTTCATCTTTGCATGAGAGGTTTTTTGCTCATAAAAAGAAGGAACTTAGCTCGCGGCATCAAAGAAAGAACCCTAAATCTTCACATCACCTCATGACAGGGCAACTCGATTTTGCTCTTGCAGGAGGAACAGCAGCGGAATCGGCTGCGGCGCAAAAAAGAGAAACTGGTCGAGGAATTGCTGCAGAAGGTCGAAGAGTGGGAGAATTGCTGCCAGGAGAAGTTTATGCAATGCAAAAGCATCGCACTAGTATAAATTGCATTACAAATTAGCCCAGCATTACAAATTGAATTTGCAATGCTGATCTGCCTTGAAAAAGAGATTTGTAATGCATAAATACAATTACTACGAGTGCGATACTTTTGCACAGGATAAAGTTTCTCCTGCACGACTCCGACGCGTTGCTAAAGGACGAAATCGTCAAGCTCCAGATGGCCACCAACATCTAACGATTTTTTTTCGCAGTTTTCGGTTGTAGAGTTGAACGCCGGAGGTGCAGCGAGAAATGTTGACGCCGAGTGTCTTGATAATCAAGACTCTAATTGTAACAATCAATAGAAGTCGTAGTCGAGTTTTTAGAGAATGAAAAAAACGCAGGAAGCAAATGACACAACTTGAAGAATAGGTATTAACAAAGATGAAAGTAGAGGAGTTACACGATAAAATCAACACATTAACACAGGTAGAAGAAGCAGTCGTGGTACTATGTTGCGCGTAGAAGTTGTCATAATGTTTACTTACAGCACGGCTCTACTACTATCGTTTTTGCATAAAAATGAACGAGGAAAGCACCACAGTAGCTGCGCTATGAATTGGATCGAAAATGAACAATGATTTCAAGTGAGAAGGTCGCAAAAAATGCAGCATCTTGTCTGGTGCAGTCACCGCTTGGCACGACGTGCTCAGTGCGTACTTTTATTCTATTCAGCAGTTCGTTTTGTTGAGTGGGGTGGAGCCAGTGACGAGCGCGAAACAGCAGGAACCGCAGGAAGTAGATTTGGATCTGCTATGAACGATCGGAACAGTTTGTACGGCTAGGGGGATTGAAGATATTTGCTTCCTAGTAGAGCAAGGTAATTACAATTAGACATAGAGTGCACTTTTCGATGAACCCAGGAGGCTCATCATCATCGTGCCCACGACCTGAGTGGGTATCATAGATAGTCGCGCTGCGCTGTTGTACTGACACTGAATTAAAAATAGTACATAGCCTCAGGCTGTGATGTGTATGTCTCTCTTTATCACGAGTTGTACAAACGTGAACGTCAGTTTTTGAAAAAAATGGGTATTTCCAAGTTGATTCCGAGTGTGGAAGGCCTTTTTCCTGGTATAAAGGTCGACGCTTCAACTGCCGCGACCATTCCCGCACGCACCACGCACCTCTACATCGATGGAAACTTCCTACTCCACACAGCAAGCGGAAGCCGTGGCGGCGCGAAAAAGAAGGCAAGCGAGAAGAGGAGATCGCAGGCTGTTTCAAGTAGTACTGGTCCTGATGGAGTATCAAATAAAGATCACGAGGAAAATAAACTAGACGTAGAAAAAATCTCCTTCGTCTGGCACGACGCTCGTTTTGACGACCCTGTGGCAAAAGATGCGGAGATCGAGGTCTTTCTGCGCAAAGTCATATCCGCACTGAATGACGCCGTTGCGCCTTACCTGGATGTTGACCATCAAAGAACATCCTCCACTTCCTCTGCACTCCGCATTTTTCTCTTCTTCGACGGCCCCGGATCGCGCGCGAAGCTGCTCGTCAGTCGCGACCGCCGACGCAAGGACGAGAGCAGCTTCTGGCGGCAGGCGCTGACCCCGGGCACGGAGGTGATGCAGACGTTGCTGAAAAACCGCGTGGAAGCGCATTTTTGCCAGAAGTTTGTGCGCAAACGAGGCGAGGTGATAACCAAAATCGTGTTCAGTGACGCGGACGTGCCCGGGGAGGGGGAGCACAAGATCATCGAAGCGATCAACGAAGAAGAATACTACGAGGCGGCGAGGGCAAGGGAAGAGCAGAAGGGATCCTCGTCGTGGTGTTCTAGTCGACCGACGTTTTGTCACGTCATCCTCGGGGGGGATTCCGACCTGCTGCTGTGCGGTTTGAACGCCGCAGAAAGGTTAAACCAGTCCCAGCTTTACTTCAACTTTGCTGAAGGCGGCAAACTGAAAAACAAACCGTCTTCCGGCGCACATTTCATCGACGTGCGAAAACTTCAGGCTGCGTTGTTGTCTACTACTACTGCTCGTCCGCAGCCGCCATCAGGGTTCTTCGCGAAACCTTCAGACCACGAACTCACCCTTCGCCGGGACTTCACCTTTCTCTCGATGCTCCAGGGGAATGATTACGTACCCGGGGTGAGCTTAAACGGTGCGTGGAACGTAAACGCCCGGTGGAGAAAGTACACCGAAATAACCGCGCGGAAAAACTTTCAAGCGCACGAGCCCGACAAGTGGGGCATCGTGAAGGTGGTCCGCGTGTCGCAAAGCGGTGGGGACCAGTACCGCTTTAGTCCGCTGGAGGAAGTGGAGTCCGGGAAGGTGTATCAAAAATGGTATTACTGTTACCACCGGTTTTGCACTGGAACTGCCTCCACGTCCACGCTAGAAGAGATCTTGCTCGGAGATGAAAACGGAGTGGATGGAGGCAGCTCTGATGTCAAAGCACGAAATAGTAAGGGGATGCTGAAAAAGGGAGCCTCTTCCGGCAAGAAGGGCGCGGCTGGGAAAGGCAAAAACTGTCCATCTTCCCAAAGTGAAGCGGCTGCACCACTTGGACTCGACAGACGCAGTCGCGATTACTTTCGTGCTATGCTGTGGACCTTGGATTGTTACAGCCACGGTTACCCCTACACGTTTGATTTTGGCTTTTCTGCTTTCGACGTGGCTTCTGACGAGGACGTAGTAGCCAACAGTTCGGGTCAGGAAGCCCCAGCGGTGAAACATCCTCAGCCCGACAGTAGTCGCAGCATGCTGACGGGCGAGCAGCTTGTCGGCTATATGCGACGAAATCAAGCTGAATTCACGAGTCTCCTCGGGCCGGGTGTGAAGGAACAAATTTGGATCGGGCAAAATAGAAATGAAGAATCGAAAGGTGAAGGAGATGCAGATTACTACGTTGCCGAAGACCATAATGACATCGAAGGATCACTTCAAGCCACCAAGCCGCTTCTGCCCTTGACGCGGTGTCTCTCCGTGGTCCCTGTTCATCGCCTCAGCTCGGTCCTGGAGCTCTCGCAGTGGAAGGCGGTGATGACTCTGTTTCAAAAACCCGCTGGCTTCCTCTCCTCTTTTCGTGAAAAGGAACGGCAGCTACTCGCCTTCATGGCAGAAACAAAGCGGTTCTCCGCTCTCGAGACGGCGGCGCACGAAGCGCTGTCGGAATACGTGCGGAAAAGCGAGTCGCTCGCGAACGCAGGAATCGAAAAGGTACAGGACCTGCGCCGGAATTTTGGCAGAGGCGGGGCTGGGGCGATAAACAAAAACAAGGGAACAACAGTAAAAGATGCTTCGACTACTACTTGTCCCATAGAAATTTCAGCGGAGTTGGAGCGTCTCCTCAAGGAATATGAGACCAGGCTGGCAGACAAAGAAAAACACATCGCGAAGGTCGCGAGGTGGCGCAGAACGGAATTTACCGACATCGATAAAATCGACCTTTACGTTTTAGACAGCTACGTGCGCAAACTGCTGGGCCCGAAAGCAGTCGCGAAGCAAAGAAGATACTATGCCACAACATACAGAAGCTGAAGCAAGAATAGTTCATGTGCACAGGAATATCAACTCATGTCCCCCGACGCCTGCAACATGACAAAACGCAGCGTAATTCTTTGTGATTTGTGTAAATTATTTCTATAGCATAGCGTTTCAATGGTGTCGAGGAGCGGAGACCCTCGTCCCGGCTTGTTTCGTGTTCGAACCCGTCTTCAGTGAAAGCACCCCAAGATGGATGCTTGTTTGTTCTCGATCGTCGTTGATTTCCCTGAGATCAAATCTCTGTTTAATCTCGCAATTTGAATTTTCTACACACAAAAACGCGGCTAGAAGCATCGAGTTTAATACGTTTTCCAAGACCTGTTAAATTGGTCGCCCAGACGAGGACCTCGTCTTGACTTTGAGAAAATGGCTGCAAGTAGTTCGTCAGCTTTTGCCGCTCCCGCAATCGTCCTCTCCCGGGCGGTGCGGTCAGCGTTCTTTCCGCTGCTTCAAACTCCTGCTTTTTTGACGGCCTTCTACACGGTTCCACACACAACTACAACTACGCTGTCGAGAAGCACCTTGTCGTCGATGAGAAATACCCTTTTTCATCCGGGGAGAATCTTGGACCACTGGGGCTGGTGGCTCCGTCCGGCGCTTGCTTGGGAACACTTCTACGACGGAAGACACGGTAACTTAGTGACGTGTGCCGATGTTGATGACGCGTGTGAACAAGATGGTGCTCCAGAAGAAGGCTCCTTCGTGTTTCTCCGTCCGCGGGCGAAATGCAAGCGAAAGGACATCAAAATGCGAAGTGCTTCGTCTCCGTGGCCGCGAGACCCGAAACACAAAAAGATTGTACCGCAGGTGCGCGGGCTCGTCGAAAAGCTTTTGAAATGACTGCGATAATAAATGTGGTGGACCAACGAGATGATGTCACAGCATAGATCCTGCAAACTGGTCGAACTAAAGCGACGCGTGAGCAGTTTTTCTTTTGATCATACGCCAGGCCTAATCACTGCTCATGGCTGTAGTATCTATGCATAGCAGGCATACAACCAAAATCGTTCTTGTTCGGTGCAGAAATTACACAAAAGAAAATTTCAAATCGGTTTCGATTGCGTGATAGCTCCGGATCCTCATCGCAGCGTTAATTCTATCGGTTTTTTTTTGAAGGCTAAAGCAGTTGACCTCCCACAACTCGGTTTGTGAAGAAAAAATTTTTTGAGTTCTGTGACTGAAAGACGTGAAGGTGGCGTGCTGTCGAGGGCCAAGACTCTCTTGACTTCGAAGAGACCAGACGCGAAAAGAGGAACGAGCAGGAAAGTGGCCTCAGTGTAGCTAGGTAATCCCACGAGCGATTTTGGTACATGAAGACCGTTTTGTTGGACGCGTCTAGACATGCTTTCTGTGTTTTTTCGGTTTACTTGTCGAGCGCCAAGAGGTCCATCGGTACAACGATATTGATTTTCTATACCAAAGTCAAAGTCACTTTGTTTCCCACACACACATAGCTTCAGGTTTGCAAACTTGTCCTCCATTCGTTATTTCCCACCCGTCCAGCTCCACCCACTCTACGTATTCATTGTTTCGTCCAATTTTGTACGATGCGTCGAGTTGTTATTGTTTCTCGTTTCGTTTCCTCTGTTACTGTTTCACAATAACGACACAGCGATATTTATCCCACCGGAGGTGACAGAAATTTAAGCAATACTTCGACGGTGTGATATCTCGTCCGGACGGCCCGACGAGTGGAGACTTCAACACCTCTCCCACCTGTTCCTGACCATACAAGGAAGAAGATGCGGCCTTTGATTTCGGTGCAGAACGTATCAATTGCAAAAGTATCGTACTCGTATAAATGCATATTAAAATTTCCTTAGCATGAGAAATGGAATTTGTAATGCGGATTTGCCTTGATAAAAAGATTTGTAATGCATGACTGCGATTACTACGAGTACGATAGTTTTGCACAGGATAGAACGCGACCCCCCTGCGGATTTTCGTGGCGGGCTGCAGCGTGAATGCGGTTCTTTGCCTGTACTTCCGCTGGCGTTTTCTCGGGTTGTATAAGAATCTGGTGCAGCAGGCCACGGGCTACAACATAGGCAAGAAGGCGAGCAAGCAGAAAAACCTGCTTTTGCTGAAGCTGAAGGCGATTCTGCTTTATCTCTCCAAAAGGTTGAGCAACGCGCTCTTCGGGAAAAGTAGAAATCCGTCCCGGCGACGGAGCAGGAGCAAATCGAAGACTTCAGACGGGAATGAAAAAGATCTTCCCGCAGGAGAAGAAGGCACGGATGTTGAACCAGGAGAGCGGTCCGACGAGGGGCGGCTGCTCTCCCTTTTGCGCATTGCGATTGGCGCGAAGCAGGCGGTCTGGTTCGGGGTGCACGGGATTTTCCTCTTTCTCCGGTCCTGGCTTTCCATCCGGATCTCGGAGCTGTACGGCGAAGCCACGGCCACGGTGATCGAGGGTAGCTGGGATAAGTTCATCCTGTACGCCTACCGGTTTTTGAGCTATGGGGGTTTGTCCGCCTGGGTGAACAGCGTTTTGAAGTGGTGTGAGGAATACATCGCGGAGTCTTTGCAGCACAAGGCCACGGAAACCATCCATGAACAGTACCTGGCGAACCGAAGTTACTACTACCTGGCCTACCCCGCGGTCGCGAGCGGCGCCGGGAGGAAGGCTATGGTTTCGGCGCTGACGAATAAAACTACCGCAGCTGGTGGTAGCACTGACGAAGAGATAGGAATCGTCGCATCTTCCAAAACTACTCCTGCTTCCACCTCGGGTGTTTCGGCGAGCAAGAACAATAAGCAGAATGATACCTCCAAAGCGGCGAAGCTACAAGCCGGATCCTCAAGTATTTCTTCTGGTACATCTGCTTCTAGAAGCCGCGGTGGCTCGATGGACAATCTGAAGCTGCTTCCACCCTCCAAAACTCCATCCTCGTCGAGAGCAGGGGGTGGTGGAGCAGATCCCTTTAACAAGAACGCTAGTACTGGTGCATCTCCTGACGGAGCAGCTCCTGCGGAAGCGACATCCTCCTCATCCGCGGTTCAGCAGTTCAATGCGGATAAGCGGATTAGTGAGGACATCGGGGAATTTTGCCACGAATTGGTGCACCTCTACGGCCACACGTTGAAACCGCTGCTGGACGTGGTTCTCAGCTCCCGCGCGCTGTTCGCCACGCTCGGGTTCCAGTCCCCCATGCTGCTGTACGCGTATTTCATGGTGAACGCCTTTTTTCTCGGCTTGCAAAAACCGCCGTTCTCGCGGCTGAAGGCGGCCGAGGCCGGGTTGCAGTCCGCGTTCTCCAGCGCCCACCAACGATTGCGCGTGCACGCGGAGGAGGTGGCCTTTCTCGGCGGGGAGTCCCGGGAGCACGCGCTACTGGACGACAAACTGCACTCGTTGTTGCACTTCAAGGGCGCTTTGGCGTGGGCGAAGTTCCGGCAGAACTTGCTGGACCAGTGGACCGTGAAGTACTGTGCTTCGATCATCGGCATGGCCGCGATCAGCTACCCGCTGATGATGAAGTACGCCGCGGGCACACTGACGAAGACGGAAGTGCTCGGGCGGCACCGCACGGCGGACTCCCTGATCCGCCACGCGGCGGGCGCGATCGGGGAATTGATCCTGGCGGTCAACAAGCTGCACATCCTGCAGGGCTACACGATCCGAGTCACGGAAATTCTCGACCACTGCATGCTGGATAGTAGTGCACAGAGTGGTGCTGGTGCAGCTTCGACAGGGAATAAACTTGCGGTGAAGGACCACCAAAGCAACGACCACGACAGTGAGAAGGACCAACCCGAGCCGAGGAGAAGGCAGGGGCCGCGACGAATCTCGACAAGTGACGCCCTGGACGGCGCGTTACTCGACAGCGGCGCTCGTCTCTCGATGGCGGAGGCGGAACAAACAAGTGGCACGAGGACCACTACTGCTGAACAAGACCTTGCGGGGGCGCAGCACGAAGAGCGGATATCCTTTGGCAACATGCTGGCTTCTGCCGGCTGGGAGTTCCTGCGCGAGCAGTTTGCGCCTTTCGGAGGTGGTTCTGTTAGCAAGAGTTCGTCGAAGAATTCAAATTCTGGGAGTGCGGTCGTGCCCCATTCGAACAAAACGACAGGGCATGATGTTGGTTCGGCAACATCCGCCGGAAAAAATAACAGCATCTTCAAGGCGAACAATCTGCTGCAAGTGCCGGATACTTGTAGTAGTACTTCTACGCTGGCTCTCTCAACAGCCGTGGTTCCGAGGAAACAACAGAAGAAGTCCGATGCTGGCAGTACTGGAACAAGCAACCTAGCCCCGCGGGGTTTGCAACGCTACGCTTCTTTTACCACGGACGATGCTGCGGGCATGGTACTGCTCGGCGGCGCCAGTGGAGGGAACGCAAACTTGCACACTGTCGGAGGAGGTGCAGGCAGGATGAAGATGTTCGGAGCTGGTTCTACGTTCCAAAGCGCCTCCAGCTTGTCACAGCACGCGGTAGTTACGTCCGCCGGCATTCTAGCGACCCCGATGGTCGGCGGGTCGTTGGGGACTAGTACTGCTACAGGCGGCCCGGTAGTTGGGGGAACATTAAATGCCGGCGGCACATCTGCTTCCGGAGGTCCTCGGGTGCGCGCGGTCGGGGCGGTACCGCAGCAGCAGCAGCAGCTGCCCAGTGTGGGCTCTTCACCGAAGATCGTCGTACAACCACCGCCAACCACGAGCGGGCACCAGCAGACGACTTCTGCAGAGGAGCAGCTGAAAGAAGCCGATAGGGGTAGCAAAGGCAGCGGCAAAAAGGGAAAGAGAAACAAGGGTAAGAAGCAAAGTGCAGCTAGCAATAGCACGGCGGAGACCACTACAAGTGCCGGCACTGCAGGAGCCGCAGATTTTACAAATGGTACAGCTCCTTCGGCTTCCACCTCTTCCGTCGACCAGCGCCGGAATAGCACGAATTCGGAGTCTTTCGGGATCCACAACATTCTCGCGGCCAAGCACGTGGCCTCGCAGCTGAAGCAGCAGGTGCAGCAACGGAAGAGAATGATGGAGCAGATCCACAACGAATTTGTGCGTTTCAGCAATCTGACGGTCTACACCCCGGACGGGCGGTTGCTGGTGCGCAACCTGAACATGATGGTCCGCAAGGGCTGCAACGTGCTGGTGTCCGGCCCGAACGTATTAAGAGGAAAAAACCCCCCTCCCCATATCGAAAAGGAATGTTTCCGAAAATTTGTGTTGCTGATTTGCTACCTCAAATCACGTCTTTCTTGCAAGAAGGCAACTCCACAAGCTCCGCTGCATTGCGCAGGCGGTTTGTGATGCTGATGGGCCTACAGCACGGACGTTTCTCATGCTAGACGCCTAGGCCAGAGCCTCTCTACCTAGGCTCAGTATGGGGCTGCATTCCTCTCCAGCAAGACAGAGCTGATTTGTGTATTCAAATCCAGCATCAGAAATTTCGTTTTGATATGGGGAGGGGGTATTTTTCCTTTTGATAAAACGGCTGCGGAAAGACGAGTTTGTTCCGCACACTGTCCGGGCTGTGGAAGCCCGCCTTCGGGCACGTGATTGTTTCCACGCGGGCGCCGCCAGCGGACCGGGATGAGCATCTACTTCACGGGTCGAGAACATCTGCTGCGTTCCTGAGTCCGAAAGCTGTAGCGGGTGCGAATAACAATAATAATAAGCGGCCGTCGTTGAACAGCCGCAGCAGCCCGACGAGCGAAGACGGGACCGCCACTAGCATTTCCACAGAGCAGACGGCCGACAATATTGCTGTGCCGAAGAAGACCTCCAGCAAGAGCCGGACACGGGTGATCTCCGGTGGAATGGAAAGCATCAGTAGTGTGGGGAGAAATATCAAATGTAAAAATGTCTGGGTCTGGAAACTTGTGATGCTGTGTGGCGTATCATGAGGAGGCCACAATTGCTGGCTCAGCATGACAAGCTTCTGAGCTTCTAGGTGTTGCCTACTCTGCATGACAAACTACGTTTCTGCATGACAGAAAAGTGGGGCTCTTTGGTAATGTGCATGACAGATTTAAGAGTCATGCCAGACAAGCATGACAAACTTGCATTCTTCCAGACCCAGACATTTTTACATTTGATAAGAAATCTGAACAAATTTGCCCCTCGCGGCACTGGGCCCCTCGACCTTTCCCTCCCCACCATTATCGACCCAGAGGCGCCGGGGCGGCGGTTGCTGCGCACCGCATGGCAGGCCGCGAAGTTTCTGCAGGAAACCGTCGGGGAAGTAGTGTTCGAACAGCCATCTGGCGCACATCATGCCGACCACGACGATCATCATGAGTTAGGAACTTCTTCTGCTGCCAAGAATCCAAACCACGACCAGGTTCTTGATACAGTTCACCACAACGCTTCTAGAAGAACTATGGACAGATACGAGTTGCTGCACAACCAGGACCGTGCGGGTCCGCAGATCTTCTACCTACCGCAAAATCCCTACATCTGCGTTGGGATATCAAATGCAAAAGTGTCTGGGTCTGGAAGGATGCAACTTGTCATGGTAAGTAGATCTGAAGCATGCAAAAATCTGTGTTGCATGAGTGCCAAAAGCGGCACACTTTTGACCAAGTTGGAAGCGAGTTTCTCATGCAAGATAGGCATGGCAGAGACCTCGTAGAGTCTGTCATGCTAAGTCCCGCATTCCTCACCTCATGGGTCATGGAAAATCTGCATGACAAGTCTACACTTTTCCAGACCCAGACATTTTTGCATTTGATATGGGACGTTGCTGGATAACGTGTGGTACCCGAGGAAAACCGAGCGGCACAACGTCGTCGAAAAAGGTAGTATTTGCATGTGTTGATAAAGTGTTATCCTGTTGTACAACGAACAGCGCTGGTGGACGCACAAGACAACGGCATCGCTACCTACTCCTACCAAATGCATCATCACATCAATCCCCTAAAATTAGGAGCAGATGAAGAAAATTCTATATTCGGCCGGATTTCCTGCTTATACCTGATTGGCACTGGGCAAAAATTGTTTAAAAAAAAACATCAAAACAGACCGCATCCTGGATCTGCTACAGCAAGTCGGCCTGGAGTCGCACACGGCCCGTTTGTATCAAATGTAAAAATGTCTGGGTCTGAAAGATTGCGAGATTTGTCATGCTGATCTGGCATGGCCGTTAAATCTGTGTTGCGTGGCCACAAACAGCCTCTCTCGCCTGTCATGCAAAAACGCAGTTTCTCATGCGGAATACGCAGCACAGAAGCACGAAGCAACTTGTCATGCTTGGGGGCGCATTACAGTGCATTTTTTATTGACCGTCTTGCATCACAAGTTTCCAGACCCAGACATTTTTGCATTTGATAGTTTGGAAGAGAAGGGCCAGGATTGGGAGAAGATGCTCTCGGGCGGCGAACGGCAGAAGCTGTCCTTCGCGCGTCTGCTCTTCCACGAACCGGCGTTCGCAGCGTTGGACGAAGCTTACAAGAGTGCACAACTCCCCCTCCCCCTTATTTGTCATGCAAAGTACCAAATGCGCCCTGTGCCTTTTGGCACTTTTTGCATGACAGATTCTGGCAGCCCAAACAGCACTACAGTCCGAAGTGAATTTGTCATGCAAAACCTGCATTCCGTTTCCGGATGGCGGTTGTTGTATTGCTGTTCATGCCATATAAATGAGGGGGAGGGGGAGTTGTGCACTCTCATAAAGCCACCAGTGCGGTGAGTCAGGACGTGCAGGAAAAACTGTACTCCCTGCTGGCACAAAACGACAAAATCACCTTCTTCAGCATCGCGCACCGGCCGGAGGTGCGCAAATGGCACCAGTCGGAGCTCCAGATCTTGGGCACAGAAGGCGGCTGGGGCGTCGTCGAGGTGCAGCAAGAACAGATGCTAGAGGAATTTTCCGCGGCGTACTGAAGGATCTGGTCGTGAAGCAACGAGCCGAGATCATTTCTCATTCTCGTCTCACGCTTCCTTATGAAGATCCTTGTTGTCGCATTTCAAGTATACATTCGATCTCAAAATGCACATAACGTACATGAATCACGCTGCTCTCCTTGCAGGAGACGGAAGTCCAAACAACAATATTACACTCGGAAGAACCTGTATGTATCGCATGTATTATTTCTTTAGGTTAAGCTTTAGACCGAGACGATCTCCACGTATAGATAGAGGAGTATAATTTGCCATCCGAAATGAAGCGCCAACGCCATGTTTGTCGAATTTCGACATAATTACTTAGCATACAAAGTCGAAGTCTAGCCGGAACAGCCTCGGCGACGCTGCAGTAAAAAACGTTGCGCGCGCGCCAACTGGAAGATGTTCTACTGAAGATTCGAAAGCGAAGATCAGAATTTTAGAAAACTGAAAGACGAGGAGGTGTGTCAAAGGTGCTTGTGAAGACAGATGCCAGGTCGTTTTCGCAATCGCACAGAGCAGATCACTGTGAATGCAGAAGATCCACGAAGATGTGGTACGAATAGAAAGATCATTGGGCCTGCTGCTCAAACTGATGCTGATCATTTTCAACACAGTTACGATCCCATTTCCAGAACGCGCTTTTTTTCGCAAACCCAAATTATTTTCCAAACCTTAACCTTCTTTTTACCAGCAGATCAACAGGAACGAAACGACGAACCCACAGCAAACAAGTCACTCTCGATATTACACCTACAGCTTTACCCACCACACAAGCGAAATTCTTGATTTGATTTGTTTAGGAACACGAGAATAGACAACATTAAAGGTCTCCAGTCTTGGCTTGAGAAATAGTATAGCACACCGAAACAACTTCCTCTGTTTTATAATTTCACTTGGAACAGCTACGTACAGAAACACCAGGTCTAAGCCTCTTCCACTACCGACAGAAGAAGAAACAGAATGGCGAAGCATCATCCAGATTTGATCATGTGCCGCAAGCAGCCGGGCGTGGCGATCGGCAAGCTGTGCGAGAAACACGACGGACTGTGCCCCATCTGTGATTCCTATGTGCGACCAACGATTCTGGTGCGGGTATGCGACGAATGCAACTACGGCAGTTACCAGGGGAGATGTGTCATCTGCGGAGGTACTAGATTTCTTCTATACTTGTTTTTATTTTGCAAGTACTAGCAGCAGAGATTCAATCAAATTATCAAATTTTTCATGGAGTGCGTTGATGTAAAGCGTCGCTTAATAAATTATACGAACTGTGTCTGTGGCTGCAATTGTTGCCAAATGCCGCGTTGAAACATCATGAAAAAACACTATCCAGGCGCGGGTATATCCGACGCGTACTATTGCAAAGAGTGCGTCCAGCAGGAGAAGGACCGCGACGGGTGTCCAAAGATTGTGAACCTGGGACAGGCAAAAACGGATTTATTTTACGAGCGGAAAAAGTTTGGTTTCAAGCGGAGGTTGTAAATTTTCACTCACGCGCTTTTTACCACAACGACAACCTGCTTTTCGACAAGTGATTATTTGTATTTCAACAACTACCGAGTCCGAGATGAAAGGACCGATGTGCAGTATCTTCGAAGAAGCCTTGTGTTTTCCACAACGGAGCTGACATAACATCGACACCAGAACTATGGAAGCGTCAGGTTTGAAATCGTCAAAGTTGAAATATTTTGTAATGCATAAAATGCATGGCCCGAGGTGCGTGTGTTGCAGAGCAGGCAAGTGAGGCCAATTGTAAGCCTGTTTGGGGCTACAGCTCGAGCTGCTAAAGTAGCATGAGAAAACCACTCTTCTTTGCCTAAACAGCATGACAAACTGGATTTAGGGACCACCGAAATTTGTCATGCGCCACTTGGAAACTGGGTTCCAACTGGCATCCATTTTATGCATGACAAATTATTTCAACTTTGACGATTTCAACTCTGACACATCCATAAGAACACGACAGCACGAGGGGGAACTAGGGGTGCGGTTTGGAGGTCCAGTGGAAGATTGCTGTGAAATCTTCATACGACCGACTAGAAACCCCAGAAGAACAAACATGTGATATAATATTTTTCTCAGACTAGTATTTTCAACCCGCGAGTGGTTTTTGCAGGGCAAGCTAGCGCCTGCCTTGGTTGCTGTACTACACCGACCTAGTAGAACAACCTGATGAAATGTTGAAAAAAAGCGAGAAGACAACAAGCTTCGACACTGATACTTCATATCGCGAATTGAAACTGTCTCACCAGTACAAAATTTCGACGAAAGCATTGAGCCCGATAATCGTGCGGCACTGGCCCCGGCTACTGTTTCGCAGCTGCAACCTTCACTTCTGTTCATTCGCTAGAAAGAAAGGATCTTTTTCGCATCGGTCAACGCAGGACCATTCCCGGCATCGCCTCTGTATCTGTAATATTTTTGATTCCGCTCGTCTTGCTCTTGTGTCAGCTGTGCGACTCCCTCATCGTGGTAAAGTAGCTGTGCCTTAAAAGATCGTGTCATGTACCTGTCGTATGTCGGAAAAAGTATTTGTGTCTGAATCGGTCGTGGTCTCTCTCTTCCATGGCCTCCATGGCATCGTGAAATTCGTGAAGGTGATTAGGATTCAAATTCGTTGTAAAAAGTCATCGTGGACAAAAGTAAGTCTGAACGAAAATAATGAATAAAATCGTGGTCGTCGTGCCTCATTCACTATTGTAATATCACAAATCTAACATTGTTGCAGCAAACAGGAATGTCTGTCTTCTCAATTATCCAGGAGTAAGTTTTTTTTGGTGGTTCGTTTTCTGGGGTTGATATTTGTATCATACTAAAAAAAAGAGGGAAAGTAAGACACTCGTAAAAAGTAGCCGAAGCTGATAAGCGGTCTACTTGACCATGTCAGCTTCATCATATCGTCTTCACATAGACTAGAAAAACCACAACTCTTAAACCAGAGACCTCGCCAACATGGACGAGCAAAACAGCATTCACCTGTTTTTTCCGGAGGACAACCCCGAGGAAGGAACCAACCCCGAGAAAGAGAAAAAGGCGAAGAAAGAAAAAAAGAAAAAAGTCTCCGCCGAGGGCGAGTCCGCGCCCCCAGAGAAGGAAAAGAAGGAGCACCACAAAAAGAAAGACAGTGATGAGAAAGCTGCCAAAGCGATGGCGGAGGACGAAATCGTGCCGGAGAAGGAGAAGAAATCGAAATCCCGAAGCCGAGAGCGGGACAGCGAGGACCGAGGGGCCGTGAAAGAGGAAAAGAAAAAGAAGACTGAAAAGAAAGCAAAGCCGTCTGCTTCGGATGAACAAGCTGTAGAACAAGAAGATGCCGTAGGAGGACCAACACCACCACCGGCAGAGAAGAAGAAGAAGGAGCGCACAAAGAGCGTCGACACGGATGACAGTGCCAAGAAAAAAAAGAAGGAATCGCATCACCATCACGAAGGTTCCAGCGAAGTAGATAAGTCGGACAGTAATGAAAAGAAAAAGAAAAAAAAGGAGAAGCAAGAGGAGGATCTTTTGAATGCGGCAAGTAGTACTGATAAAGAACAAGCTTCTTCTGTTGACAGGCAAGAAGCACCTTCCGGCCAGGCGCGGGGCGATCGCGTCTTGCAGTTTGACGATGAGCTGGGGATGCTCACCGAGACGGACGAGGAACAGGAAAAAATAACAAAAAAATACGCTAAAACGGGTTTGCCGCCGAAGATACCTAGTACCTCCTCCGACGAAGAAGACGAGGACCAAGAAGTTAACCGAGACATAAAAGCCAGCGCTTTGCGACAGTCCTCGGCCGCGAAGGGAGAGAAGCAGGCCGTGCGGATAGACGACGACGAGGATGACTCGGACGAGGAGGCGCAGCGGCTGCACCAGAAGTTTCGCAAGACCGGGAAGAAACCGCCCCAGGCCGCGGCGGCGAGTAGCAGTACCATGCGGTTTGCGAGTCAGCGCTTCTCGGCAAAAATGGTTGAGGACGATAGTGACGACGAGATGCTGGGTGGCAATGCCACGGAAGAGGACCCGGGGTCCACGATGGCCAACGCGGTCATGATGCTAGGGGGGAAAACGCAAAAGCGCGACGTGGACAACGATTTCAACAGCGACAGCGATGCTTTGCTTCTCGAAGGGGCTGCTGCACTGGAGGACGGCGAGCACACCGCCCCAAAGTCGAAGAAAAAAACCGGGATCCTCAAGGGTGGCGCTTCTGCTTCATCCGCGCGGACACAGGACGGCACCAGTACAGCTCAGTTGAACGCATTGTCAAGACTCTTCGCCAGCATGAATGCACGAGGAGACCAAGGGATGAAAAGTTCCTCTGGTGTAGTCGGTGGTGGACCTGCGGCTTCCCTAGTGCCGGAGGACGTCCAACAGGCTGCGCAAAATTTGTTCCGCGCACTGCAGGAACACCCGGAGGCCCTTATTGTAACGAAAAATCTCCCCTCCCCATATATATTGAAAGCGCATCCTTCTGAAAAGTTGCGATGCAGATTTGCGACCACAAATCGGGTCTGTCTTGCAAGATGGCACACTCAGGCTGTCTGCCACGTGATGCAGGCGATTTGTAATGCTGTAAGGCCTACAGGGTAGGGGTAGCTGTCTACCATGCTGGGCGCCCATACCAAAAGGCCCGCGCCCAGGCTTAAGATCTGCGCGCAGTCCTCTACTGCAGCACAAATTTGATTTGTGTAGCCAAATCCAGCATCAGTAGAAACTTCGCTTTGATATGGGGAGGGGAGGCTTTTCCTTTTGATAGCCCTGGAAGCGTTGGACGGCGGCGGAATTGACGCGGGATTGTCCTTCCCGGGGGGCAGCTCGCAAAACCTAGCCAGCAGGTTCGGCAGCCTCTTCGACGACAACATGGCTTTTGCCAGCGGAGCGCAGCCAAATGCGGCGTTCTCGCAGGTTTTTGACGAGATCGACGACCAGCCGGACGGAAATAAAGGGTACAACACAACCAACGCAGCAGCTAGGAAAATGAAACTGGGCACAAAGAGCGGCTCGTTTCCAAGAACTGCGGGCGCGACGGACGATAGCGGGCTCGGACTGCAAGGGGAAAACACACAGGCACGACCCCTGGACCACCAGTTTGTCTCGCCCGGGTCAAAAACCTCCAGCCCCACTGCAACCGGCGGGCCCGAACAAGGCGGTGGACCAAACCAGCAGCTCACAAAGGACCAGATCAAGAGCGCCGCGCAGGCACAGATGCAGAAGGTTTTGTTTCTCTCCGAATTGCCGGCGGAGGAGCGGCGGCGCATGATCGAGTTTCTGGCGGTGCACAAAGTGAACTTCCAGCGCGACGGGTCAAGGTTCTTCAGCGCAGACCTGTCGCTGGTCGGCACGGACACCCAGGACAGTTTGAAGACGAACATATGCATCGCAAAAGTATTGTACTCGTACTATTGAGCGTGCTAGGCATGTATTACAAATGAAATCCTATATATCTTAAGGTTAAGGTAAATCCGCATTACATGCTGATGAAATTTGTCATGCGCTCATTTATGCTAGCACGGTACAACGTTTGCGATGCATAGAGCAAGAAGATCAGCAACATGGTCTTCGAGAGCAGCCGCAACGCGACCGTGGTCTCTTCCAACGAGGACCGGGTCCGCGTGTACGCGGAGTACGACGAGACGCAGGCCTACCCGCTGCTGGATGAATTGGTCGCGCGGTACGCCACGTCCCCCAGCGGGTTGGCTGCCACAAAGAAGTTGAGCTTGAACGAGGCCAGCCCAGACCGCCCGCCCGTGAAGAACACGGGGAATTTATCCTGATTAAGAACGTCCCCACACAAGAGTCAAGAGGGGAAATCTGCTAGACAAATCAACCAGCTTTGGTTGTTTGGCATGACAAGTCTGTCCTCGTAGTGTCGTCCTGTTTGGCTAAATCAGAAGCGTCACAGATCTAGCATAAGGTGCTGACTCTAGCATAACAGATTCCAAAACACGAACAGAGAACGCTTCCCATAGGGGTCCGCATGAGAAACGTTTATGGAATGCAGAAGTGCATGACAACTATGGGGTGGGGACGTTTTTACTCCGCATAGAATTTGTACCGCAAGGACGAGTTGGTGATCCCGGAGGTGGTGTTCGAGCAGTACCGATCTTTTGCGCGACTGCTGTTCCCGCCGACCAACAAGCTGATCGACCATAAACTCTCCTACTTGGTGGCCCTCATCGACGACATCTACGCCTCCCGGTACGCCCTGGAAACGCGCAAGCTGCGGAAGGACTACGTGAACAGCGGCAAGGCGCTGGCGGCGGGGGCAAACGGGACAACCGAGGAAGATGAGGAGGCGTCTGACGAGGACGGGGAAGGTGGTGCCAACAATTTAAGAGAACAGCAGTCCCTCGTGGACCGGAAACGCGCGGGCGCGGCCTTGGACTACGCACCGGAGATTCCGGGCCGCACCATGGGGCCCGGCGCGCGGAATCCGCACTTACTGAAGAACGCGATGAAGCTGGGCGACGGCCCCGGGTCCGCCGCGCACTTTTTCACGAAGAAGCGCGCCGCCGGCGGCTTCCGCCCCAGCGTGTCGTCCAAGATGAGCAAGGACAAAAACACCTTCGTGTCCGAGGGCTACTACAGTGGCGCCGAGGCCCCGGGGCGGGATGAAGTGGCCGAGCAGCGGAAGCATTTGGACTTGGTCTTGAAAAACGCCGCGATGCCACTGTCGGAATCCGCCTCCGGGGTGCGCTCCGCGGACGGGCCCGAGGACCCGTATGAACTGTTGAACAGCAAGCGCCAGGAGAACGCGCTGTTTGCCAACGGGTCGCCCGTGTCGCAAAAGTCCATCCAGCGGCGGTACCGCGCCAATCGCCAGATCGATCTGTCGGAGGAGACGAAACGGAATCAGCACCTGACGGACCGCAACGCGCACTTGCGCGAGGTCGATATGAACAACGACCACATGTTCGCCGGAACGACTACAGGTGGTGCAACAACGACCTCGCTGGAGGGTGGACCAACTTCCACTTCCAATCAGTTTCTGCCCTTCAATGGCAGCCGCGACAACCCGCGGTTGCGCCAGAACGACAGCTCGTTCCCTATCAACCAAAAAAGTGTTTGTAACGTTTAACCGCTTCGAGGTATTGCAGTCATGCATGACAAATTCTCGCTATCATGCATGCCATGCAATACAAACTTAACTTGTGCAGCATCGTTTCTCATGCATTTTTACTTCATGTTGCCAAATTTCGTATAACGTTCCCATTTTTTCGTGTGATATTCCCGGAGTTCGTCTTGGACTACCTGCTGCGCCGCTACGGGCACGTGAGCGGGAAGTTGGTGAACCAGCGCGCCTGGGACCTGATTCACATGGTGGAGGAGTACCGGTCGGAATTCGTGTACGTGAAGATTTTCGGTTTGTTTCTGCGGGAGGTGTACGGGAAGCAGGACCTGCTGTTCTACCTCTTCGTCCGGCGGTGCATTATCAACTGCAAAAATGTCTGGGTCTGGAAGGATGCAACCTGTCATGCTAAATCTGAATCATGCAAAAATCTGTGTTGCATGAGTGCCGAAAGCTGCCCACTTTCGACCAAGTTAAAAGAGAGGGAGTTTCTCATGCAGGGTAGGCATGGTAGAAACCTCGCAGAATCTGTCATGCTAGGTTCCCCATTCCAGACCTCACGGCTCATGGAAAACCTACATTCCAGGTCTTGGAATCTTCCAGACCCAGACATTTTTGCATTTGATATGCATCCAGCGGGAGCAGAATCAGTTTGTCACCACGACGGGCGGCGGGACGTCCAGCTCGCAGATTGTGAAAACCTCCGGGTCGGGAATGCCGCTCAAGTGGTCTGCGGACAAGGCCAGCAGCTCTTTTCTTTCGAATAGCGGCAAGGGCCCGAAGATCGGCATGGACATCCCGTTATGAAATGCAAATATGTCTGGGTCTTGGAGATTGCGAGATTTGTCATGCTAGTCTGGCATGACTCTAAACTCTGTATTGCGTGCCCGCGAAGAGGTCCTCCTGTCTGTCATGCAAAAACGCGTTTTCTCATGCGGAGTACGCAACTCAGAAGCACCGAAAAACTTGTCATGCTGGGGAGCGCATCACAGTGTGCTCACTATTTCCTTCCTTGCATCACAGGTTTCCAGACCCAGATATATTTGCATTTGATACCCGTTCAAGGTCTCGGAAAACGACTTTTTCAGTACCGGGGGCGTCGGCCGTATGGAAGTGTCGGAATCGAAATTGACAAAATCGAAATGATTTGTCATGCATAAAATGGATTCCAGTTCGAACCCAGTTTCTAAGTGGCGCATCACAAATTCTGGCGGTGCCTAAATCCAGTTCGTAATGCTGTTTAGGGAAAGAAGACTGATTCTCTCATGCTGCTTTAGCAGCTCGAGCTATAATCCGAAACAGGCTTACAATCGGCCTCACTTGCCTGCTCTGCAACACATGTATTTCGCGTCATGCATTTTATGCATCACAAATTTTTCGATTTTGACAATTTGGATCCTGACAGTTCCATAGGCCGGGGGAAGAAAATCACGGACCGCGTGCCGTCCTTGCACCAACTTTACAACGGACGCCTGATCAGTGGCGTCAGCAGTGCGCTCTGTCGCACGCACGGGTTGCATTTTCTCACCGTCGGACAGTGCTACGCGGCGGGGGCACAGATCTTCGCCAAACACCCTAAATTAAAGCGCGGATTCCAGGTAACTACTTAAAATGTGCGGAAATTTTCTTCATGCAGAAATAAGGAAGAGCACAATGAAAGTGGTCATGAACATGATGTTGATGACGCATGAGAAATGTGTTACAAGAACTTAAAAACTTGTTGTACAGCGTAGAAAGTGGTCTTTTTTACCTTTTCTCACGAAATACTAGGTGAAACTGCACGCAGAGTTCGCGCGTTTGCAGGCCAACATCAGCGAGGAGATCGAGCAGAGCCTGGAGGACGAGTGCCGGCGGCTGATCACGCAGGGCTCGGCGCGCGAGTACCAGGAGCACCTGGCCCGGAAGAAGTCGACGCACATGCGCCGGTTTTTTTTCCCGGTGGAGTTGCTGGAAGCCTTGGCTTTGCAGCACTACTACAGCGAGAAAACGCGTTGCGAGATGGTCATCGCCGAGAAGAAGGCCAAGGAGGAGAGCCAGCGGCGGGCGTTAGTGAAACAAGAGGAGGCCAAGGCCGGCGTCCGCTTCGCGTTGTCCCGTCCGGACAAGGCAAGCGCGATTAAGGAAGCGTTAATGTACAGTAGCAGCAGTGCCCTGGAGATGAGTACTTCTAGTAGTGGCGCCGGAGCAACATCAAATATGTTGCTACCAACAACAAGCGGCACGACTAGTCCAGGCAATAGTGGTGCGGCCGCAGCTGCAGTGGACGGTGTGTCAACATCTGCTCCCGGTGGAGGTGCAGGTGGAGCTGGTATGGCTGGGCTGTTGGCCGGATTGAAGTCCGCGAAAAAGAAGCCGCTGGCGAAGAAGGCAGGGGCCATTTCGGACTCTGAGCAGCAGTCCAGTTCGTCCACTGGTACCGGGAAAGTGAAGAAAAAGCAAGCGGTGCAGATAGTCTCCTCCATATCCAAGAAAAAAAATGTTTGAGTGTTGGTCTCGTGACAGCATGACACACTTGTTGTGCTGCATGACAGAGAATACACTCTGTCATGCACAGCTGGTACGTGGAAGCCCGTTTGAAGTAGGATTTTCTTGCCTGGCCAGCATGACAAGGCTGAAGATGTTGCGTGCTTTGCATCACAGACTTACACTTTTTACGTAGTTTTTTTCTCGCATACTCCAGCGAGCACCATTCCGCGGACGACGCCGACGACCGGCACTCGGCAGCCGCGCTGTATGCATTTCAACTGTGATGTCTGGGATCTCTGGAAAGTTGTCATGATGCTAAAGCGTACGTAAACGATGGAAACACTTTCGAATGCAGCCAAGCGTGACAACTTTCCAGAACGCCTTCATCTCATGCGCAGCCCGCATGAGAAAGTGGAAATGCATTTTTGTATGAACAACGAGGCCGCGACGCCTTTACCTTTTGTTAGTGATGCGGTACAGATTTCAAAGGAATAATGTAAGACCAGCATTACAGGTTCGAACTTTATTCCAGACCCAGATGACATATTTGCAATCCATACGCTGGCCCGGCGCACGAAACTCGCGAAGGGCGTGGAGGTGGCCGAGAACCGGAAGACGCTCGCGGAGAAGGCCGTCGGTACCGCGGAGGCGAAACTGAAAGAGGACACGGAAAAGCGGGACCTCGTGCTGCGCGACATCGGGGGACCCAAATTGCTGATTTCTTTCATGAACGCGGAGAAGAAGCAGGGTCTGTCATCTCCTGCCGGTAGTTCATCGTCACCCGATCAACAATCGGACTCTTTCACCGCTTCCAGCCAGACCGCCGTGAGCGAGGCGTTCCAGGAATTTTTGAAACTGCCTGCGGTCGGCACGTCGGCGGACGCGCTGGAGCTTCGTCGGGCGGAGTTGGTGGATTTCCAGACGAAAGTGCTCAGTGGAAAGCAAACCTTGGCGACCGCGAAGCAGACCCTCGCGGAGGCGGCTGCCGCCGTAAAGAAGCGCAAGTTGCTCGTTGCAAACGCAGATAAAAAGAAGGCCGCCGCGAAGGGCAACAGCAGCTCTTCGCCGTCCAGCGCGGCGGAGCAGGCAGAGATGAAGAAAGAACAAGCGAAGTCCGCGTTTAGGAATCCGGGAGAACAACAAAACGAAATAGACGAGGAGTTGCAGTTTGCGCGCCAGGTGATTCCGAACGCGGCCGCCAATGTTATGGCGTTCTCCAATGTTGCATTCTCGTCACTTGCTTTTACACAAATTTGTGATGCAACAATTGGAAAAGTGAGACAGAGGGGGGAGGGGGAGCCTGCACCTGTCGCATTACTATTACAAACCTGGCACACCAGATTGTCAGCCTGTTTAGCACTGCGAGGATTTGTCATGCGAAGTAGCTTGACCGTGTGGCAGGGGCAGCTGATAGCAGTTTTTCATAACAAATCGTGTAACAGCTGGGAGTGTAAGAACGCTTGAGAGTTCCATAAATGTGCAGCCCGTGCTCGCGGCGTTGGAGAAGCGGCACGGCCTCGCGGAGCAGCACAAGGACGAGTTCGCCCGTCGCCTGGAGGAATTGGACCAGGGGCTGGAGAAGATGGTTTTGCTCTCCCTCGACGACCTGTTGCAGTGCCACGCCAAGTATGGATTGCGAATATGTCTGGGGTGGAAGAGTGGAACTTGTAATGCTGTCTGCGGATTCTTAATATGTCTGTGTTGCATGAGCAGCAAGAGGAGTCAGTGCTTGGCACGCGGAGAGGGCATTTCTCATGCGTAATTAGCATCAAGAAGCTCTCAAAAAATCTGTGATGCTAGCACCAGCATCACAGACCTCGCGGGTCATGCAAAATGTGCATGACACGCCCCGACTCTTCCAGACCCAGCCATATTTGCATTCGATACCAAGAAGTCCGGCGGCCTGGAGGTGGTCCAACAGGAGCGGCGGGAGGCGGTGGGAGCGTTCCGGCGGTTGCTGCAGAAGCAAGAGATGTACCTGCAGTGTCTGCACATCGCCGATTCGTCCTTGGAACGTCTCCCGGGTGCTGGGTCCTCCGCGAAGAAGATTCTGACCACGACGGAGTTGACCCAGCAGATGGTGGAGTACTCCACATCAACCAGCTCCGGAATAGTAGTTGCTGTTCCACCCAGCAAGCCAAAAGATAATGTTCTTGGCACTAAAAATAATGCTCATGCACCAGCAGGGAAACAAGAACGAGAAGAACAAGTCGTTGACCCGCCGACTATTGCGGAGCGGGTCGCGAAGGAATACATTCCGCACATCCACACTATGGTAGAGGAGACCGTGCAAGAGCTCCGCGACGCCGCCCGCAACGCCGGCGCCATCACGAGCGGCGTGCGCGCGGGGGCGGTGCTGAACGACGCCCGGCTGCTGGTCGTGCGCGACGGGGAGGCGCCGGCGTCGCAGGCCACCAATTTGAACGACGACATGATCCTGAAGATTTTGCGCGACGTGTTTCAGAAGATCCACGACCAGATGCAGGTGCAGGCCACGCTGATCAGCCGCGCCAACGCGAACCTCGCGCTCGTCGAGCGGGTCACGTCCGCCATGACGGCGCTGGCCAACGGGGACGCCAACTACCGCACGCTGGCGCAGACCTGCGCGGACCTGCTCGCGCCCATCGCCGGCAGCTCCAGCGGGGAGACGAACCAGAACCAGCAGCTATCCTGTGTAAAAATGTTCCCACACCATAGTCAAGTTGTCCGATCTGCAACACAAATCCCCAAGTTTTGGCTGTCGAGCATGACAAGTTTGGGTTCGTATTGTAATCCTGGGGTAGATGTAGAAGCTAGTGCAGCGGCATGACAAAATAGCTACAACCTTATCCTGATTCCAGCATGACAAACTACCATACAGCATTAGAAAATGGCTGTCGTGGGCATCTCCGCATGAGGAACATTTTCAGCATGCAGATATGCATTACAACAAACATAGTTGCACTATAAGGTGGGGATGTTTTTACACGGCGGGATAGCAGCCGCGCGGCCTCGGCGGGAAGATGCTGTCGGAAGTGGTCCGGTCGGACCCGAAGAGCTCCGACGAGGTGGCGCGCAAGCACGGCAAGATCCAGCAGTTGCTCACCGTCGTGGCCGCCTACCGCGAGCATTTGGAGCTGCTGCGGAAGAAGCAGGACCTGCAGATCCGGGGCATCCGACGCCAGGTGGAGGAGCTGCACGAGAACCGGGGCACGCTGCTGTCTAGCGACCTGCAGAACTTGATGGGCCAACGAAGCGAACGCCTGCTGCCGAACAAGCGCGTGCTCGCGCACTCGTTATTCAATTCCAGCTACTTCTCCGCCGACCTGCCGGTCGAATTTCAGGTGGACGAAGACTGTATTGCGCAGCTGAACGCGATCCGCAAGATTTTCGCGAACATGGCCAGCCAGTCGCTGAGCGCCAGTCCGCTCTCGAAGCAGGACCAGCAGCTGCAGCGCAGCCGGCGGGTGGAGACCGCCGTGTCGGAGATCACCAGCGAAATGCTGGCCGGCCTGCAGCGGTACCCGACGAAAAAATCCGAAATCCTGATCGACGCGCGCCTCGTGCCGTCAACACCAGGGCCCTCTTCCTTATCGCCCACCTCGCGACTGTCCAACAAAACTGCGAACCCGTTGATCACGGCCGAGGATTTATCCTCTGCAAAAGTATCGCACTCGCATTGCAATCATGCATTACATACAAATCTTTTTCTTGAGGTAGATCAGCATCAGCATTACAAATTACAAATTTTATTTCTCATGCTGAGGAAATTTGTTTTTCATTTTCTAATGCATTTATACGAGTGCGATACTTTTGCACTGCATAGGATTCGCTCTCCAACGAGTCGAGGCGGCGCGAGTCGCTGCTGTTGGGGCAGCAGGGGGCAAAACGGTTTGCGGAATTCCAGGCAAATTTTGAGCTGCTGGCGATCGGCAGCAAGTTCAGCTGCGACTTCTTCCGCCTATGCGAGTGCACAACTCGTCCCTCTCCCCCTCATTTGTATTGCATACACGCCAGCAATTATAGAAGCTCAAGCGTCAGCAAGAGTACTGCGTGGCAAATTTGTTGGACAGGAGTGTAGTGCTATTTGGGCTGCCAGAACTTGTCATGCTAACAGTGCCAAGAGGCAATGCGTAAAAAATTTTTAGGTATTTTGCATGAGAAATGACAAGAACGAGGGAGAGGTGATGTGCACTCTCATACCGCCCGAAGAAGATCGAGAACGTGTTTCGCCAGCACCCGTATCGGAACATCGTCCCTGGGGACCCGACCTACCGCGCAATGTGCGACAAGCTGCGGACGCGGATGGAGACCGCGCTGGGGCTGTACGACATTGCGAAGTCGGAAAAGCTACGAACTGCAAAAGTATCGTACTCGGAGAAGTGCATTACAAATTTCCTCAGCATGAGAAATAAAATTTGTAATGCGGATTTACCTTAAAAAGAAGATTTGTGATGCGTGATTGCAATACGAGATAGTACGATACTTTTGCACGGGATAAAAGCTGCACTCCCGGCTGATGCATTGGTCCACGGTGTTGCTGGACATGCATCTGAAGGAAATCTCGCAGCTGAAACAGCTGCGGTTCCGCCAAATCTCGAAAACGGACTTTTTGGTCGACGCCAAGTACTGGCTGCAGATCTATCTGAAATACCACTTCCACATATGCATTGCAAATATCCCTGGATGTCTGGAAGGATGCAACTTGTGATGCTGTCTTTGGATTCGAAAAAGCACTGTATTGCATCATGGCCAGCAATAGGAGCCCAGTTTGATGTGCTACGCGGAGAGGGCATTTTTCATGCGGAATAGGCATCAGGACCCCCTCTAAAAATCTGTGATGCTAGGTCATGCATATCCAGGAATCATGGGTCGCGCAAAACATGCATGACAAACCTCGCAATCTTTCAGAACCAGACATATTTGCATTTGATACCACATGCTGCTGCGCAAATTCACGCTGCCGGATCTCATCCTGCAGCAGGAACTCATGCGCGACCTGTGGGACCTGGTCTGGGAACTCACCGTGCACTTTATCGCGAGGAAAAATGCCCCCACCCCCGAACTTGGGAGCATTTGTATTGCAAACCTTTCGAAATGAAACAGTCGCCCTCTTACATCTATCAGCATCACAGGTTTCTAGTCGTGAATAGCAACAATTTGTATTGCAAAAGACCCCGGCAAGAGCTGCGCTTGTCATCATGCAAGCGATGCGATACACGCCAGCCTAATTAGCCTCTGCATCAGAAAGATTCATACTCCTTTCATGCATTACAAAAAGTTTTCAGTTGGACACTTCGCATCACAAATTTTTTGCAACTATGGGGGTGGGGGCATTTTTCACTGTGATACACTTGTCCAAAGGCCAACTGGAGGAAGCGCAGAAAATCCTGCCGCACGTGCCGGTACACATAGAATGAAAACTCTCGACCAGTCTTCTGCTTTTTCAAAACTTTATCGATCCCTACTTTTTTACAACTTCTAACGATCATTCATCATTTCATCGTTTAATACCAATGCGACCCAGGAGCCAGCATCGAACCTTGTTTATTGCTCAAACCAAATAAACTCTTCAGATGAAGTCGAAAACCTTAACGGCCGAGGACTTTCAGACGGGGCGGATGCAGGGAAGGAGCCAGCTGAACAGTTCCGAAGTGAGCACGGAGTCTCTGGAGGATCTGCACTTCATGTCCAAGTTGGTGCTGAAGGAAAACCTGCAGCCGGGCCGCCTACCGATGACCTGCGACTTTGCGGCGCACTTCTGCTCCTGCGTGGTGGACCACATGGCCAGCCGGATCGAAGAGCTGATCGAGTACAAATTTGCGCAGTACTGAACGAATTCGGGAGGAGGTGGTGGTGGAAGAAGCTGGTAGTTTCCATCGCGAATTTTTAGTACCTGCGACGAACGAGGACAACTGCTGCCTGTTTGTCTTTTCCTTTTCTCATCCATTCAAAATTTAACGTTTGCATTTGCGTTTGCAAGAACTAATCCAGAAGCAGGTTTCAGGATTTATTCCGATCGTAAAGGTATATTTTCTTCAACAGTGAAAACCAAAACTCGCACTATGGATGTGTATTATTTTTGCATGTTGTTTATTTTTACAGAACCAGAAGAGGTTTCCGCAGCGGTAGCACCGGTCATAGCCTCGAAATCACGAATCATTTTTGTCACTTTCTTTTTCTTAACACACTTTTAGCACAAAAATTTCTCTGGTTATGGTTATCACTATGGTTTCAACTTTGTCGTGGTCTATCGCATCATCTGCATAAGTCGTTGATTCGCATCAGAAATAGCATCAAGAAAGATTTGTAATAAGTAGTGGTAGCATTTTTGATCATATGTAGTGTAGCATTGGACCATTGTAGGTCAGGTGATTGGCATAATATTCTGGCATAGATGATGTCTTTGTATTTGTGGTGTTGCATGCTCCCGAAGACGATGAGCATCTGTACTAATATCGAATATTGTACAATATTTTTGCAAATTCAAGTATGAAATCAAGATGAATTGCTCCTGGATTTGGGTTAAAGAAGGATGGTGACTGCTTGGAATCGCTGTTTCGGCGTTCAATACTCACCAGTTTAGCAGCTTCGTGGTCTTTTATCATGCGTTTCGTGCTCGTGCACCAACCCCCGACGCACGTATAACATACTACAATCCAGTATATCAATAAGAACCTCTCTGCCTTCGCTTCTCTGATGCTTCGTTCTCAGGGTGTTGGAATTGAAAATAAATCGTAGAGAAATTGACTAGTCTGTCCTCTCTCTGATTTGTCAGTGCACCGAGGGAACAAGAGAAAGAGCGGGTCCTCGAGAGAAGAACGTCTTTGTCAGGTCGTCTAACGAGACAAAAAATCGCAACGTTTTCAACAAGCTGCATCAAGGGAGAATGACAAAATATTGAAACAACGTCCTTTAGGTAGACTAACACCGTGAACGATACATAATGTCTATCTTCGCGTTTTTTTTGTATCTTGATCTTCAGATTGTAGTTTTCTTGACGTACGATTTTCTGTAAAGAAACGTCAGCAGATCCAGACAGTGAGTCGGTCTATTTTTCAAGAAGCATTGCGACGGAGAAGATTGTGCCGTGCCAGTACAAGAACTGGAGGCAATACAGCTAGAGTTGCCGCCCGACGTGCCGGTCGATCCTAAAGCACCAGAGCCAAAAATGGTTGTCGCCGCCGCGCCGAGTCACCCAGCCGCCGCGGCAGCGACCCCAGCTGCGGTGGCTGGGGTCGCTGCGGTGGAGGAACTTGCAAACGAACCTTCCGGGGGAAACAAACCTTCGCGCATTGCTTCGCTGCAGAGTTTCTGGAAGCAAAAGGAGCAAAACAAGCAGGAGATGAATTTCCACCAGCATAAAAATACTGCGCGGGGGAGAAGTAGGACTTTTACCGGAGATGATCACAACAACTGCTACGCGGGTTCCCGGTCGCCGGAGAAAAAAATGCCGACAACTGCAATAAAAGCGACCGCATCCATCTCCTTGAAAAACAACAGAAATCAGGCGCAACGTGAGAAGCACAAGCGCGTCGACGACGATGAGTGTTCTTCTACCAGCACGGAGGAATTTGATTCGGACACCATGGACCACCAGGAAAGCGGTGGCACAACATCCCTGAAGCCGGGCAGTTCTTTTTCTTCGCACCCCACGACCGTGGCTTCCACGAGCGCCTCCTCAACCACGACCAGCGCAAACAATTCGATCGCGGTATGGTATTGCAAAGTGTCCCCACGACGACCCCAGAACTTCGCAGAGTTGATTTGTAGTGCAAAACCCCGCAATGGAAACACTCCTCACCTTGCATGTGAGAGCATCACAGAATTTTCCATGCTGACTAGCTAAATAAATTTGCGTTGCAAGAAAAGAGCCCAGTAACAGCCGGATCTTTTACATACTCAAAACAGACTTGCGCGCCAAGATTTTGCATCAGAGAGTCTCATACCCCTTTCATGCAAGAAGACAAAAAGTTCACATTTGGAAACTATGCAGCAGAAACTTTTGCAATTGCATCTCCCGGCGTGGTGGGGGCGCCTTTCATTGTAATAAACAGGCGGCAGGAGCACCAGCAGCTACTCAAGGGAGCTCCAGGCGGAGAACTTCTACTATAGCAAATCTTCGGGTGTAGTCCCTCCGACAGGACCACCACGACCTGGTGAATCTTGTAGTTCTAGTACAACATCCTCGTCTACCACCTCCGCTGCGTCCGGTTGTTCCGGCTTCCGGAACCACGCGACCGCGACGTCGTTTCGTGCCGCGCGGCCCGGTGGAGGTGGAGTAGTCGTTGCGGGCTCCACCTTGAGTTCTTCGGCCTCGTCCTCCAGGACCAGTAGCCGGGCGACCTCGCGCAAGCCGTCAGGATATGGATTGCAAAAATGTCTGGGTCTGGAAACTTGTAATGCTAAAAGTGAATGATAGACTGACGCACTGCAATACGCAGTTATGCATGACAAATTTTTTGGCTGCCATCTGTTGCGTATTCCGCATAGCAAACTGCGTTTCTGCATGACAGGCAAGAGGGCCTGTTCGTGCCTGTGCAACACAGATTCCCGAGTCTTGCCAGACAAGCATGACAGACTTGCATTCTTCCAGACCCAGACATATTTGCAGTTGATACAGGGACAACAACAAGTAATCGCGGTCCGCTGCACGACGCGGATCCGGCCGCGTTTCGGAAAACGATGCTGCTCCGTAAGGACGTCGCCGTCGACTGGACGGAGCTCACCAGCGACTTGGAAGAGTCCGTGCGTGCCTCGGAGTTATCAACTGCAAAAGTGTCTGGGTCTGGAAGAGTGTTAAACTTGTCATGCAGGTTTTCCATGACCCATGAGGTCTGGAATGCGGGACCTAGCATGACAGATTCTGTGAGAGTTCTATCGTGCCTATCCTGCATGAGAAACTGCCGCTCGATTAGGTCAAAAGTGGGCAGCTTTTGGTAATCACGCAACACAGATTTTTACATGATCCAGATTTAGCATGACAAGCTGCTTTGTTCCAGACCCAGACATTTTTGCATTTGATACGAGTACACCCTAGACGACTTTGACATCGGGAAGCTGCTTGGCCGTGGAAAGTTTGGCAACGTCTACGTCGCGCGGGACCGCCTCACCGGCTTCGTGGTCGCTTTGAAGGTATAAAGTAGTTACGGTTAACTTGTCGATGTCGTTGCCCAAGCCCACCGCATGTTCTATCTAGTAGTACCTCACATGTAGTTGTAGTTGTACTAGAAATACAGCAGATGAAGTATTTGTGTATGAGTCGGATATTAGATCAAACACGTGGTAACCAGATCCTCCACAAGGCGCAATTGGTGAAGCACGGGGTGTGTAGCAACCTGCGGCGGGAAATCCTGATCCAGGCGCACCTGCGGCACGAGAATTTGCTCCGTCTCTACACCTACTTTTTCGACGAAGAAAAGATCTATCTGGTGCTCGAGTGCGCCAGCGACGGCGAGCTGTACGGCGTGCTGGGAAAGAACGGCAACCCCGAGCGGCTTCCGGAGCCCCTGGCCGCGCACTACTTCCGCCAGATGGTACTCGCGCTGCAGGCCTGCCACCAGAAACACATCATCGTATGCAAAGGGAAACGAAACTTCTTTTGCGCAGTTTCGTGTGGGTGCATGCTGCCAAGGACACGAAGTCGATTGACATCCTGGTTCGCGTGTTTAGGCATGCGATGAGATGAAATAATAAGAAGCTACACTAGAAGTAGACCGCATGGTCAAGGGTTTTGAATAGGTACTTTACGTCAGCAAAAGACTGGCGTTTTGTTAATGCGACTGACATGATGCTTGCGCAAAGGCAAACATTCACATTGACCGCGTAGTTGTACTTATGATCAATAATTTTCGTGTCTACTGCTGCCCTAGAAACTACATCCGCGCAATCGATTTCTTTCACTTTGATACACCCATCGAGACATCAAGCCGGAGAACATTCTTGTGTCCAAGACGCCGGACGGCAGAGGTGTTTTTTTGTTTTCATCGAGAATACCAACATGATGCCAAGAACATTCATGCGCTGGTTGATGTGGTCGTGGTGCGATGCGATCAACATGATACTTTACTTTGTCTTACGGTACAGAACAAAAAAATGATCCGCACCATGATGAAAGAATGCAATGACAAACGAACCACAGAAGTGCTGAAGCTGGCCGATTTTGGGTGGAGTGTGCACCTGCGCGATGAGAGCGAGCGGCGCCTGACGCTGTGCGGAACGCTGGACTACCTTTCCCCGGAGATGTGCAGCAAGCAACGACATGCGTATGGGGTAGACGTCTGGGCGCTGGGCATCTTGCTGTACGAGTTATGCATCGCAAAAGCATATAGCATCGTGCTCGTACGAGTACAAATTGCGATACTTACTTGAAAAGAAAAATGAAATATCCATACAGATTCAGAAACAAAATCAAAATCAAATGAATCTGTCATGCAACAAAACTGCAATTTAGTTTAGTATACGATACCCACGAGTGCGATAGTAAAAACTTTTGCGCAGCATACGAGTTTTTGATGGGCAATTGTCCCTTCGAGCGCCGGGGCGATGCGGAGCGCGACGACACGCAAGCGACGTTCTACGCGATTCAAAAAGAGGCGCCCCGGTTCGACCAGCGACGCGTCTCTACGGAAAGAAGCGAGAAAATAGTCAGTCGTAGGAACTACTACAATTGGTGCCCACTGGAATTCACAACTTTACTGGAACCTATGTACCATCATGTCGTTGTTCCTGATTCTGGCATGATTCATCATCTTTGCAAAAATCTCCATGATCGAGCTTGGGTTCTTCTTGCGAGTCGCAAAGCTGTTAAGAACTGAAAAATAGATTTGTTACGTCCCCGGTTTGGTGTAGACATCAGAGGACGTAGAAATTTGATGGGCAGCACAACAAGGAGTCCACGACTAGAGCTTAAAATTTTTTTCCCACGATAAGGACGGACGACCTAGTGCCCATCGAGCCGGATGAGGAACCAACAGACGAAGCCAAGGATCTGATCCTGCAGTTTTTGGCGAAAGACCCGGAAAAACGGATCTCCCTGGAGGACGCGCTGCGGCACCCGTGGCTGGTCCGCCATTGCGGGATGTAAGTAATTAGTTCTGTGCGAGTAGTAGAGTCAGTGCTGGTGTCGTGGGGAAATGAGGGCGGGCATGGTGTTGAGCAACCACCGACCACGCGTAGGGTCTCTGACTGTTGCACGTCGCAGCTGAGCCTGCTGTAACTAGTACCCCGCACCGCGTAGATACGTGTCTTTCGTAGTCCCAGATGATTTTTTCTGTGCACTTCCTGCTGCTCCAGCCTGCCGTAGACTGACATTCACGTGCAAGTAATATGCAACTTAAGCCCCTGCTTCGAGAATAAAACCTCTGTCTTTAACGCGGAACAGGGGCTGAAGAACCTAACAACCTCAAGTAGAGAGCCACTCACACTACAAATCGAAACTCGTAGACTACCTACACAACCTCCTCGTAGAAATTTCTGATATACTTACAGATTTCTTCTAGTATTACCTCTTCATTTAACATCTGACTCGCATGCTGCTACAGCTGCTTGCGTCTTGCATTTTCCCTTTCGAGACGGAGACACCAGTGCGTGTGCGCTGATCTGTTTCACCTCGGAGAAGGCTGCTGAAGGTCGCATTCACGAGGGAGGGATGCAAGACCACGACAGTAGAGAGCCGCGCCTCACCCATGTACCACGAATATTAGCCTCACCAATTCTTGAAAGTGATACCGCAGTAAACCCAAAAATCGCACACGAAATTCGCCTCAAACGTAGAATCTGAATTATTAAACCCCCGTAGCTCCTAACCCCTCCCTGTGACGACTCGTGATGTTGTCGTGTCACTCCTAGAACAATTTTTTCCATTTCGTCCCGTTAGTTTCTCTGTGCCACGGAAGAACAAGAAAGCCACCGCACTTCTCTGTAAATTTATGCTTGTTGATGTCAACAGAAGTCTTGCGCAACTGTAAACCGATGTTGAGCCGTATCGCTTTATCCCTTCTCGCTTGTATAAATGCCATGCAAGAGGGCGGGTAGAAACGAGTTTCCGTCGGGAAAGAGCGGAAATTCAGCAAATTGGTACGAAATCCCTCCGGCACACAAGCAAAATCACGGCCTGTTGTATACAATCTCTGGTGGATAATTTTAGGGATACAAGCAGCCAAGAACCCAGCCACAGTCTCGCAAGAACGACGAAGTGCCGCCAACTTTGATGGTCTGTCGCACTACTCTCGATTGCTCACAGAGCAGGCACGGAAGATGTTGTGAAGGGCGGCTAGCGTGGTAGTTTCAGGGAGAAAACTCCTACTGCCACTGGACGCATTTTTTCATCAGGAGATGGATTTGCAGCCTTGGTCGTGCGCAATTGCTGTGGGGTCGCCTACTGATGCCTGGATGTACATGCATCACCGCAGTGTTCAGTAGATGGAACTTGAAGCGTCGAACAATTCGAAGAACGAAGAGGCTATATGCAAATCATTACTGAATATTCTGATACCTTTATTAACTAAGAGCTTTTCTTAAAACCCGTTGTAGGTTGAAGCGAGAACAATTATACCGAGGCCAACAACAACATTTCTTTGCCCGCTCGGTTCCAGGGGGATTTTCTCTTTTTTGACGATCAATCCACCTTAGTTGGAGAGGCAAACAAAATAAAATTTATCGCAATAGAAACAAAAAGAGAAATAAGGCAGGATACGTAACTTGACGTGAATACTCAAACTTCTGTAAACTAAAAGCAAGCGCTTTTATTTCGAGCTGATCATTCTGAAGAAAAAAATGACACGTCTCCTGCCTTTCCTGCGTCGCCTCGGCTTCGCGCGGGGCAGCGTACCCGGGTCTCGGCGGTTTTTTGTTCCCGCGAGTCTTGTCCTCGCTTTGTTCGTGCGCTTCTACACGACTGCAGTCCGGGTAGTTGAAGTTAACGACGACCGAGCGCAAGAGCAGCCTGATGCGGGTATAACCAGCACCACAGCTGCGGTTCTATTGCAAGATGAAACCCACCCTCGCGAAGCAGCCCCAGCCGCGTCGCCTTCTGCTTTGCACGAAGTGAAGGCGAAGAAGAAGAAGCTGAAAAATCCCGTTGCGATTTTTCACGGGCTCTCCGCGGACGCCGGTGCGGAAGACCACGAGGTGGCGTTCTTGAACCAGCAGCTGGGCGATCGCTGGGAGTTTCACTCGATCGAGTACGCACGAAAACAGGAGACCATCCTGATCCCCGTGGCCGAGCAGGCCAACCGCGCATGTGCGTTGTTGCAGGCGGGTATCGAAAGAAAATAAGTATTGATCTGCCTCACGACTGTGAAAGTAAGTACTTGAATACTTAGCTGCTTCTTATAATTTCAACATCGATTGGTTCTTCTTCTTAGAAGATCACGAGTGCTGACTCACACGAAAACGTGGGCGGGAATACTTCTCTGTGATGAGAAACGTCACTGGATGTTGAAAAAGTAAAGATGCAGGTACTGACCGTGCGTGGTCATCATGATACAATACAACTTTCCTTCCATAGCCAACCCCAGGTTCTTTTCCAGCAGTGCAGACGATGCGCCAGACGAGCGGGTGATGGCGATCATTGGCCACTCGAATGGCGGCATGGTCGGCCGCCACGTGCTGCAGAACTGCGCGCTGCCCCTGCGGATCAAATTTTTCGTCTCGGTGGGCGGACCGCAGCGGGGCATCACCAAGATTCCGCCCTCGGACCAGATTCCCGTGTTCTTCCGAAATCTGCTTGACTGGGTGGTGCGGAAAGCCTATTTGTACCCCTGGGTGCAGTATCCTGTGCAAAAGCATCGTACTCGTATTGCATTCATGCATTACAAATCTTGTTCTTAAGGTCAATCTGCATTACAAATTTCATTTCTCATGCTGAGTAAATTGGTAATGCATTTATGCGAGTACGATCACGATACTTTTGCACCGGAAATGCAGCGCCTGATCGGGCCCGCGGGCTACGTGTACAACCCGAGGGACATGCGGAGTTTTGGCAACGCAAATACTTTTCTCGGAAAGCTGAACAACGAGTGCGCGGAGTACAACGCCGACACAGCGGCGGGAAAGCTGCAGAAGCAGAATCTGCTGCGAAATCTCCTTGGGGAGGGGGATCGAGCGGTAGAGCAGGACGACAAGAAGATATTAAACAGGACTTCATCTCGACGACACCGCACCAAAACGGACGACGAGGTGGAAGAAGGCCTGCGTGGCGTTGTCAAGGAAGCAGCGAACTACAATCCGAAGGTACTCCTGGACGAGCTCCAAGACGTCGAACAGACCACGTTCTCAACAAACGGTGCGATGCTTGTTCACTGGGATGAACAAAATGTGCTATCGCCGGGTGCTGGAAAAAATGCTGCCACGTCAAACTTCACTATTTCCGACCCCGGTGTGAACCCGCCAGACTGGAAAACAAGAGGAAGACCAGAACAACCCAAGGAGGAAGTAGTAGAAGATCGGACCGAGGATCAGTTATTTTCAGTGGACAAATTCCGTCTCCTCCAATCGAAAAATACGCCGGGTACAACGGGCACGATGGCGAGCGCGAGACCGGGAGCACCGGTAACCAGGCAGAAAGTAGAACCCGAGGACGTCGGTGCAATGCTGTTGATCAAGTTTGCGCAGGACGAAATCGTCGTGCCACGAGAAATATGGATTGCAAATATGTCTGGGTCTGGAAACTTGTAATGCTAAAAGTAAATGATAGACGCACTGCGATACGCAGCTATGCATGACAAATTTTTTGGCTGCCATGCCTTACCTATTCCGCATGGCAAGCTGCCTTTTTGCATGACAGGTCCATGTGAGGCCACCAGAGCGAAAACTTCTACGGAGTCTTTGCCTAACTTAGCCTGCGACCATGGTCGTGAGTAGCCCCGAGGTTTTTCATATCCAGCAGCAGTCCGTCGAACAGTCCCCGTACCCCCAGAGTAGCCCCCCCAACTACTCGCCCGAGCCAATGATCCCACTCGTGCTTCGCACCAACATAGGATGGGCTCATTTTCTCGCTTCCAGGGAGTGCGAGTTGGTAACTAACCGACATTGTGCCAAGAGGAGGGCCTCCCCGGGACCGCCTGGCGAAAGCCTGCCACGGGTTTCACTGTCCACGGGTGGTGTTGCGGGTAATCCTGGCGAAAGCCAAAAACCGGCAGAAAATGGGGCCACGGAAGCGTTCTTGCTGGACATTACCAACATTTGCCCACGCAGAGCCGTCCTCTTGCCGGACACAGCCAACATCTGTCCGAAACAGCCTAGGGCCAAGACGACGCCGCGAGGACGACCACAGGGGGTCCGTCTCAATGATGATGATGATGACAGGTAAGAGGGCTTTTTCGTGCTTATGCAACACAGATTCTCGTCGAGTCATGCCAGACAAGCATGACAAACTTGCATTCTTCCAGACCCAGACATTTTTGCAGTTGATAAGAAACGGAGTTCTTCGCGCAGGAAAATAGCGAGGGAGCCGTCGTGCCATTGGAGGACTCCGGACCCTTTTATTCCGACGACCTCATCGGCCTGCGGACCTTGGCGGAACGCAAGCGGCTCTTCTTTTTCACGTCCCCCGAACACCATGACAGACTCACCGACCAGGACCGTCTACAGAGCATCGTTCCGCTTTTTCGCCATGGAACGCTTGCGCGTGAGGCAACTGGACCGGACACTTTGGAGGGCGACCCGGAGAGAATCGTAATCTGAAGCCTTTTTGAAGTAGTTTTTCTTTTTCATGCACGTTGGTGCGGGACCTTCCACGTCACACTGTCTTGTGCCAACTTCTGTGTCCCAAAAGTAATGCTGATTCCAGAGTATGAGTAAGTGTAAGTCTTTACAGTTATGATCTTACACAAACTACGTCGCGCAATATTAAGGTCTTATGACTGGCTATGGCTTCAAAGAAAGAGGCGCTTTTTCCACTCCATGCTTGATGTTCGCAGAGTTGGGACTGATGCGTACGTCCGGAGCATCAGCATGGTTATTGATCATTTTGACATTGTTTCATGTTTTATGCCCTCGTTGCGTTTTCACTCGGCGTTTCATTTGACTATTAATTCGTTTGCAATCAACATTTCGCTAAGACACGAGGACAAATTGCAGTACATTATGACCTAAGTCTTGTACTCGGTTTATTTGGTTCCCGAAATGACATTTTTCGGTTCTCGTTCTCACCTCGAAGCAGAAAATATCGGTATCGTCCAGGTTTTCCCGTTCGCAGTCGTTTTCCAAATCGTTCGTTTCGTTTGCGTTACGTCCGTCTTCCACCCATGTCGTCCTTATTTTCGTGAAATACTTCTATCATATTTAGAGAAATCTGCGTATTATAACGCACATCGCTATTCATGGGTGTTGGTTGCTTGACCTTTGTTAGTCACTCGGAGATAGATTGTACTCTTGCTCTGTCGCCTCCGCCTGCGACTGCGTGTCGTGTGGCTCAGATAGAAAATCCTCTGCTTCTACTAACCGCCATGTCAGGCCCTTTCTGCAACTAGTAATTCCCCTTCATTTATTGTGTTTTTTCTGGTCACACGTTGAAAAGCAATAAGAAAGCAATGCATTCCCCTCCCCCGCCCACCAGCAGTTATAATTGTGCTGCAATATTATCTGTAACCCTCTTCGTCTTCCCCTCAAGTGCGTTATTTAGCTTTTCACGGTTTTTTTCTTTATCGCTCCCCAATCATCACTTGTCATCTCGTTTGTGACTTTTCGTGTAGTGGACTCCCAAACCGGGTAGCGTTGTTTCGTTCGGCAGTGGCCAGCAGACAGTGAGAGCACAACTCCTGGCACAATAAGAAAATACTACTTTCTTGTTCTTCCCCCCAACATGAGCGGTAGCAATCCCACAACAACTCTACAACCCCACAGTGCGCACGGCGATTTCTACTGATGACTACTGCGCCCACGACGTCAAGGCTTGGGAAAAAATAAAAACCGTTGAGAGAAGCTGGAGAAGCGACGTGCCAATTCCACCGTGAAGATGATGATGCTAATATCGGCAGGAACAACGAGGTGGGCTACTGTCGCGTACGCCTTGACGATCTGGGGTTGCAGTCTCACCGCATCAATACTCTTGCTCGAGCAGATACTGCCCAGCATGGCGTACCGGCTCAACATGGTGCAACGGAACAACAAGAAGACCAAAAAACAACCGCGCCACGTGCTCAAGACCAAAAGGCGTGCAGTTTCTTCAACTTCCCACCTGGTGGAGCAAGTGGAGAAAAGAGTAGGCGACCAGCGAGACGAGCAGGAGGAGAGTAATCATGTTCACTCAACAACACCGATTGCGAGAGGAGCGCCGTCGTCAAATGGTCCTACTCTTGATAGTAGCCGAACAGCGTCGTTTCAGGAGTTTCTGCTAGCTCGGGCGCCGAGCAAGAGAAATACGAGTACAACTTCCGGAAGGAGTAGGAAACTTTCCCTGCCGTCAAGTTCGATAACTTCTTCGCACCGGTCAAGAACATCCTCGAGCGATGAAAACTACGCTCCGGTTCCAGCCGGGAATCAGGGGGGAGGAAAGGACGAGACAGGAGATCAACGCAGAAGTCGTGTTGATGAGAGGAATAAAATAAACGATAGAACAAAAACTACAGATATCAACTGTAAAAATGTCTGGGTCAGGAAGATTTCTAGATTTGTCATGCATACCATCCATGACCCATGATGTCTGTGATGCATGCCGTAGCATCACAGATTGTTAGAGCGCTTTTTCATGCCTATGTATTCCGCATGACAGATGCCATCTCCGCGGAGCACAAAATCTACTCCTTTTGCTGGTCATGCAATACAAATCTTTTTCGAATCCAGAGACAGCATCACAAGTTTAGATTCTTCAAAACCCAGACATTTTTGCATTTGATAACAGACGTAGTTGTACTCCGCGAGGACGACTTTCTACAGGACGGGGAGGCACCCGGCAGCGCTCGACAAAGAGACCCTGTTGTGGTCAGCACACCGGAAGTTGTACTCCGAGAGACGCCGGCGTTAGTAGAAGAGAAACAGATAGAAGCTAGCGAGGATCATGATGTGGCTATGATGGAAAGAACGCAAGTTGATGCCAAAAAGGAGGTTTCTACGAATGCGTACGCGGCGATGTGCCACAAGACGAACCCTGGTGAACAAAAAGTCCTCACTGGCACTGTAATCCTTGACTTCGATGTGTGGACAAAGGAGAGAAACTACTGGGGGTCAACAGAGAGCTATCATCTGATAGGTGCGGCAAATATGGATAAGGACCCGGACGGAACCAACCTGGAGGGCGCCGATCAGTGTGCGGCAGTATGTGCTGCCTGGCCGACGTTCTGGGAAAAGAGTGGCAAGGCGCTAAGAGAAAATCCCCAGACATCGTTTAATACGCGTTGCACCGGTTGGACCTTTTACCACAAGGCAGCAGGTGCGACCCCGCTGGAACTACCAGCGGATGGAGATGGAAAGTGGTTCAAAAATAACAGAGGGTTTTACGCCGGCAATAAAAAAGAATCAAAAGGGCCTGCCTGTCGTTTGTTTCAGAACATCGTGACAGAGGAAACAATGGCTGCGTCAGAGCATGACACATCGGGATACGAGTACAAATTTCTTGGCGACAAGTACGGCGACATACAGTCCGGCAGCCCATGCTTTGACCGCCAAGGAATGTTTATCCAGGCGACTCCATTCTGCAGCACTACAATCAAATAAAAGAAAAACAAGACGCGCGCTTAGCAGCAAGCTAACACTCACATTCACAGCAGGCACGACGGCATTTTTATACTTGAAATGCATAGAGTCGGAGGTAATTGAACTCGGGTGAGGCTGCTAGTATCTAAACTTACTTCCGCACGTTGTTGCGTTTACTGCGACGCTCTGTCATGAGCAAAAATAGGTCATGTGCTGCAATGCCGCGAAGTGAACATGAAAATTAACTAAGTACATGGAAACGGAAACATTCTTCATTTGATTGTTTGAGCAGTCCCATTTACATTTCATAACATTTGCTAACGAGGGTTTCAGTAACTTCGGCGATTGCAAGGAGGAAGATTATGGACTATTCATGGACTGGCCAGAACAAATGGGTGGCGGGTCCCCAAACGGCGGGGCCTTTTTGGGGAACGCGAAGGTTTTTCAAGGAAATTGGGAGGACGCGGACAACGATGTCGACCTGGAGTCTTTGGGAATGAAGTGGTATCGGTACGAGGATCCACCGGGTCAGGATCCTGCTTCGATAGTATTCCAACAAGAGGAAAGCTTTCAGGTACAGATCACTCAAGTTTCACTCCAGGACGGAACCGGAAAGGACATCACCAGTATCTCCGGAGTTCCGAGGACAGGTCAGGATTGGGAGTGGCAGTACCTCCCCGATGGCCCGGGGATGGGCTACTTCCTTTGCATGGCTTGGTGCCGGATCACGCCGTGGTGCAAAGCAATGTCGGCTGGAGCCGGAAGTACCAAACGATTCTTTGCTTTGGATGAAGACCAATCACCCAGCGATGAGGACTCGTGGACCCAGCATCCGCCAGATCAGGTACACGGCTGCTGGCTGCGCGACGCCGTCGGAGCAGCCTCGCTTACTTATTTACCAGAGTGGCGACGGAACGGAGCAGAAGTTCATAGCTCGTTCAAGGTGTGTCCGCAGCGTGATACAGCACAAGTAACCGAGACCGTTACTGAAAAGGTTTGCACCTGCACCAATGGGGTTAAGAAAGATTATAAAAACGGCGACAGTAGTTCTCACACGCTCACCTGCTACGCAGATGGTCAGGAGGACTGTAAAACATGCGATGACGGTTACGAACCTGCGATGGATATCAAATGGATTCGAGCTGTACCTTGATAGTAAGATCAAAGACCACCTACGCAAGCACAAGATATTTATGCATACCTAAGTTGATCATGTCGGAGAGTTTCATTTTCATTTATTTGATAGAATTAGTGTTAGTCGCCTGCTGTCTCCCGGAAATGGAAACCGGAATTTGATTTTGTGTGCTGTGCATGCGGATGCGATTCCCATTGCGTCCGTATCCATACAATTCCACTGTTTATGATGAGAACAGTGTTTGGTAGCGACGCGCCACTTGGAAAGAGCTACGCACGAGGACGCCAGCAAATGCAAAGGTAGCCGGTGCAGTCGCACGTATTTTTTCATGCAGCAGGAAGGCCTCAAGCTCAAACTCACTGCTCAGTAATGCTTGGCCTCTGGTGTCTTTGATCGCATCACTGGTGCGACGCTTTCCATACTGATAGTCCTCGGAGAGGGTTCAAGAATGTACAAGGTGTGCTATCCAACGTGTGCAGGCCTCCAGCAGACCGACGCTTGTACAACGACTGGAGCAGGTGGCAGAGCACTTGCCATTAGAGATCCAAGCAAAAGCAACACTAAGTGCGGGGGCGAACTGGTACAAGAAGACTTTCCGACGGACCAGTGTTTAAGCTCTTGCTGCATCGCCACTTGTCTGATTCCCGAAGCCAGCTCGTCCATATTCAACCAAACGCAAGGCCTCTCCGGTAGTGATTGGGAAGAAGTTCTCAAAGATACTGGAAAGCTGGCGTCCTTTAACACTCAGGTCACCTTAGCTGGTGTTTCCTGCGCTGAGAATTGGATGCCGGCCAATCCGGCGTTTCTCTGCCCACGAAGTGGCGCAGAGCTCCAGCTGATCAACTGTGACACATATGTTGACCCGACTGCGCCGCCCGAGTGCCGCTGTTCCCATGGAGGTTCGCCCCAGCCAAATACCGACACCTGGGAGTGCCCCGCTCCCCTGCTCGAGTTTTGTCTGGAGTGCGACGCGAACTTCGTGGGGCCGATCTCGTTTGTGGAAACCTTGCAGGATGGAACCACCGTCACAGGACAGCGCTGCGAGCCGGAGTGCGGGCTCGTCGCGGAGACAGATCATTGCGATGTCTCGGGCGGTTCGTATCAGATCAAAAAAGATCCGGGCGAGAAGTGCGGCGGGGACTGGTTTGCTGATCTGAATTTACTGAAAAGCCAATGCGAAGCGAACTGCTGCCAGCGGGGCTGCAAAGTGCTTGTTCCTGCGAATCCGGATCGAGAAAGGTACTACTTAATTACTTTCTTTGTTTTTGTTGCGAGTCGTTGTCGTAGGTAGTTGTAGGAGCGCAAGGCTTTTTCGTCTGCACATGCTGATTACGGTGTATTTTGACTTTGGCGGAGATGAGAGCGGTAAACGTAAATCTGTCAGAAATTCCCCGTCTGTATGATCCGGTACTATGGGCTTGGTGTATGCTGTACCTCACACCTACACCTACTACTAATAATCACACTGGCCTGTTGATTCTTCTTATGTTGCGAACTTTCTCAACACACGCACTCCGTCCTCAGGTTCAATTTTACCGACGAAAGCCTCGACGCTTGGAAAGGATTTCTCACGCGTCCCGAAATGCTTCCCAACCCGGAAGGCGCATGGCATCCGTTTCCGGTCGGTTTGATGACGGTAGTTTGTGCAGACACGTACCAGGGCAGCGCCCCAGTGTTTCGCTGCGAGGCGGCCGATACGGAGGTCAAAGTGATGGGTTGCGAGTCATGGATCGGATTAAACACGCATGAGATGGACGAGGACACGACCACGACCACGACCGGGCCCATCGGGGGAGGCGCACCGCCCGTGAACGGCACGGATATGGGCAGTCCGGAGGAGGAGGCTGGGTTTCCCCTGTGGCCGATCCTGGCGATGCTGGCTTTGCTGCTGCTTTTGCTCCTCTTGTGTTGTCTGTGTAAAAAGAAGAAAGAGGAGCCCCCTCCGCCCGTGGAACACTCGGCGAGCGAGGAAGAGGACGTGCGGGACTCCGCCGCGGCACTGAATTTGGAAGACTATCACATGTAAAAACGTCCCCACCGCATAATGGAACAGTTGGGAACTCTGCTACGCGAATCAACATAGGTTTGGCCGCTGTTGCGCATGACAAATGTGGGCGAGCAGTTTAATGATCGTATTCCGCTAGTGCAGCCGCATCACAAGTGGATTACCTTCATCCTGATTTCAGCATGACAGGTTCCCAGATGTAGCATTGAAAAACGCTCCTACTTATGGAGCTGCGCATGAGAAACGTCTTAGGTTTATTGCTGATTTGCATGACAACTCTGGGCGGATCGGGACGTCGTTTTTACCCCGGATAAAGACGATGAGATCATCATTCCGGACCGGACGGAGGCGGAGCAGGCCATGTTGGCCGCCGGATTCTCGCCGGAGTATTCCCGCAAAGTGGGAAAAATGCTGGCCGACGCGACTCTGAGCGACGACACGGACCTGCCGCGCCCGAATCCGGCGGACCTGGCCGTGATGCAGCGCCTGAAGTTCGGCGGCATCCACACCCTGCGCGAGGCACGGGAACTGTTCACGCCCGCCGTCGCGCGAAAACGCGAGAACAAATTGGCCGGCGAACTGTTGGAGGATTTCCCCGATTTCACCGTGAGGGAGTGGGAGAAGGCGCTGATTGGCAGCGGTTTTACCGAGGCGTACGCCGCGAAGCTGGCGGTGCAGCTGGCGGACGACGCGTGTGACCCGACGGACCTGATGGTGCGCTCCAAAGACAAGAACGACATGCGACTGCTGCAGTTGTACGAATTGGGCGGCACCGAAACCGTGGTGGAGATGAAGGGCGCCTTCGCGCGGCGACGGAAGCAGCGGGCCGCGCAGGGCAAGGAGGGCAAGGGCACGCTCCTCTACGCCGCGCTGCACTACAAGCCGCCGCCGCCGGGCGCCAAGCCCGAGGACACGCTGTTGTACAACGCGCTGCACCCCAAGGCGCCGAAGCTGGCCACGGACGGCAAGGGCACGCTCTTGGACGTGGCGCTGCGGCGCGAGCGGCTCAAGCCGGAGCTGGGGGAGGCGCAGCAGGTGGCGAAGGCCATGGGCTTCTTATGACAGTGCACAACTACTTACCCCTCCCCCTCATTTGTATAGCATGAACGGCAATACAAGCATCAGCAAGAGTGCCAGTTTTGCATGACAGATTTGCGCCGGAGTAGAGTGCTATTTGGGCTACCAGAACTTGTCATGCATAATAGTGACAGGAGGGAAAGCGTGGATTTGGTATTTTGCATGAGAAATGAGAACGAGGGGGAGTTGTGCACTTTCATACTTCACCGAAGCGTACGTGAAGACGCTGGCGAAAAAGGTGGCCGTATGCTGCGTAAAAACGTCCCAACCTTCCCAGAGTCAAGATCGGAATCTTGCAACACAAATCAACAAGTTTTGGCTGTTGCGCATGACAAGCTTCTTGGGCGAGCAATTTAGAAATTCTGTTTTGTAGTTAGTGGCACGCCGCATGAGAAATCGATACTCTTATCCTGATTCCAGCATCACAAACTCCCAGATAAAATGAGAAAATGCCTTTCATGTGGCTGCGCATGAGAAACCTTTTACGCATGCAGATTTGCATGGCAAGTCTGGGGGCGGGGACGTTTTTGCACCGGATAGGCCGACCCGAACGCGGCGGAGGACGCGGAGATTCCGCCGCCGCAGGAGGAGCACGACATCCAGATCCTGGAGGCCCTGCGGCTGGGGGGCGTAAAGGGGGTCAAGGTGGGCAACATGCAGGACTTTTTCACGCCCAAGGTGAAGCAGAAGCGCATGAACCAGAAGGCGGGCAACAAAGAGATCGCAAAGAAGGCCCAGCTGCACTCCCCTGCGGCCTACGAGAAGGAAGTATTGGCGTTGAAATTCTCGAAAACCTACGCGCGCGACCTGTCGATCCAGCTGGCGGGGGACGATAGGGGCAGCCAGGCGCTGCTGCAAACGGTGAGCGAGAACGATCTGCACGTCATGCAGCGGTGCGGGTTCGGCGGCACCGAGACCGTGCAGGAGTTCCGGGGGTACCTGGTGGCGCGGAAGGCCAAGACCCTGAAAAAGCAGCACAGCGGGCGGGACGCCAAGGCGAAGGCCCGGGCGAAGGCGAAGGCCAAAGCGGCGAAGGCGAAGGCCAAAGCGAAGCAGAAGGAGCTGAAAAAGGAGAAAGTGGTAGATAAGGCGCAGGCGGAGGTGGCCCTGCAATATGTGGGGTTCACCCCCGCGTTCCGGGAGCGGCTGGCGGGGCAGCTGGCGGGGAAAGAGAAGCTGAAGGAGTTTGACCTGAACGGCGCGGCGCCCGCCGATTTGAAACTGATGCACACGCTGGGCTTTGGCGAGAAGGAGACGGCCGCGAAGATGCAGAAGATGCTGTTCACCAAGGGCAAGGTTGAATCGCGGAAGATATCAAATGCAAATATGTCTGGGTCTGGGAGAATGCCAGACTTGTCATGCAGATTTTCCATGCCCCATGAGGTCTGGTATGTAGGACATAAGCATGACAGACTCCCTGAGGTCTTTGTCATGCCTATCCTGCATGAGGATGAGACACTCCCCTCCAACTTGGTCGAACGTGGACGGCTTCTGGCGCTCGTGCAAAACAGATTTTTACATAATTCGGATTTAGCATGACACGTTGCAATCCTCCAGACCCAGACACATTTGCATTTGATAGAAGAAGCGCGCCGACAAGAAGAAATCGGGCAGCTTCAAGAAGAAGGCCCCGGGGGACAAGAAGAAAAACAAGAAAGACAAAACCGTGGCGGGGAAAAAGCTGAAGGGCAGCGCGAAGGCCAAGAAGAAGGCCGGGGGCAAGGCCAAGGCCAACAAAAAGGCGAAGAAAAAGGCGGGGGGCGGGGGCGCGACCTCGTCAGGAGCCGAGGAAACCGACGACGAGCACTTCGCGGGCATTGGCGGCGGGAAAGCCAAGCACGGCGGGAAGAGCGACCTGCACCGCCAGCTCGAGAAAGCGGGGCTTTCTCACGGTTACTGCGACAAGCTCCTCAAGGACTGGCACGAAAAGAACAAGTCTATCCCCGAGTTTCTGACACCGGGCGCCAAGGACAAGGACCGGCTGGCGTTCGAGAAGCTTGGGCTACTAACGCACGGGGGAGACCCCAAAACGGTCACGATGCAAAAGGTCCGGAACTATTTCGCGAAGCAACAGACGGCGGCGCACGCCTTCGATAGCGAGACAGGCGCCAGTGACACGGACCATGTTGGGCACGGCAGCAAGAAGGGTACTAAAAAGAAGAAGCAAAAACACCACCACGCCTCCGGCAAGGACAGCCAGAGCAGCAAAGGCAGCAACCTGAGTAAGGAGAGCGTGGGCAGTACCGACAGCGAGGAGAGCGCGTACGAGCGCGCCAAGATGGAAAAGAAGCAATTCCAGAAGATGGAAAAGAAGAAGGAGAAGGAAAAAGTGCTCGCGCTGGCGGGCGCGCGGACCCTGGCGCCGCCCACCGAGCAGGCTTACGAGAAAGCGCTCGCCCAGGCGGGGTTTACGCCCGAGTACTCGAAGGCCATGGCCAAGAAGATGAAGAAGGAGGCTGACGCCAAGAAGGAGCGAGAGAAGGAAAAAGAGCGGAGGAGGGCGGAAAAGGACCAGGAGCGGGAGGAAAAGAGGGAGAAAAAAAAGAAGGACAAGAAGGATAAAAAGGAGAAAAAGGAACACAAACACCACCACAAGGACAGCCCCGTTTCCGACGAGAGCACCCCTGACGAGGCGGGGATGCAAAGCGAGGAGTCCGAAGACCTTGAGTCTCACGACGAGCAGTCGGAGGCCATGCTCCAGGCGGAGAACGCCCAGGACCGGGAGCTGCTGGAGCAGCTGGGGCTGGGCAGTTTGGAAAAGGTGGGGGACATGGAAAACTGGATGCGGAAGAAGATCGTGAAGCACCAGGTGAAGCAGCTGGAAGAGAAGGAGGACGCCACGCAGGGGGAGCTGCAGCAGGCGATGCAGGAGGCCGGGCTGAGCGAGCAGTACGCGAAAACCCTGACGGAAAAATTTGCGGAAATGGAGAAACAGGAACAAGCTGACTCCTCCGCAGCGCCGCTGTCCAGCGCGCTTCTCTCGTCCGTGGCGCCGGCGCACGCGGACCACGACCTGCAAGTGCTGTCTGGCCTGGGCCTCGGCGCGGCGGAATCCGTGCAGACACTCCAAGGGCACTTTATGCTGGTCGCCAAGAAGAAGAAGCACGGGAGCGAGATCAAGGCCGACGGAGTGGACCTTCATGACTCCTCCACCGACGACGACGACAGCGACGACGACAGCGACGACGACACGGATTTCGATAGCAGCGACTCCAGCGACGACGATTTGGACGAGGACGACGACGAAACGGAAGATATCACATTGAAAAACGTCTCCACCCCAGAGTCAAGTTGGGAACTTAGCAACACAAATCCAGAAGTTTTGGGAGCCACGCATGACAAGTTGCACTCCGTAGTGTAGTGCATGTTAGCAAGGACAACAGCATCACAAATCCATCTGCTTATCCTGTTTACAGCATCACAAATCCCGGAACACTATTGCAAATGCCCCTCATGGGGATGCGCATTACAAATCTTCCTGTGACTGCAAATCTGCATGACAACCTTGGGGTGGGGACGTTTTTACTCAGGATGGAAGAGGAGGTCAACGAGAACGTGTGGTTCAACGACGATGAGCTCTTTGGGTCCGACCACGAGGAGGTGGAGCAAAAGAAGGCGGAGCTGGAGGACCACCGGTCCATATCAAATGCAAATATGTCTGGGTCTGGAAACTTGTGATGCAAGAAAGGGAAGAGTGAGCGCACTGTAATGCGCTGCCCAGCATGACAAGTTTTTCCGTGGTTCTGAGTTGCGTACGCTGCATGAGAAACTGCGTTTTTGCATGACAGGGAGGAGGAGCTCTTCGCGGCCATGCAATACAGAGTTCAGAGTCATGCCAGACTAGCATGACAATCTTCCAGACCCAGACATTTTTGCAATCTATAGTCCAAGGCCCTGAGCAAAAAGGACCTCCAGCAGCTCTGCACGGGCCACCTCGGGTTCAGCGACGCCTACGCACAGACGCTGGCCGAGCGGGTGCTGACGACCAACCAGGCGGAAAAGAACAAGCTCCTGGACCAGGGGCGCACCGCCCCGGCGGGCCGCACGGACGACGACCAGGGACTGCAGGAGCTGTTGGGCCTCGCGAAGCCGGAACTGCTGGACCATATGCATTGCAAATATGTCTGGGTCTGGAAGGATGCAACTTGTGATGCGCATTTTATAACACACAAGAATCTCTCATGCATAAGCAGCAAAAGCTGGTGGCCACTTTCTGTCACCAAAATCGGGCATTTGTGATGCAGATTCGGCATTGCGGAAGCTTCTCGAAACCTGTGATGCTAGAGCTTCAATGCCAGCCCTTCTTTGTCATGCAAAAGCAGCGTGACTCTTCCAGACCCAGACATTTTTGCATTTGATAGACCACTGGGTCAAGCAGCTCGGGCTGGATATCCGGGAAGCCGGAAAGGAGATCCAGGCCCCCGCGAAAAAGGTCACGGCCAGCGATCTCGTCGCGAAGATCTACGAACAGGACGGTCTCACGACCGGGCCGAAAAAACGTGAGTTCATCCGGAAAAACATCAAGGCCAACTACGGCCTCTGAAGATAGTAATATACGAGACTCCGACGTTTCATCTTTATGGTCCTGGCCGTGCTATTATGATAATGCTCATTTTTTTTTGCTAAATTTGTAAAATTCTTGAAGATGACTTTGTCACCGATTATGTATTGGTCTACCCGACATTTTTTGCTTTTCTATCATTTCACATGCATCTCTGTTTTCATTCACATCACAAGCATTTTCTAGAGAGATCCAACCAACTAACAAGTAGATTAAGAACCAAGAAGAAGTGACAAGCGTTCTTTTCACACAGCCACACTTACGTAAATTAGAAATTACTCGTATACAAGCAGAACCAGATCAGAAAAATTCATATATCAGTAGTGTTTATGTTTCCTTTTCCGACCCGAACAAATTCGAACGTGCGCCGCCATGCCTTCTAGCGATCTTTCATTGCGTCGCGTCGCGGAAATTAATCAAACCCGTTTTGTTCAGCGACTGTCGGTCTGGATTTGATTCTTCTCCTCGTCGGTTCTGTCGTCGTCCGTAGAAAAAAGATTACAGCTTTACACCATGATGCGTCTAAACAACGCCAACCTGCGTCGGTTTTCTTCACGTTCCAATCGTATTTCCTCGAAGACGCGTTTTTAGTCAAGGAAACAAGAGTCGCTGCACATCGTAGGTCAGGCTTTTCGGTAAGTTCGTGCACGAAATTGTTATTTGAAAGCGAATTACTTTTTATTTTTTCGTTGCGGTCGGTGAACCCGTTCGTTCTTCTTCTTCTGCTTCGGCGGTCGTGCAATTCTCGTCAGGCTTTTTTTGTGCGACAAAATAAAACGTCCTTGTCGTTTGTTTCTCGTTTGCATATGAACGCTTTCGTACTCGGTTTGAATTTGATTCATGCACCTGCCGCTTTACGAATTTCGATTTTCAAAAGAAATACAGGCGAAGTGGTTTTGGGATCATAGGGCAATAAAACCCTGAAAGACCGAAATCATTATTCTGCCCCACAGAAGTTCAAGTTTTGCCTTGTCCCCCTTTTCCATACAAATACGAGGATACTTTCGAATACAAGGATGGCCTTTGGCCTTCGTCGTGTTTTTGAGAAGTACTAGTGTCGCTCTCACTTAAATATTTTTCATCCACCGGACCGAACAACAACAAAACTAAACAACAACTCTCCTCTTCAATCAAACCATGATGCGCGGAGCAGGTGGTAGAAGTGGCAGAAAAATGTCGCAGGAAGATAACCGCAACTCGAACGTAGCGCTACACAAAAAACCTGCGGCGTTTTCCTCTCGTCTTTCGGCGCCGGTCTTACAACTCTCCGGCTCCTCCTTTGTCGCCATCTTCGCGCCTGTGTTGCTGCACCACACGACGGCATTCACGGTTGTGCGCAGACCGGCAGATGTGCAACACCCGCAGACAACGCACCACCCGATGAAGGGCGGCAACAGAAACAAACTTGCACGGAAGGCTGCTTCTACTGGTAACAAGAGGAATAATGGCGAGGAAGATAATTCGGGTCGGAGCGATGCTCGCGATGTCGTCAAGACCGCCGTGGAAGCTGGTGAAGCTCAGCTTCTTGCGAGTACACGACCGGATCGTGTAGTTGGGGGAGAACTTCATCGACAGGCGCGTATTGAAGATTCTACCAGTGAAGGGTGGGGTAGTGCTGCTGGTCCGGAGACCTCCGCATTACTGCAAGAAACCGCAGAGGCAACGGCTAGTTTGGAAAAAGAAAAAGGACGGCAACAGCAGAAAAAATCGACGACGAACCAGTTCCCAGATTTGACGAACTTCAACTTTACCGCCGCGGGCTACGCAACTATGCTAGGTTTGCACGGTAATAGCAACGACGTTCAAGTATCTGACTTTACTGGTACGAGCGCGACAGCAGCCTGCAAGCGCAGCAAGGATCAACATCCTGGCAGAAATCTCGCCCTCGTAGGAGATATCATCCTTGACTTTAACGTGTGGAATGCAGACAACTCGTGGGAGCATGGGCAGTCTCACCATCTCGTCGGAGCTGCGACACCAGAAGATGGTAGTCCCACCTTGAGCGACGCAGAGCAGTGCGCGGCCGTGTGCGCCGCCTGGCCCAAGTTTTCTGGAAAAACAGGTCAAGCGCCGTCAAGCGTAGACGTCGTTTGCACTGGCTGGACTTTCTTCGGGCGTGGCGAAAACTACGACGAGAAACACCTTCAATCCGGGTTCGCAAACCCGAATTACTACAACGCTGGATACGACCGGCCAGCCGGAAACGCTTGCCGCCTCTTTTCCGGGCTGCTGCAACTGCATGTAGTGGATTTTGGTAACAGCCCTGAACAGTTCGGGTTCGACGCAGCGGTTCCGATCGAGTCAGGCGCACCGTGTCCGAGGGAGGCAGATGGGATCAAGAGCCTTGATTTTACAACATGCCAGGAGGAGGACTTCGGGTTTTTTCTGGACTGGCCCGCTAACCATGGCGGAGCAAGCCCGATCGGAGGTGCTATGAAAGGGGCGCCCGAGGTACACCAGGGAAATTACTACGCTGCCGCAGACGGTAACATGGTCATCTGCAGCAATTCTACAAACCCAGAGGACGCGAAAAACCCGAGCTGCCAAAACGAAGAGGGAGTATTCCAAGAGGGAATGGTAAAGGTGGAAATGACCACCGACGCGAACGGCGACAACCAGTTCGCGAACGTGCCGACCCCCGGCGCGAATTGGGAATATCTGCAGAAAGGCCCGGGGAAGGGCTACTTCCTCTGCATGGCGTGGTGCCGCATCACGCCCTGGTGCAAGGCCATGACCGCGGGGCATGGACCAAAACATGACTCGGGCCAGTTTCAGGACGTGGAAATCTGGTGGGACGGTTGCTGGATGCGCACGGCGGTCGGACGAAAAAACATCTACCCAGGAGATTGGGAAAAGGGTGCGGCGGTGCACTCCGCGTTCACGGTCTGCAAGGAATTGAAGGAACCCGACAGCGACAATTCCGGAGAGCAGCACGGCACGAACTCCACTGGGTCGCCGCCGAACGGCACCAATGGATCATCCTCCGCTGCAGCGACGGAGGACGCGGACGGCGGTCTGGCGGCCCCGCTGATTGGCGGCCTCGGGGCCCTGCTGGCATTGATCGCGTTGGGCGTGGTTTTGGCGTGCTGCTGCTGCGGCGCCGCGGCCGCGGTGGCCGGCGAGGAATCGGAGGCGTCGAAGCCGGCGGAGGACCCGAACCTGGAAGCCGTGTTTCTGATGGACTTCGGCGACGCGGAGAAGGCCTTTCTGTCCGCGGGTCTGACCCCCGCCTACGCTAAGACGCTGGCGGAGCAGGTGAGCTCCCCCCTCGTCGACGACGAAGACGACCTGACGCCGGCGGAGGCGGAGGCGGACGTGTATGCCATGTCGGTGTTTGGGTTCGACTTCGCTGGGGACCCCGAGCGCGTGGGCCGGATGCGGGAATTTCTCCAGAACCTGGCGCGCGACAAGTACGGGAACGACCACGTGGACGCCCACCTGACCGCCACCACTCCGCAGATGGTCTCGTTCGGCGAGACCGAGAGCGCCCTGCAGGCGAAGGGCTTCTCCGCCGCTGCGGCCGCAAAGATTGCCACGCGCCTGCGCCGGAACGCTTCGAAAGAGTTTCAGCAGTCCTCGCTGACCAAGACGCGTAACTTATCCACCGCACCGCTAGAAAGCCACCGGCTCTTCGGTTCCCCACCGTGTAACTAGAGCATCTTCCTTCGAAGGGGCAATTAAGATTGATTTTAAGTAGATAGAATCATCATGCAGGGAACATAGTCATGAATCTGTGTGCTTGAGGAGGCAAGGACGAAGAGCGACCTGATTCTGGCGTGTCGCTTGTCCTCCTCTCAGTTCGGTTTGTGCAACAAGCGGAGATATGGTCATGAAGACGTTTTGGATTCTGATTCTGTTTGTTTGAACATACGACATGCAACGTACGATACCCTGCTGATGCTACGATGCAAATACACGCTAGAGGTGTGTACGATAGTCGCGATGTAGCATGTGCACAACCTCCATGTAAATGTTGTTTGAGTTCAATCAGCTCAAAGATGATGAAGATGCCGTGACTAATATGTGTTGGCGATGTGGGGAACAAGAGAGACGAGGAAGTTTTTCCGTCGGATAGAAGATGCAGGCACCGCGGGTGCAGCTTTCCGAGAGTGACATTGCGGAGCTGGAACTGGATGGGGCGGATCTGGAGCTGGTCCGGCAACTGTATCACATCAGCGGGGAGGCCGAGCACGCGGACATGTGGAGCGCATTTGTGCAAGCGAAGGCGCCCACGGAGAAGAAGAAGCGGATGTCCATCGACCTGAGCACCTGGAAGGGCATGGATCTGGATGGCCCAGTCGAGCAAGTGCAGCTGCAGTCCGGCTTCACGCCCCACATCCCCCCGAAGAAACACAAGGAACGCAAGACGGCGGGGAAAAAAGAAAAGAAGTGAGGAAGAGGACAATCTATCATGTTCGTTTTGTCGTTGTTTTGAAATTCTGTTTAACTTTTTATGTTTTTTTTCCGGCTACACGCTTAAGAGCGTGAGCGCGGGCACTAGAATTTTGAAAAAAAATTTTGCGTTAACCCCCCATGGAACTACTTGAAATCAAAATTTGTCGGGCTTTTCGATGGAACGGCACGTCCAGAAATTTCGCACTGCTCCGAAATAAGTGCAGCTTTTCGATTACATCAGGCCGATAATTGTACTAGGTTTTTACCAGTTCATCTACAGCAGCAGCGATATTACCCTGGGCGATGCCGGTCACCTTTAAAATTTGCAGGCAAAATAAAGTTTCTTGATATAATCCCCTTCGACGACCCCAAATTAATACTACAGGATTTGGCAAATGACCGTGTCAGTTTTATGATGTACACTCCCCTTCGTCCTCCGATGTTGTGCATCAAAAAAGGTTTGTGCATTTGTATGTAGCTACCGAACGAGACTATGCACTGTCGCTGTCTGTGCACTTCCATTTCTGCTGCACCGAGTCGTGTGGATCTTGCAGGCGTTCGTATTTCTTGCTAGCTAGTAAAACTAAAAGCAATACGAATACGACGACAAAAAGACAAGACTCAGCCTCGGTTCGTTCTTCAGCTGTTGATGTGGCGTCAGTTCGTAATAAGTACCATACTCGTGGTTTCCAGGCCCTGTCTCATATGTCTTTCGTTCTGTTGAGTTTCGTTTGCTGCCAGGTCCAGGTCGTCCTGCCTCTTATCGTTGGAGGTAGTCGTTGTAGACGTATCTTCAACATTTTTCGTTCTGCCATTGGACTGCCTGCTCGTTCTATCTTTTCGTACGTACAACCCAACCTCCATGCCGTCGTCCAGAAAAGTAATAAAGTACTTAAGTCTAAGTTGTCAAAGTTGTACGTCCCGCCTGGCAGTGTACGCATCACCGGGCTGCTCTGCATGGTGATTTTCCACGAGCACATGTAGTATTGGACGCATTCGTAGCCAGGTTTTCGGTTTCCTTCGTTCGTGATCTTTCTGCCCTCGTCCACGGTAGTTCTTGTGTGCAACAAGTAGTTACCTTATCGAGAATTTTCAGTTTTGTTTTACATGAAAACCACATACCACCAGTGAAGTGCGAGTTCACGCCCCTTTTCCAAGTAGAAATTTCCCCCGTCGTATTAAACCGTTACTCTTGGTACTACCGAGTTCTTTCGCGCTCTCTTTCTTGTTGAAAAACGTAACTACGCAAAACCAAAGTTCGCATCCGCCGCCGAGAAATAAGTGGACCAAGAAGTCGAAGCGACGGCAGGAACTCCCGGTCTCCACCACCGACCGACTGACTGCCCGTAGAAGTACTCGTGTTTCGTTTCCGGAGTTTTCTTCACAATGATGGCCAGAACACCTTCAAACCGCCCGCGAGATGGAGGCATGATCATCGCTTCTCCGACGATGACGATGTCAACCGCCGGCACTGCGCCTCCTGCTAGAACGGCAAATGTTAGTAAGGCGGGCAGTGTATCTGTATTCCTGTTGACAGCCACATCAGGTTTTTTCGAGGCAAATTTATTGCTTGGCCACGTGGCTGCTTTCACCGTGGTACGAAAGCCCGGCGGGGTCTCGCCGCGTTCAAAGCGCACCATTTATGGAAGATAAAAAGTCGTATTTAGTGTTAGTCATGTTGTAGGTGCAAAAGCACTGTAAGCATGGATGGATAGACTGTGCTGGTTGAATCCAGGACGGATGTGTACTACAACATGCATGAAACTATTTTATTCATTCTCTCCATCAAATAATTTTAGAGCCTTTCTTGTGCACTGTGAAAGAACAAGTTATTCTTGTCCCGGCATGAGCATGTTCTTGACGCTGGTGCCCCAAGATCAAGCAGTCAAAAGCAGTAGAATATTAGAAGTGAAAGAAAAGAGCTCCACCCGCACCCTCACAACGACTTTTTTTTCGCTGCATAATTACGTAGCTCGCGCGGTCAACACGAAGACGGGTACAACCAGCAATGATGCAGTAGGGTCCGCAACAAGCACGTCGCAGAGGAGTCCTGACGGTTCGCAAGATCGACCAGCAGAGGAAAAATTTGAACAGGAATTCACCGCGGCACAAGAAAGCAGCGAGTTGGTGAACAAGCGGCCCAGCAATCGGGAACAACAAGGGGCCCGTCGCGGAGCCAGCAGCGCTTTTCTCGCAACTTTTGCACCCTCCCGTACTGGCCCCTGGAGAGCAAGGGGCACTAGATTGACTACACTTGTGAACCGTGCGAAGTCGGCGAGAGAGCAACACGACGACACCGAGTTTTTACTGCATGATGATACAACAACTGCGGAAGAACAGCTGCCAGTGCCAACGAAGAAAGCGTCACACGACACAGCAGCTGTCGGGCGGGAAGGGACCACAGTCGAGAGCACTCGGAAACTCACCGACGCAGTTGAAAGTGGTCCTTCATCTTCTCATGTGGTAGAAGAGGCGGGACTTTTGTCGTCTTCGCGCCACCACGAGCTACATAGCGGCTCGGTGACACAGGCATCCCTTGTACAGCGGGAAGAGGCAGGACAGGGCTTAGAAGTCTCCGTCGTTTCTGACACGACAATTTGCGGTGACGAGGAGGCCAGGCACAACAAGCTCCTGAACGGGACTGTCATTTTAGACTTTGACGTTTGGACCCCGGAACGAAATTTCGGCGGAGATGATACAATGCACTACACTCTCGTCGGTGCGGCAGCCGTACCGCCCGAGGTCAACGCCCGCCCGCCCAACACCCTGCAGGGGCCAAACCTCGTCAACGCCGCACAGTGTGCGGCCGTGTGTGCCGCGTGGCCCAAGTTCTCAAGCCGCACTGGCAATAAAATCAAACCAGAGCCCCTCGATGCACTTGAGAATCACGTGCCGGATGTGACTTGTACGGGCTGGACGTACTACAACAAGGCTTCGGGGTATGAAAGTGCACAACTCCCCCTCCCCCTCATTCGTATTGCATGAACAGCAATACAAGCGTCAGCAAGAATACATGTTATCTTTCTATGACAGATCTGAACTGGATTGCAGTGCTATTTGGGCTACCAGAACTTGTCATGCAAACAGTGCCGAGAGGGAGAGCCAAAGCGTAAATTAGGCATTTGGCATGACAAATGAGGGGGAGGGGGAGTTGTGCACTGTCATACGGGGCCGACCCCCGTCGACCCGGTCGACGGATCCTGGTACACGAATGGCCGAAACTGGGATTTTGACGGAAACGGCCAATTCGGAGACCATGCGAAGGAATCGAAGGGTCCCGCGTGCCGGCTCTTTTCAGGGGAGTGGACAGAAATCGACTTCGTCGGTACTACCAGCCACGAGGACCTGGCACAAGGAGGGTACAAATTCTCAAACAGCGACGACATCGAGTCGGGTGTTCCGTGTTCTGTGTTAACCGACAGTGCGGACGAAAAAGTCTTCGAGGATTGCAAAGAAGGAGACTTCGGTCTTTTCCTGGACTGGCCGTCGAGTGCGGGAGGCAAATCCCCACACGGAGGCTCCATGTTCGGTAACGCAAAAGTGAATCAAGGCCTTTATCAGGACGCCTCCGAGAGCATTGTGTACCAGGATGCAACAACAGGACAGGTATCGGTTACGGTGACGGCGATTACCCTCCAGGATGCGGAGACCGGTGACTTCACCACGGTGAAGAAGGTCACAGGCGTGCCGAAAACTGGGGAGGACTGGACGTGGGAATATCTTCCCGACGGACCGGGGATGGGCTACTTCCTTTGTATGGCGTGGTGTCGGATCACACCTTGGTGCAAGGCCATGTCTGCTGGGCGCGGAAACGGGACCGATCTGGCCGAAGGCTGCTGGCTACGCGACGCGACCATGAAGCCAGATGAGAACATATACCGTACGCAATGGGCGCCGCCACACAATGCCGCCGTCCACAGTGCTTACACAGTGTGCGCCCAAATCAAGAGCGGAACAACCGATGCTGTTGTCATCGGTGACCAGGATAACCAGTTTGTTTGCCAATGTTCGAATGGAGAAAAGCGCAACGTTGCGACCGCATCTACCTGCCTGGCCGATGGGCAGCAGGACTGTGCAGAATGCGATCACGGTTACGCATTGAGGAATCTTGGCACCGAGGATGAGCCGGTGAGTGTCTGTTGGCCCACCTGTCAGGGGATGACCCAATGTAGAGCCACGGCCGACAGCACGGGCGCGTACCTGGTGCGGACGTCAGACAGCTCGCAGGTTTTCTGTAACGAAAATATGTCCAACGACGTTGCCTTCGGCAGCACTTTCCCGGATGATGAATGCGAGTCTGCCTGTTGTACGACAGGCTGCAAGCCGCCTGCAGATGCCGATTTTACAAGTATGCAGGAGCGAACGAAAAACCTTCCGGAGCTCCTCGCTAGCAACGAGGAGTGGGCGGCTCTTTTGCGTTCGGAAGACATGAAACCCGAGAACAGCCTCGCTGTCGCAAGCTCGGACAGGAAGACGTGGCAGCTGACCAGCGGGACCGAGCTAGTGGAGTGCGCCGACGGCTGGACCTCGAGTTCGGACTCGTCTAGCACGCCCAAATGGTACTGCCCCGCAGCCGGCGCGGAGGTTCTCATGGACGGCTGCGACGTTCCGAAATGCAGCCGTGTTGCTGCGGATTGTAATGTGCCCGGATCAAGCGACGCCCAGGAGACGCCTTTCTACATCTACCAGGACTCCGTATCTGCCGACACGGATTGCGCGTCAGTGGCAGGATACGACGGTGAGGAGATTTATGGGAGTGTCAGAATCGAAATTGGCAAAATCGAAAAATTTGTGATGCACAAAATCGATGTCAGTCGGTGCCGCAGTTTTCCAGTGGCGCATGACAAATTTCGGGAGCACCAAAATCCAGTCTGTCGTGCTGTTTGGGGAAAGAAGACTGCTCCTGTCATGCTACTCTGGCAGCACATTGCACACCCCTCAACAGGCCTACAATCGGCCTCATATGCTTGCTCCCCAATACAGGCCTTCAGTGCTCTACATTTTACGCATCACAAGTTTTTCGATTTTGTCGATTTCGATCCTGACACACCCATAAGACTGTTCAGGCCTGTCAGACAGCATGCTGCGTGCAGGGATGCAAGAAGCCGAGTGACGCTTCCGGGTTTTTCGACAAGTACAGCTCTTTACGATTTTCAATATTTATTTAGTACCAGACGACCCTTTGTCGAAGAAGTTTGCTTCACATAGTTTTTCTTTGTACTATCGATCCGCGCGGCCACACAGACACATGTTGCTTTTCTGTACCCGCACGACGACCTCCGACCAACCCCGAACCGATGAAGTAGAGTTCGACGACCGAGAGTGTTGGCGCTCCAAATTTGAATGTCGACAAGCCCTAGCCTCACTCACACTCAGTGGCGTTCTTCTCGCTATGGTATCAGGGCAGGCTACTGCTTTATTCCAGCCGCGCTGCGGCGGAGGGAGGGAACACGAGCAGTGCCGAGCTCAGCTCGGTCAAATCATCAGCATTTCATTTCCTCTTCCTAGCAAAATGAATGAACGAAGGCTAAATTGACAATAAAATCTTACAACAGGGTAACGATTTCTTTTTCCGCGGGTAACTGGAAAACCTGGCTGAGTGATTCTCGGATGATGCCAGGTAAAAGTGCGATTTCAATGCCCGTCGATATCGGGTCAGCAAGCTGCGCGGGAAGCGGCGATGCAGAATTCTACTGCAGCCAGTCAGGTGCTGAACTTCAGGTGGCAGGGTGCGCAGACGAGACTGCGACTGCGCCTGAACATTGCGAGTGCGAACATGGTAACAAGAAGGCGGCTGCCACCACAGATACGTGCTACCTAAATGGTCAGCAAGACTGTGCCGAATGCACCACGGCCGGCTTCGAACTAGCGCCTATCGAGCACGTCGCAGGTGCGCAACAGTGCCTTCCGGAGGACACGGGCACGCCGACCTGCAGGTGCGACGGTGGTACGATGAAGGCGGTCCTCTCCACAGCTACGTGCTACCAAAATGGCCAGCAAGACTGTGATTTCTGTACTGAGACCGACTCCGTTGAAAGGCCCGTCCCCGATGCCCCCGATGCGAAACAGTGCCGCCCGCCGCCGGTCTGCGAATGCGATCATGGTACGAAGAATCCGGCTGGCTCCCAGACGTGCTACGAGGATGGTCAGCAAGACTGCTACGAATGTACTGAGCCCGGCTACAATCTCTCGGACGAGGACGTCCCCGGCGCCCCCAGTGCGCGAAGCTGCGTTCGTGCGGCGAAGGTCTGCGAATGCCAGCATGGTACGACAAACCCAGCTGACTCCGCGACGTGCCACGAGGATGGTCAGCAAGACTGTGCGCTCTGTACTGAACCCGGCTACGTTCTAATGGACATTCGTATGGACTGGAAAGCGTGCCTCCCCACGTGTGAAGTTCTCGGCGGGGCATGCAGTGCCCCAGGCTACAATGTCACTGGTGACAGCAGCCAACTCTGTCGGGCTGTGGGCGATTTAAATGTGACGAATAATTTGTTCTCGTTGCCGGACGTGACCGACTGCGAGGCAACGTGTTGCACCAATGCCACTACCGAGACGCACATCGCTACCGGGGGTCACTTATGGATTGTAAAAGTGTCTGGGTCTGGAAGGTGGGAACTTGTAATGCTAGCTTTCCATACCTAGAAAATCTGTATTGCATAACCAACAAAAGTCGCAGCCTCTTTTGTCATGCAAAAACGCAGTTTCTCATGCGGATTGCCTATGAGAACAAAGCGTTTTGGGAAGTTGTCATGCCGGACTGCATTCGGAAGTGTTTTCATCATGCACATTTTAGCATCACAAGTTTCCAGATCCAGACCCAGACATTTTTGCATTTGATATCACTCGAAAGTGGAGGAGGTGATCTTCGGTGGCGGGGGAACCAACGAGTCTACCACTAACGCTACTGAGGAAGCGGTCGAAGCTATCCAAGAAAAAAAGTGTCACAGTTAATACTGCACATTTTCGCAAGTGCAAGAGATAATCCAGCAGCCCAGGTTTGGTCTGCATGACAAGAAACGCCTGATGTAAGAATAGATGAGATTATTCGGGGATCATAAGGGAAGAAACGGGAAGCTGCATTTTTTTACAAAATTCAATTTTACAAACTTCATTGAGCACTACAGGCTTAATATCTCGCACTTCAAAGAACAGCGCATCTCTGTTGCGGGTTCGGCAAGAACGCGATGTGTACGTAGTTGTAAACAACTGTTAAAAAACACTTTTTTCTCTACTCCATAAAAGCCGGTGGCGGGCTGGCGGCGCCGCTGGCGATTGGCGGCGGCATTTGCGCCGCCTTGCTCCTGATCCTCGGAATTGTGTTGTTTCTCTGCTGCACGGCAGCGGAGGCTGCAAAGGTGCTGGCGCCGGCCTCGCCGGAAGTAGAACAAGCGGATCTGGAACTGAACACGGACCCGGTGTTATCATTTGTAAAATGTCCCCACCCGCCCAGAGTCAAGATGGGGATTTTGCAACACAAACCTTGAAGTTTTGGGAACCACGCATGACAAATTGCAGGGTGTAGTGTAGTGCAGTTTCGCAAGAGAAGCCGCATAGCAAAGCCATCTCCTTATGCTGTTTACAGCTTTACAAGTTCCCAAACAAAATGGATAATGCCTCTCATGGGGATGCGCATTACAAACGCTCTTGCGCTTGCAGATCTGCATGACAACCCTGGGGTCGTGGGGACGTTTTTACTCAGGATAGGCGTTTATCCTGTCCTTTGGGGACGCCGAGGCGGCGTTTTTGTCGGCCGGACTGTCGCCCATGTACGCCAAGAAGCTGGCGGCGCAGGTGAGCAGACCCAGCGTGAGCAACAACGAGGACCTTGCGAGGCCGTCGTTAAACAAGGACCTGGAGGTGATGACGCAGCTGGGACTGGACTTCGAGGGCGGGTTCGAGCAGGTCGGGCGCATGCGTGGGTTCCTGCACAACCTCGCGGTCCAGAAGTACGGCGAGGAGGGGGTCAAGGAGCTCCTGCTCACCGGGGAGCACCTGCGGTTCTCTTTCGGGCACACCGAGCACGCGCTCGTGGCGCACGGGTTCACGCCCGTGGCCGCCAAGAAGCTGGCCACCAAGCTCCAGGAAGGCCTGGAGGGGGTCCAGGACACGGAGCCCACCGACGAGCAAATTATGAACTTTGTCAACAGCTTGAGTAAACATGACCTCGAGGAGATGGGCCTTGAGGGTGAGGACTACGAACTCTTTTCCCAGTTGATCCACCGGGGGCAAAAGAGCGACAATGAAGGTGATCATGTCGAGTCGGTGAGTGTGCTGTGGAAGGGGTTCGCGCGGGCCGGCGCGATCAACAAACGGGCGCAGAAGCAGCTCTCGCTGGACCTGGCGGTGCACACCATGACGCTGGACCTGCACGTGGGGGAGGTCGAGCGCGTGGAAACCGGCTTAAACTTCACGAGCGCGATGCTGCCACCGAAGAAGAAAAAGAACACGCCAAAGCTGCCGGTGGTGGACGAAGACGGTGGAATAGTGAACGAGGCTGCTGGGGAGGGAAAACAAGCGGCCGGGGAAGAGGCGCCGGCGCCTGCGGAAGTGATGAAGTCGGTAGCGAAACTGGTGCCAAAGAAAAGCCTGTCGAAATCCCTCTCCAACGTCAACCAGTCCCTTGCGAAGCAAAAAAGTGGGTTGTTTCCTGCGGAACAACAGGATAAACAACAGCCGTCGCCACCGCCCCCCGCCTCCTGTTGCCCGTGTTTATTCGGTAGTGGTGCCACGGCAGCTGATGCGGACTCGGCCGCGCCCGCGAAAGGCGAAAAGGCAGCGCGTGGACAACCTTCCAAGAAATCCGCAGTGAACCAAGCGGCAAGACAGGAGGGGAGCAAGAATCAGGCCAGCCGCGCCAGCCGTGCGAAATCTGGATCTGCTCCTCCCGGGGAAGATGGTCAAAAAGTTTCCCGCACGAGCCGCGAAGGCGGTAGGAAAAGCCAAGGAGGTGGTGTTGAGGAAAGCGCACCGGCGCCCGAGGCCGACACTGCCAACGAAGCGAACGAGTAAATCTACAGTTCTATCAAACAAAACAAAGTTAATTATAAAGTGAATAGACTAAGTACACAGATGCCCTGAAGCAAAAAATACAGTGGACTTTCAAGCATCTCAGAACAGCCTGTTTTCTTTCAGAGCAGTCTGCTTTTTCGATTTTCATACACGTCTTATTGCACCTTTGTTTCGCTTTTTCAATTTTTTACCTGATTTTTTCACCCGCGCTTTTGTGTTAATTTTTTCGCACGCTTTCAGATTTTTACATGTTTTTTTTTGCATCTCATTTTCGCAAATTAGCACAACCATCATAATCCACATGTTTTGTAGTGCACGAGAAGTAATATTTCAAACACCACATCAAGGATCGTCTTGCGGAAGAAACTGTTTTCAAAGACGAGTTCAAAGATGCACATAGATCAGACCCCCCCAGTCTCAGAGCACTGGTGTATTGTACGCAATAAAGGCGCACGAAAAATTAATTTCAGCACACCACGCGGGCGTGCTTCCGCTCCTAATTACGCCTTCCGTGAATCTTGCATCGCTGGGCACGATGTGCCCCCGCTCCGCTTGCGTAGCCCGCTCGCGTGGGCTTTGAAAGTATCACCTTGCTGACGCCTTTTTCATACACATAGAAATGCGCCACAGAAAAAATAAAAATAGCATGGCACGGCGGTCCCGTAGTGAGTTTTTGGTCTGGTTAGGATCGTGTTCGTGGGAGATGGGCGCTGGCAAATTTAGTACCCACAGCCACCTATCTCTGCTAAAATAAGGGGAGAGCGTGCATATTTTAAGTCATAAAATAGATTTAGATTGAGAACAACTTTGCCTTCTGGCACTCTTCATCCTCTCAAATGGAGGAGTCAGAGCGTGCCTGTTTTCGGAGGCGGGCTTTAAGTGTAGTGAGGTGGATGGTTCTCTGCAAATGATAGGATGGATCGAGTGCGAGTGGCCTTGGCCAGAATAAGCGACGCAGCAGTGAGTGAGAGGAGTGCAGCCGAGTAGAGAGATTTCGTGCGGGGCTCCCTGCAGCGGAAATGATGAATGTCCGCGAAGAACTAGAACGCCAAACAGAAGAAACAAAGTAGAGCCAAACATCGAGACGAGAATCCTGCTAGCACAAAAGAAAACCGGGGAGCTTTCCAACGTCTTCAACGGTAAAATACTCACGCCGCGGCTCAAGTTGAAAATCCTCTGCGCCTTCGTATACCCCGTGCTCGCATGGGGGTGCGAGACGTGGTGTCTGCGACAAAGTGGCGAAATCTTGTTAGACACGTGGTGGAATAAGAAGCTCCGCCACTGTCTAGGAATAACAAAACGCGACCACGTCAAAACGCGAGACATCTACAACAAGCTGCAGGCCCGGGCGCTTTCTGAGAAAATTAGAGAGCGAAGGCTGCGATACTTTGGCCGCGTGGTAAGGTATCCAGCGAAACGCTGGGCGCGGCTGATGTTGTCAGCCACCGTGCCGAACGCCAAGACGAAAAAAGGGCAAGGAGCAACAAAGACCTGGATAGCAGAAATCAACGCGGATCTCAATCGAAAGCGAGCAACAGTAAAGGACTGCCTTGATCGAAATCTATGGCGAGACATCACCACAGGCGCAGCAACAGCATCAGCAAAAACAACAAGCAGCAGCAATACATCTTCAGCGCTCTCCTTTCAAGCAAACAACAACAACGAAAGACTACCAATCCAAGCAATCATGAGACTTAGAGGACGGAAGAGGATAATCTAAGGGGACTACCTCGAATAGATTTACATCATCATCAGAGCCAAAGGACCTGGCGTGCTGTTGCGGACAAAAAAGCAAGAACTTACCACGCGGGCCACTTACGACCACCTACGTACAAAGTGCACTAAACGGTACCGTTGTCCAGGGCGGAAAGCTACAACAGGGGGTCCAATACTTCCACTTTCTCCGGCAGAAGTTCTTGGATGTGTGAGTAACTTCTATCGCATCTTCGACAATGCCCGTGCAGGAGCCCCAACTTTACAACTTTACTCCCGGCTCGTCGTACCTGGTGCTGGTCCTGGTGTCGCTGTTCGCTTTCATCCGGTCCGCAGCGGCACACGAACCGAGCCGCCAACCGCTGCTGGCGGCCGTCGGCGGGACGAAAACGAGTACGAAATTCAATGTCGTCCTCTCCCAACAGAAAGATCAAACTGGGGGAATAGACAAGGATGCGGAAAAGTCTGCAGTCCACGGCGAAAACAAACAAATGGGCGCAGGAGGCTCGAGGAAACCCCCGGCAGGTCCACGTCCCTCAGGCCTACAGGTTAGTGCACTTCCTGCTGAACAGGAAACAAGCCATGATGCCCACCACCAGCAAAGAAGCAAACTGCCCCGCCGTCCGCGCGACCACTGCACGTGCCTCGGGATGGGCCCAAACGCCACTGCGGAGGGCGTTGGCGCGCTGGTTTCGCAGACCTCCGATGGCGAGGGTGACGAGGATTACCGGGTCATTTTCGTGCCGGCCCGAAACCGCACTGCGCAGCCAAGCCGCCCGCTTTTCTACCCGTTGGAGGGCACGCCGCGCCTGGTGGCGCCGACAACCATCTCGCCCGAGTATGGCCCTTTCCACCCCGACGACCGGCCCACGGAGTATGGCGTTTTCAAACGTTACATTCTCAACTGTTACCCGATTTGTCATGCAGTATTACCTTCAGAATCGGCACCATATCAAGCTGCTTCGCGTGACAAAGTCTCAGAGGCCCAAGCAGGCTGATAATCTGTGCCAAATCTGTCATGTAAGACGCGCAAGGTCCCCCGTTTCACTTTTGCCATTCTTGCATTACAGATTCATGTTGTAACAGTTGAGAATGTAACGTTTGAGAACCCCATACGGAGCCGCTCGGCTTCATCCCAGAGTTTGAAGCGGACGAGGAGAACTTTTTCGATGTCGCGCCGTCACAAAGTAAAACCGGGGAAACAAAAATTCGAGTGACCACAGATCACGAGTTCACGTTTCCATACTACGACGGCAGCTACGCGTTGATTACCCGAAGTGAAAAAACGTAGTACCCAGGGGCTGCTGCCCATAGTGCAAAAAACCTTCAGACGCTTTCAGACTCATGCATGACAGGTTCTATGTCGAGCCGCATGACAAGACACATTCTGGCGGGGAGGCAGGTTATTTGCCTGGCAAAAATAAGTCAGCAGAACTGGGTACTACATTTCCTCACCGGATGTCATTGAGCGACTACCTGGGGATTGCGGAAGCCACATGCTCGGCCCGGCTGTACGCACTCCCGAAGAACGATCCCAGCGGAAAAGGCCACGCGTTGCTGTCAATCCAAGAAATCTATCCTTCGCAAAAGTATCGTACTCGTACTAGTTGCAGTACAGCGTGGCAGCTCTGGTTTTTGTACCTAATTCCCCATGACAGATTTTGGTGATCATGTTCCTTCTGAAAATAAAATTTCTGATGCAGAAGTTCCCACTACTACGGTACTTCTTTTGCAACGCATAAGATCTCCCGTCTGATGCTGGAGCGGTGCACCACGGCGAGATGTGCGGTGCTGCACGGCGGTCGCCTGGCGGAAAAGTACGGGTTTTTTTCCACACTGGAGGTGGATGACAGCGGGGAGGCGCTCACCATCACGGACGGGAGGGAAACGTGGGTCTTCCACATCCTGGCGGACGATACCGGCAAGGGGGCGGTGTGGGCCGCGCAAAAGCTGCAGCCCAACCACTTCGCCGTGGTGGCCAACATGTTTGTCATAAGGGAAATGAACCTGGAGGATACCGAGACCTTAACCATTGCAAATATGTCTGGGTCTGGAAGATTGTGAGACTTGTCGTGCTAATCTGGCATTACTATGAGCTCTGTCGTGCGCGGCCACAAAAACTCCTCTTGCCTGTCATGTAAAAACGAAGTTTTTGATGCGGAATACGCAATTCAGAACCACGGAAAAACTTGTCATGCTTGGCAGTGAATTACAGGGTGCGCAGTGTTCCCTGACTTGCATCAGAAGTTTACAGACCCAGAGATATTTGCATTTGATAGACCTTCCTCTTCTCGAAAAACCTGGTCTCCGTAGCCCAGAAGCACGGGTGGTATCATAAATCATACGACCGGCTATTTCATTTTTCTAGTAAGTGTTGCAGATGTAGTCCACGTGGTTAATAACGCTTCAGTCCTCTCCGTCGCGTTCTGGAGACATATGAATACAAGGGAAAAATGAACAACAGAAACTGCACCAGGGTCGGGGTTTACTTGTAGTTCCACATCGACGAAGTTGCTCTTCTGATGTTGAAACAAGATTACTAAAGCGGTTTGTCAAAAATGAAAATCCTAGGTACGATCCTGCTTCCGGTGAGAAGTTCGATTTCACGAAAATCTACTCGGCCGGTGAGTACGCGCACCCCTACTAGTATCGACAGGAACAAATCTTTGTTGACCAAGACACACATCGTAGCTCTTGCTGCAAAGATTGTCTAGTAGTAGAGTGAACCAATGAAAGAAGTAGCCACGGTAATTATATGCCTCTACCAAGACGCTGGTGTGCATTTTTTCATTTTTAGCTGCTTGATGTCTATGTCATGACAAACATTTCGTAACGATACTCCCTCCGCCCGACGCGCGTGGCGGATGCTTTCGCACGCGAACCCAGAGCTTGGGCTCGACCCCATGCTGGGCTACCAAACCGAGAAGCCTACCTACCCCTTCTCCGTGCCCGTATCCCGGCCGTTGACGCGGGAGGACGTGTTTGGCTTTTACCGGGACCACTACGAAAACACGCCCTTTGACTTGACCCAGAACGTGGCCGCCGGAGGCTATGGGAACCCGATGCGGTACGCCGAGGGTGCGAATGAGGCAACGTTCAAATACGGTGCCTGGGAACGATCTATCGACATCTACCGCACCACCATGACCCACGTCGCGGAGGTCACGGCAGTGACGGATGAAGCAGATTCAAATAAAGGTAGAACTACACGAGCTGGTGCTTCGTCTACACCGCCGGCGTCGAACAAGGTGACCCTCTGGTACGCCCCGGCGCGCGCCTCTGCCTCGGTGTTCGTGCCACTGTTTCTGCACAACAGCACCGACTATGCGCCGATAGAGCTGCGGTCGGGGAGCGGGTGGGCCGTGGAGCATAACAGTCTGTGGTGGGCCGCGAACGCGATTGGGAATTGGATGGACCTCAGGTATTGATAATTTCTGTGAGCTGTTTTGGAACTTCAATTTCATCTCAAAATGTCATTGACTTTGACTACGAAAGAATACGGCTCGGCTTCCCCAGACGGCGTGATGAGCAAGTGCTGTCTTCTTCCCGAAGTCTGTAAATACTGTACCCCACGACTCACGCTCACCCCAGGTTTTCCGACATCCGCAGCTACGTCGCGGCGTACCAGCGGGAGACGGAAGGAAAGCTGGTGGACTTCGCGGTATCGTGGCATAAAAGGCACGACACGAGAAATAAATCGAAATCGACTGACACGACCGACGAAGACTTTGTAACCTTGGCACAGACCACGAGAGCTACTACTACGGAACGAACATCAACCAAGGAGACCATGAAGACAGCAGCAAGAACTCTTTCCTCGAACTCTTGGCAGTCCCGCATCACCGAGTTAACGAAGCAGCACTGGGAGCTCTTTTACAAAATCATGGCGACTTTTCAGAACGGCTACGTCATGAACACCACCACGCACAGCGCGGAAGCTAAAGGGTATCCGTCCGTCGATTACTTGAAGGACGTCGGTTACGAAACCGAGTTCCACGCACTATGGGGCTTTGAAACGTTACATTCTCAACTGTTACATGAATTTGTGATGCAAGAACAGCAAAAATGAGCGCGGGAAGATTGCGCGCTTTGCATTACAAATGCGGAACAGATTCAGGCGCTGTTTCGCCCTTCGAGAATTTGTCATGCGAAACACCTTGATCGTGTGGCGGCTTATGGCAATTTTGCATGACAAATCATGTAACAGTTGAGGATGTAACGTTTGAGAACCCCATACGCACAACACGCGCAGTTCGACACCATGCGGGCAAAGCTGAAACAATACCAAAAGGAGGCGGAACTCATCATTTCTGGTCAAGGTGAGTTGGAGACAAAAGACGATAACCAGGAGAATAGCGGCACCGAGGAGGGTAGTGGTGAAGGGCCAGTAGTGGTTGAGTAGGTCGTGATATTGTGCATGGCGCGACGGCGACCTCAGGCTCAGCGAACTTTTTGTTTTGCATAAGTTGATCGCTGCTCTACCTTCGAGCATATCTTCCTTCAACAACACGACACGCATTCGCATGAGAAGCTTTTGCAATTTTGTCGTTTTCGGGTGGAACCATCATAAGATGAAGAGACGCTATTGTGTCCTCGTCTTCTATGGATGTTTTGCTGTTCTTTTCGTGTTCAGTATCTGGATAGTATGAAGATCTCTACTTTTCGTAAAACATATTTTTGCAGAGATCTTGGGCCGGCGTACAGAACACCATTACACAGCATTCTCCATCACATCGTAGACTGGCATAGATGAACTTCCAACAGTGTAACATGATCAAATTGTCGCTTGAGCCGTTCTAGTCCTTTGCAAAGGCAATACTCTTTTCGTTGCACCATTGACTAGCCCGCAGCTGTAGGAGTTTGCGAGGCGTGTGTTCCTCGTGGTGCATCATGAGGGGTATCGACGTGTATTCCAGAGAGGGTAAAACTTCGTGATGAAAGGAGTTGGGTTGTAAGGAGGTGTCATGTACAGCCGAAACGCAACTTTAGCTGTTGTACCGGAATCAAAAAGTCTTATTGTAGCCCGTTTTGTACATTGCGCGACGGAAAGAAAAATCAACGAATTAGGATAAGCACAGTCCCACCCCCACTGGTAAAATACATCCTCTGACCCTACAGACAACTAACCTTCCTGCTTCAACATTTCTTTTTAACTACCAGCACGACCCGCACTGCCTTGATCATGTCCCATTTCAGTCACCAGTCGACGAACCTCCACCGATCGTATTTATTAACCTAAGCGCAGCCCCCACCTGATTTCTTTGTCTTTCCAATTAGGTTTGTTAACATGGCATCATCTTCGGCTGGTGCTGCGTCGTCTTCCTTTCGAGCGCACTTTTTTCCCATCGCCACGGCCGCTTTAACCAACGGCACCCGGTACGTGGTCTGCGACGCGATCGCGCAGCAATATGGACCACCATATGCATTGCAAATATCCCTGGATGTCTGGAAGGTTGCAACTTGTGATGCTGCCTTTGGATTCGAAAGAAATTTGTATTGCATAAAGAGCAAGAGGACCAGCACTCCAGTCGTTGCTACGCGAGGAACGCATTTCTCATGCAGGATAGGCATCGAGAGAAGCCGTCAAAAAATCTGTGATGCTCGAGCATGCACCAGGGGCGTCATGGGTCATGCAAAATGTGCATGACAAACTCCTGCACTCATCCGGACCCAGACATATTTGCATTTGATAGACCAGCGTCTAGAAGTACAACTTCCAGCAGTAGTACCAGCGCCACTGCTTCAACAGCAGCGGTTCCGAGCCAAAAAAATCCCAGTGCCGGAACCACAAGTGTAGCCAAGCCCGGGGCGGTTTCATCCGTAGTCGATTACCGCAGGTCGTTTTCCTTCGGTTTGTTTGGCGCTTTGTACGCCGGAGGACCGGGGTATTGCGTTTACAACGTGATCTACCCGCGCGTGCCCCAGCTCTTCAAGGTGTATCCGCTAGCGGGGAGCATTTTCGATTGCGTCGTGCAGACACCGTTGCTGTTTTTCCCCTGCTTTTACGTGGTGAAAGAAATCATTCTACCCAGCAGCACAGAAAAACCTTCTACACCGACGGGTACATCCTCAAGTAGGGGAACAACGGTCGTGCCCGCCGGGACGTCATCATCCTCATCGAGCCCTGCTGCTGCTTCTGAGATGTTAGAAAGCTCGCTCAAGCCCAAGGCGGTCGCCGCGCAGGAAGTAGAGGACCACAAAGATGGCAATGTCACCACCGTCCTTTACAATGCGTGGGCAAATTACACAAAGAACTTCGTCCAGGACAACACCGCCGCGTGCGCCGTGTGGATTCCGCTGATGTGGATCAACTTCAAATTTATCCCGTTGAAATACCGTTGGCCCTACATGAGCACGACCGGAATTCTCTGGGCCTTCATCCTGAACCACCTCCAGTTTTCCAAAGATGAAAGTGAAAACTCCGAAGATGGTCTCGGGGCAGGAACGACCCAGGGGGCATCTGGTAGCGAGCGAAGTAGATTCGTCCGCGTTCTCTCCGAGGCGGTCCCTTTTAAGGATTGAGGGTTGCAGAAGGGTGGTGGATTACGCATTGTAAAGCTTACTTTTACGTCGATTTACGGTAAGTAAATTTTGTCGATACTGAATTTTTACGGCGAGGACCACGTTTCCAGGCAATCAATAGACGCCTGTTGAATTTTTGAACAATGAACGATCAATTTGCAGCGCACCCCAGCAGGTACTATGCCGGCGTCTCCTTTTGAGGTTCAGTGTCGCAATTGCATTGAAGTTCGGTTTTCTGTTTTCGTTTACGTACTAAAACTTGCAGATGTTTACTATTCTTTATTTGTGATCGTGTTTCATCATCATCATCATCTGGTAGCCGTGGTACGACCACATAGTGAAGGCTCTATTTTATCGTCAGACATCACTATGTAGCACGTACACCGTGTACAGGCACTGCAACTCTTCGCGACTCATCAAAGCGGGCTCAGACCCACGACGGGAAAGAGAACGCTCACTGAAAGACCTCGCGCGTTGTGATAACTCCCAATTGATGACGCTCCGAAATTATCTCCAACCATTCAATGAATACAGAAACTGCGCATCGTTCATCTGCCACTGCCTGTGGCTTACGCATGATCGCCGTGTGTAAAAATTCCTGTTCTTCTTGTTCTACTTTCACATCGACATCAATGCGCCATTTGGCTTTCGTTCCACCCAACTGCCATGGTCGTGCGTACACATTGATGTTTCAAGCAGCAAAAGATGTGTGCGTCTTCAGCATCGTAAAGACAAGAAACAGTAGTATGTACTTATTGAAAAATCACGATCTCCTCCTCATATTCGTACAACTAATCGTTCGTCCATTTCGTTCCTCAAAGTTCTTTTTTTCGTCCGCATCCTCCGTCCGCAGTTTTTTTGTTAGGGGAACACCGACGGCGGGTCACATCTTCACGTTCTTTTTCGTGCGTTCGCATGTCATCGGCATCGCCACGGTGATTCGTGTTTTTTGTGTTTTCATAAATGTTTACCAAATGTTTTTCCAGGGAGATTTTCGTGTCATTTTCTCCCGTTGCATATCAAAATCTTTGTGGGTACCCCCTCTTTCGCTTGAGTTTTTAATCAAAGTCGGTGAAGATAAGTATCTTCGTGCCGAGTGACTGATACCTTTCCGGTACTACTTACGCACTTGCGCCCTACCTCTATGTGGACGCTGATCTTTACAAACGGCGCTAGGACGGATTTCTTGAACGAGTAGGAGGTTAGGAGGTATCTACCGATACCGAATTTCGCATTGTACAATATCAGTATCCACCGCCCAGTACTCCACGAAAAACATCAAGATGGCACATGCACGTCTCAAGCTACCACGATAAAAGTCTTCGAACCTCTTGTCTTTTCTAAACCCAGCTACCTGTAGCTGTAGCGCCGTACTATCGAACCGGGGGAAGTAGAAATAGTTCGCAACAGAACCACGACCACGACCTGCAAATATTAAAGCCATCATCTCCAACCTGCTCGTAGCCTCCACCACCGACGAGGAAAAACAAAAATCAAAATGGTTCTCGGTGACAAGGTTAAAATCCCAGAGCGTTTGTCGCGCCGCGGCCGGGACATCGTTTACTGCCGGTTGGTGCTCGCGCGGTTGAATGGAGACTTGCTGAAGTTCGACTTGCGGCGTGAGCGGGACGTGCGGGTGAAGGAGGTGAAAAGGCTGATCGCGGATTTTTACAATGTCGATGACCCCGAGGACGTGGTGCTCTACGACATCCAGGGCGGGTGGCAGGACCCGGACCCGGAGATTACCCACGAGATGCAGTTCCGCAACAGGGAAAACATGGGGCTGCTCGGCCTGACCGGCGTGATGAAGCAGAAGAAGCAGGCGAAATTGATGGCGCAGAAGAAGGATTTATTGAAGAAGCTCCGGGTGGATTTGAAAAAGCGACACGACGCGGAGAAGAAAAAGCATTTGAAAAATGTCGGGGATGAGAATGAAGAGGAGCAATCCGAATCAGTTGCGCTGAAGGAGGAGGAGGAGGGGAAGAAGGACGACGATGGTGAAAATCACAGCGATCAAGAGGACAGTACCAAGAAAGAGGAAGAACAGCTTCCCAAAATGCTGGGCATGATCAACCTGGAGTTGATTCGCAGTCTGATCGCGAAGGGCCATCCCGACGACCCGAAGAAAAAAGTAGTTTCTGACCACGAAGACGCGATGAAAACCACTTTGTCTTCCATCGACGGCGCGCCCAGTTCCGTTACTGGGGGCGAGGGAACTAACGTCAAGAGTCGGGCCAGCAGCGAAGCCGGCGGGTCCAAGTCCGCGAAGTCCGACAAGGCGGGGTCAACGACCGGTTCGGACAAAAAGAAAAAGGAGGACCCGAAGAAGAAGCGGCGGGCATCCGCGCCAGAGCCAGATTCAAAGAAGAAGAAACCAAGTACGCCGGAGAAGGGGGATAGAAAAAATAAACCGGGGACGCCGGACAAGAAATCGAAAGACCACAGCGAGCAGGGAAGTGCAGCTTCTGCAACGAAAGAAGAACCAGTACCGGAACAACCGCCACAGGATGTCGAACCCCAGCAACCGGTAGAGGTGATTGAGATTCCACCGGTTGTACCTCTACCTGAGGAGGCCGTTATCGCAACGCAGGATACCATGTCGCAGCAGACGGTGCAGGTGCTGGAGGACGGCACCACGCAGATCATCGAGACGGCGGTGCGCGTGACGACCATACAGCCGGCTAGTAGTACGCCACCAGCAGTTGAACAGGAGCTCCAGATCGAGGAGATCGAAGATGCAACTGCCAGTGCGAAGAATACAGTCGTTGTACCGGCTGTTGCAGAGGACCAAGATACCGATCCGGTCCAATTAGACGAAGTGAACGCCACGATCGTTCCGGTGGAGGAACCAGTCCCGCAGCCGCGCGGGGACAAGATCCCGGACGAGGAAATAAAAAAGGAAGAACAAGATGCAAAAAATGCGGAGATGCAAAAGATGCTGGAATCCGAGAAGCAGGCGCTACTTGCAAAAGGCGCGAAGCCACGTGACTCGGTGAATAAAATCGAGGAGGACGCGGAAAAAGCCCCGCAGAAGAAGTACATGAAAGAAGCCGCTGTGGCGCAGAGGAAGCGGCGCGAGGCGTGGGAGGCGGAGCAGGCACGGAAAAGAGCGGAGCTCCAGCGGCTGCTCGCGGAGGAGCGGGCGTTAAGGGAAAAGATCCAGAATGATAGAAAACAGCGGAAAAAGAAGTCCGAGATGAGCAAAAGCACCAAAGGTCGCGTCGTGCTGGAAGACGGTACGGTTCTCGAGCCCGGGGATACGAACTGGGAAGAGGTCGAGGTTGAAGTGGAGGAATTAGATCCGGTCACCGGGTTAATCATCATGGTGAAACGGAAAGTACGGCGCAGGAAGGTACCCGTGGACGAAAATGGAAACCCGATCACCGGGCCGGGCTCCGGCCTTGCCGGCGACGGCACGAACGTGATCAACGGGGACCCGGACGGGCGGTCGCAGGCGGTGGTTGAGCAAGAGGAGCGGTTCATCCAAAAATTCAACCTGTACTTGGCTGCCAAGGCGGCGGAGATGGCCAAACAGCTGGCGGTATCAAATGCAAATATGTCTGGGTCTGGAAGAGTGTGATGCTGTTTGTGCATGACACAGAAGGTCTAGCATGCAAGTCCTAGCAACGCATGTTTTGACCAGGTTAGGCGATGCCTAATCCGCATGACAAGTTCCCTCTTTTGGTGACAAGAAATGAGCAGCTTTTGCGGTCCATGCATGACAGATTTTTTTCTGGTCTCAAATGCGCATCAGAAGTTTACATGTTTCCAGACCCAGACCTATTTGCAATGCATAGGCGGAAAAGGTGGACAGCAAGGAGGAGCGACGCAAGCAGGAAGAGGAGGAACTGCAGCGCAGGGAAGAACGCGTGAACGAAATCCTACAGCAGCTGCGCGCGGAGCGGCGGGCCAAGCCGAAGGCGCTGCGGGCGCTGCGGACGCACACCCGGGAGCGGCTTTTGGCGGTCGGCGGGAAGGAGGAGAACCTATGGATTGCAAATATGTCTGGGTCTGGGAGATTGCGAGATTTTTCATGCTAGTCTGGCATGACTCTGAACTCTGTATTGCATGCCCCCGAAGAGCTCTTCTTGTCTGTCATGCAAAAACGCAGTTTGTCATGCGGATTACGCAACTCTGAACCACGGAAAAACTTGTCATGCTGGGCAGCGTATTACACGGCGCTCACTCTTCCCTTTCTTGCGTCACAAGTTTCCACACTCAGACATTTTTGCACTTGATAGAACCTGCAGGAGTACCAACGCTATGTCCAGGGGATGAAGGACGCGTTCGGACCGAAGGCGCACGAGGACACCGACAGCGACATCGAGGGCGACCACAGCGTCGACGCGGAGGAGGCCGAGGAGGAAAGGAAAAAGCGTGAGGACATGAAACAACTCGTCAAAGTGCTGTGGCGGAAGATCCGGTGGCTGGTGGTGGGGATGGCAAGGCTACAATCGCTCGTCCAAGCTTCCCACAAAGCGGAAGAAGCCGGTCGGGGGGACGATGACAGCGATCCGGAGCACATGTCCGCCGAGTATGACAGTGCACAACTCCCCCTCCCCCTCATTTGTATAGCATGAAGAGCAATACAAACACGACCACAAGTGGAGCCTATGCATGACAAGTTTATGTGCCTAACTTAGTACTTTTTGGGCTTCCGGAATTTGTCATGCAAGCAGTGCCATTTAAATGCGACTGGGTTGGGTATTTTGCATCACAAATGAGGGGGAGGGGGAGTTGTGCACTGTCATACCGAGCGCGCGGCGGACAAGAAGCTGCGGGACAAGCAACTAGAGGACCAGGTTCGGCGGGAACGGCGCCGGGAGCGTCGGCGCGCAAGACGCGCGCTGGAGCTGGGCCTGATCCAGGGCGAACCGCTGCCGGAGAGCGAGGAGGAGGACGCGGTCGGGGATTTGGATTACAGTTCCGGCGAGGAAAAGGATAAGGAATGGTCCGCGGAAACGGACACGGTCCTCGCTGGGCAAGCGGTTTTGTTTGAAGACTATGCAAGAAAAAAACTGTGTAAGCGTAAATCTGTGATGCAGAAAATGCAAAACAGTTACACTTGTCATGCTCGACATGCATGATCGGCGCGCTTCCTATGTGTTTTCCCTTCCTATCTGCGCATAACAAGTTTTTCCTGTCATGGCAGACAAACTTGTGATGCTGTTTTCCCAAGAGACTTACACTAACACAGTTTTTTTCTTGGATAAAGACCGGATGAAGTTCAATCGGTACGACCAGCACGCCACCGTGGCGATTGCGAAGGGCAAGGGGGAAGACGCGTCGGCGGTGATCGCGGGGCAAATGTTCCCGACGTTGCACTCCGCCGAGCAGGACAGACATCGGAAGGAGTTCATCTTCGACGGGGCTTTGCAATCCGGGAAACAACTGCAGCGGAAGCGCACCGACATGCGGAATTTTGAGAAAGGGTTGGAGAAACTCGACCAGAATTTGCCGAAATTGATTCCCGAGGGGCACTATCAAATGTAAAAATGTCTGGGTCTGGAAGATTGCGAGACTTGTCATGCAGCTTTTCTATGACCCATGAGGTCTGTAATGCAGGACCCAGCATGACAGATTCTGTGCGATCTCTCTCATGCGTATCCTGCATGAGAAACTCCCTCCCGACTTGGTCAAAACTGGACGACTTTTGGCGATCATGCAACACAGATTTTTCCATGCTTCAGATTTAGCATGCCAAGTTGCAATCTTCCAGACCCAGACATTTTTACATTTGATAGGCACGAAGAAGACGCGGTGCCAAAGGGGATGATGCGCTGGAAGGGGAAATTGATTTCAGTAACGAGTAAAAAGTGCCTCGTGCTCGGACTCGCGGACAAGAAGCAGTTTCAGGTGGGGGAAATAGTCCACCACACGAATATTTTAGAAAAATCCAACCCGCGGCATCTACCGCTGTTGCGGGAGAAGATAGACTATCCTGTGCAAAAGTATCGTACTCGTAGTAATTGCAAACATGCATTACAAATCTTGTTCTCAAGCTAAATCCGCATTACAATCCTTATTTCTCATGCTGAAGGAATTTGTAATGCAATTATACGAATACGATACTTTTGCAATGCATACAGACTTGACGCGGAAAAAGCCGTTTTTCCCGTTGGTCGGGCCCCCGAAGCCATTATTGGACACTTTAGGGATGCCGAAACAGGAATTTTGGTCGAAGAAATTCAAGGAATACGAATCCGAACTGTTAAGAGAAGTCGCGGAGATCCGCAAAGCCGTGGAGAAGGAGCGCGTCCCGCTGATTCTGCGGCGCGAGCGCGGGCGCCAGCTGCGCGACCGGGTCCGGACACGGCTGAAGTTCATGAAGCAGATGAGCAAGCTGATGGGCACGAGTTTGCAAGATCAGTACAACAAGAAAGCGGGCATTGCCCCGACCGAAGAAGCCGATGGTGCACCAGCGTCTGGCGGCGGGGGTCTCTTCGGCGCCGGGGGGTTAAAAGGGTTACTCGCGATGGCGAAGGCGTCCGGGCTGACCCAAACGAACCTCGGGGAGGACGGAAAAGAACCCATCGCCACGGTGGACCCCAACGCGAGCGAAAGCCGGATCGGCGGTATGAAGAACTTGATTGCCGCGATGAAGGCCCAGATCAAGAAGGAAGCGCAGGAAGAGGCGACGGAGACGGGGGTGGTGGAAATATCCTGTGTAAAAACGTCCCCACCCCAGAGTTGTCATGCAGATATGCCATGACAGGAACATTTGTGATGCGCAACCCCATGACAGGCGTTTTCAGTCGTGTTTGGGAACTTGTAATGCTGTAAACAGGATCAGAAGGTCGATTTGTGATGCGGCTTTCCTTGCTAACTTGCACTACCTTACGGACTGAAGCTTGTCATGCGTGACTCCTAAAACTCCTAGGTTTGTGTTGCAAAATCCCCATCGTGACTCTGGTGTGGGTACGTTTTTACTCAGGATAGGAAAATCCAGCGGATTTTGAAATCTCCAGCCCGACGGACACGTATGGATTGCAAACATGTCTGGGTCTCGAACTTGTAATGCTAAAAGTGAATGGTAGACGCACTGCAATACGCAGCTACGCATGACAAATTTTTTGGGTCCTGTGTTTTACGTATTCCGCGTGACAAACTGCGTTTTTGCGTGACAGGTAAGAGGGCCTTTTCGTGCCTATGCAACACAGATTCTCGAGTCATGCCAGACAAGCATGACAAACTTGCATTCTTCCAGACCCAGACATATTTGCACTGGATAACACGGCCAGCCCGACAAATTCCCCCGTCAACCGCGACTCCCAGGAGGGGTCTAGTGCGAGCTTGTTTCCGGATTCGCCAATCGGCGAAGGGGCCTCGCTGGTGGCGCCAACAGGAGTTCTTGATGTTGTGCAGGGAGGTGGGGATACTGCCAGCCCAAGTGCGGACAATAGTTCGCAACAGCAATTACCGGTCGACCCGCGCGCAACCGAGCAGTTTCCGGAAGATGTCGAGCAAATGGCAATCGATAAGCGTGGCACCGAGCAATTCCCCGAAGGAGCTGTAGATGCTGCTAGTGTCAAAACCGAGGACGCGTCAAACTCGGCTGGCCGAACCACGAAAGAGCAATTTCTCGCCACCACTGCTGGAACGACAAATGGGTTTGGAGGTCCAACTACCAGTTCCGACGGCGTTATGAACACGACGCTGCAGACCACGGGAGGTAATATGGACGGCACGGTAAGAACTGATGGGTCTGGTGGCAGTTTTGCGAAACGAGGGGTCTCTTTTGAACCGAAAGATGCTGCAGGAGCTGCAGGAGAGCAGCAAAATCAAAATGCAAATGGCGGATCTCCAGACTCGCAGCAGCAAACAGGAACAGTAGTAGATCCAAACACCACCGTCGCAGATCTGCCGATAATACAACAAGAACTTGCAGATGCAGTATCCGGCGGTGCAGCGCCGGACGACCAAGGACCTCCCGCACCTCCTCCTAGTACAACTAAGCAACTGCCCGCGGTGCTGAAGCACCGGTCTGTTTCGGACAGTGACACCAGCGAGATCGGGGCGAAGGACGAGGAGTTGGCAAGGACATTGCTGGAGGAGGAACAACAACTCCTTGTTCTAGAACAGGGTGGCAAAGTGGACAACGAGATGCTGAAGACCTATGTTTATACCGACAATGTTGAGGGCACGACTTTATCCAAAACCGATTCCACCTACGCCAAACTCGCTGCCAGCTCCGCCCAGGGCCTCGAGAGCTTGCAAAGCGAAAAGATGCTGGAAAACTTGAACACGAAGCTGGATCAACAGGGTTTAGTCCTTCCCGACACGACCGACTTCGACCCGACCAGGGACCAACTCCCCGCGACGGCCGTGGATTTCATTCCACAAGAGGTCAGCGAAGACACCGTAGCGGACTTGGAGCCGGAGGAGATGCAACAGGTGGCGGCGGAGCCACGGCGGGATTTGCGGTCGCTGATGATCAAGAAGTTCCGCCAGGTAAAATTGCTCCAGTTGGGGAAGTCCCGGGTCTTCGGTTCGACAGAGAAGGAATTACTTGGCGAAGAAACCGAATTCTACCTGGCGCCGGAAAAGAAGCGCCGGATCGAAAAGCTCCGCGACCTGCACCGGCACTTGCTCGCACCGAGTGAACTGGAGCGCGTGATGGAAAGCTACGACACGCCCTGCAAATGGGACAAATTATCCGACCGGTGTTTACTGAAAGACGTCGGCTGCACGGCGATCGTCGTGATCAGGAAAAAGGAGTTGTTTTTGGACTGGGACGCAGAACTCGACGGTCACGTGGACCGTGTCATCGCCGACGCGAAGCAGCGGGAGAAAGACGCAAAGAAGAAAAAGCCGGTCGGGAAAGGCGGGAAAATTTCGGCCAGCGGCAAGTCAAAGTCGCCGCCCAAGTCGAAATCTCCGAAACCAGACCGGGGGGAGAAAAAGGCGAAGGCGAAAGGGATTCTGAATCTCGGCGATTTTTACGAAGAGGAAGACGAGGAAAAAGGGCCGGAGTATACGCCAAGGGGACAGCGAATTCTGCCGCAAAATCCGGCGCTCTTGTCCCCCAGACCGCTGTCCCACCAAGTCCTGCATCCGTCGCTGCTGTGCGACCGCGCGATCCGCGGTGGTTACGGGTCAAACGTTACCATCACTGCCGGCGCGGATAAGAGTCCCTGGGTCAGCTACCAGTGGTTCAACCCGGACAAATTGCGACGGAAAGAGGACAAGAAAAAGAAGGACAAATCCAAGTCGCCCAAGGGAAAGGACGAAAAGAAGAAGAAGAAAAAGTAGGGGTGCGAATGTTGCTCCTAGTTAATCACCAAGTTTTTTTCTAGTTTTATTGTGTACCCCATTTTTTGGCGTGCCGAGGTAAAGGTATCGCACACTACAAGACTAAGTTACTAGTAAGAAGTCACTTTAGTCATTTTGATTTTGCAAAAAAGTTTTCACACCGTTTCAAATTTTAAGTCAATTTCACATGCGTAAACCAAAAACGTCCATCGAAGTAAGTTTTTTCATATCAGTATCACTTACACTAAAGTACGAATTAATACAATCAGAATCAGCAGCTGCTGAGGAAAGGCCTAGAAATGTCCATAAAAATTGCTTGGAATTTTGACAAGACTGAGGATGCCCTCCTCCTGTAACAGAATGTTTGTCAACTCCATTTTCTGTACAATGATGTCTTAGTACCTTTATTTTTGTTTTCAAAAAAAAAATCCTGTAACCTCTTACTGCCTGTAATGCACACTGTGTGCAGCTGGTCCTGCTCCTGGTGCTAGTGGGCGAGGGCGAGGGCGTCGGATGGGGCGGTTGCGGCATCAGCTACTTGTGCTCGTCTAGATTTACCACGATGTTCCGCTGCGGTCGGTATGATCACAAGGACAAAAAAGATCCTTCTGCATTTCGAAGATAGATCGTCGGCTCGGCTACAGAAAAGTTAAGGCATAGAAGAGACAGACCGGTATCGGCAAGGACACTGCGAATCACGATCATCAACACCTTGTTTTCACTATGGTCTGTTTTTAGTACCCACACAGAGAAACTTCGATCGGTTTATTCCCTGAAAAATCTTGTTGGCCGCGGCCGCACTAAGAAGTACTTACTTTTTTGTTCGTCGTCGATGCGCATGCCAGCACGCGATGAAACCTTCGATCATACCTGACCCCGGTCGTGCCAGGTTTTATGGTATCGATGTCGCCTGTTCTGCGAGAAGGCAGGCGAAGACACCGAGTGCCAGCAGACCAATGCGCCAGCGGCCCTCGTCGCGGCCGGGGCTGCTGGCTGCTGTTCACAACGTTCGCAGTCGTGCTGGACCGCCTCGTGAAGGAGTTGCTTTTCGCCGCAGGCCAGAATGAAGATGGTGATGGTAGTACTATTGCAGCTAGTCAAGTTCAACATCATCAAACCGCTGAGGTCGATGTCACCGAGAGGACAGATGAGGAACAGCGCGAACAACACCAACCGACAGTACAAGAATCCAATGAAGACGCCACCTCCTCGCCTTTGGTCTGTTCCCTTCCGGTCGGCGATCTGGCGCCGGAGTGGTTCCAGAATTTCGGCAATTGGCAAACGCGGTACGGCAGAGACAACCTATCCTTGTCCAAACATTTCTACGAAGAGATGTTTCTCGGCAAGTTTTTGGCTGCAAATTCCGATGAAGATTCTGATCTTCAAGGTCGTGAAACAGCCGCTGACGCCAGGAAGACCACATCACCACAGCAAGAACTTTTGTTCCCCGACGCGGTTCGCCGGTGTCCGGCCGCGACGCTGGAGATCATGATGAACGGCGTGCTGCACGTGGACACGCACTACGGGCGGGAGGCTGCCAAGCGATACGTGCAGTACATCTTCGACCTGCGGGACGCGATTATGGAAAGATTGGACGGTACTAGTAGTTCTGGTGCATTTCCATTTTCTTCGACCTCAGCTGTGGTTGTAGACGCGGACGGTGTAGACCACCCGCAGATGAACGAGAAGCCGAGCGTTCCTACTGTCACGCGAGAGCATGAAATAGGCCTCCTACCCTGGCCACAGATACCCCACCTGATGAGCGAAGTCGCCGCCCTCGAGCGCCGCGACCCGGAATTGTTATCCACCGGCGATAAACAGTACCAGCTGCGAAATCTGAAGATTCTGATGCAGGAGTGGGAGGTCGACATTGCGTTTGTGTACCCGAAAGTTTTCAACGTGCACGGGGAGCGTTATGGCGTTCTCAACTGTTGCATTCTCATCTGTTGCATGGATTTGTGATGCAAGAATGGCAAAAGTCTAAGCAGGGTGGTTGCACCTGTAGCATTACAAATTCCGCACAGATTTAGGCGCTGTTTAGCCTTTCCAAAATTTGTCATGCGAAGTAGCTTCACCCTGTGAGTGTTGATGTTCGTTTTGCATTACAAATCATGTAACAGTTGAGAATGTAACAGTTGAGAACGCCATAAGCGTCTAGGCCCCTTCGCGCCGAGGACCAGGACGACGGCTTGGAATCGTGGCGCAAATGTGGACAATGAACTACAGAGCAGTAGTACAACAAATTCTAGCACGGAGAACTACAAGCGTGCGTCGAAATCTCCTGCATCGTCACTAAACCACGGCACCGAACCTCATCAAAGCGGAGATGATGAAAGTGAAACCGCTAGTACACTTTGCCACGGACAGCGATTTTTCGTATACGACGACCTGCACTTCTCGCTCTACACGCCCGGCCTCCTCTCCTGCCTGCAGGGGCAGTGGGGCACCGAGGTGCTGGTGCGGAGCTTTTTCGAGAATAGCAGCTGCCGGACGTATGACGAAGAAGCTGCGGACTGGTTCTACGTGGGTTTGTTTGCCACCTGCCGGTACGTCAAATTGAATGAGGGTGTGGTGGATGAAGGCAAAGTGATGAATATGCATTGCAAAAGCACCGTACTACGTATAAATTGCATTACAAATTGACTTAGCATTACAAATTAAATTTGTACTGCGGATTTGCATTAAGGAAAAGCTTTGTAATGCAGAAACGCAATTCTAGTACGAGTTCGAGTACGATACAACTTTTGCACTGCATAATGAAATCCATGGACCAATTGTCCACCGACTACATCTGGGAAGCCGTGTATCGTACGAAAAAACTGTTTCACTGTGAACTTGTGATGCAGAGAATGGAGCACAGAGCGATTTGTTTTGCTACACCTGCAAGACATTGGATTTTTCCGCGTGTTTTCACTTGGGGAGCGCACATGGCACATTTTCTGTGTCATGTGTAGCAAACTTGTGATGCAGATCTTGCAAGATCATCGCAGTGAAACAGTTTTTTCGTGGGAAGCCGTGTTAGCGTATCTCCGCACCAGTAAGTACTACCACCGGCACAACGGCCAGGACCACATTTTCCTTTTCGCCGACGGGCAGGGCCCCCGTATTTTCGACAGCTACGATGTTTGGCGGGCGGAGGCGGTGTTTCTCTCCCCTGAGGCGACTTGCCCCACGTGGGGCGAGAACATGCGGAAATATGTGGATGTGAAGCGGTGTCTCGGCCCCTGGAAGGACGTGATCATCCCCGGGCACACGGACTACGCGCGACTCGAGTACATGAAGAAGCACGACAAACCCTCGCAAGACCGGCAGCTGCTCGCGACGTTTCACGGGCGCGCGCCCGGCGGCCACACGGCGTATGAACACTGTGCAGTGAGGAGAAAGGTGATGGACCTTTCCGGGTTTCCCGGGGTGGACGTCGGCGGGTTTGTGTCCGACTACTTGGAGCGGAAGGGGGATAGCCACTTCTGTCTCGTTCCCGCGGGCACCTCCCCCTGGACCAACCACCTGTACGAATCGTTTTACTCCGGTTGTGTGCCGGTGATATTGTCGGATGATTACTTTGTCGCCTTCCGACACGAGATCCCGTGGGAGAAGATCGCGATCAAGTGGCCGGAAAGTTTGGTCGACAGCCGCCTGTACCAGTTTCTGCACGATTTGGCGGTTTACGAGCCGGGGAGACTGAGGGAAATGAAACAAAACGGCCGGAAATACAGCTGCTTTTTCAACTGGTACTCTGTGGACGTGAAGTGCAACCCGTACTTGTTGATTCTACGGCGGCTGAAGCTCTTACGGGATAGGCGGCGAGAAGACCGGGAATGGACGGTGGACATGTTGGAAGAAGGAACAATAAATAGGGAAAATGCAGAAGAAATGAATTCCAGAAACAGAGAGACAAACGCCGACCGGCGGTACTGGAACTACGAGGAAAGGGTCGTGCAGAAAGGCCTGCGCGAACTGGCGGACGATCTACCGCGGGATGCGGAATCAGCCGCGCCAGAATTTGGCACTAAAAATGCTGGCTCACCAGCACCAACATCATCCTCCGAAAACGGCAGCACTCCCATCGCGCCTCATCTGTGGGACCCGGCTGAATCGCTTGACCCCGCCTTGCTGCAGGGGTTGCGCAGCGTGAGCCTCGAGGCGACACAGCGCCCGAGGGTTTTTGCATCAGCAAAAGTAAACGAAGATCAGCACCACGAAGATGAAACCAGAGATCTGATTGACTTTGCGCACCTGTTTCGGCCCACGAGGTTTAAAAATTTCGTGCAAGAGGCAACGAACTTCACTTGGTATTACAGCAAAGAAGATCTTGAAGTTTAGAAAGTGATAAATGAACATGATACCGAACAAGTTGGTTCAAAAGCTCCTGCGTGCCGGCTGGCACGCTACAAAAGAAGAACCGCGCCAGTTCAGCATCAATTCATAAGAATCACAATCAGAACGAATATTAGTAGTCGTAGAAGAAAACCAAGAACCGAGGAGTTAACACGACACGAAGCAAGTTCTTGTCAATAGCCTTCTTCAGGTTAAACCACACACGACACTCAAGAAGACAGATCTATTCAGCAATGAATTAGCAAGAAGGATCAACATTATTTTCAATTTCATCTCCCTCTCTAGTTGAATACAAATGAAAAAAAAACGAGCTCTTCTTCCGAATGCAATTAGGTCCGGCCCTGAAGATCCTTTTCTTGGCCCTGTTGATGGTGGCACTGCTTTCCGCGCGATGATCCTGATGGCAACCTGAATTTCATCTGAATTTCGACAACCAAAACGACCTCCAGCCTCTTTTTCCTCGACGCCTGTCTCAGAAGGGTCACCACAGTTAAAGTCTGACTAGTACAGCAAAAAGAAAAACCGTGCCGCGCTTTTGAAAGTCACAATAGTAAAGTAGAAATTGAAATAAAGAATAAAGTCGACATAGAAGTCACTGACAGGAGTAGCCGAAAATCACCGCCTCAAGTTTATTCGCCGCTAAAAAGTATAAAGAGTCTTCAGAAATCTTTTCGGAAAAGAACCATTAAATCCAAAAACCACAACGCAACACCAACAGATCCAAGATGTCCGCAACTACTACCGAAAACGCTCCGAAGCGCCAGCGCACCAGTGTTGACGCCGAAGATATGCAAGAAACCGAGATGAACAAGCAGGACACCCGGTTACCCGTCACCGTTCTGTCCGGGTTCCTGGGATCTGGGAAGACCACCACCTTAACGCATTTGTTGAACAACAACAAAGGGTTGAAGATCGCCTTGATCGTCAACGACATGGCAAGCGTAAACGTCGACGCGCTGGAAATCAACAAGGTTGTGGAAGGTGATAAAGACACTAGTGGTGCAGCGCAGAAGAAGACCGGGGGTGCGACGAAAGCTGCCGCCGGTGGTGACAAGAAGCAGATATCAAATGTAAAAATGTCTGGGTCTGGAAGAATGCAACTTTTGATGCTGCATTTGGATTCCAAAAAAATTTGTATTGCATGAGTACCAAAGGGAAGGCAATTTTTGCTACGCTGAGAAGGCATTTGTCATGCGGAATACGCATCAAGAAGCCCTCAAAAAATCTGTATTGCTAGGGGATGCATCACAGACATCATGGCTCATGCAAAACGTGCATGACAAGTGTCAGAATCTTCCAGACCCAGACATTTTTACAGTTGATAGCAGACGGAAACCAACAAAACCGCGAAGCCGAAGATGGTCGCGTTACAAAACGGCTGCATTTGCTGCACGTTGCGGGAGGACTTGGTTTATCAAATGCAAAAATTATGTCTGGGTCTGGAAGGTTGGAACTTGTGATGCTAACTTTGGACTTTAGAAAAAACTGTATTGCGTGACCAGCAAGAGGAGTCTAGTTTGTGCCACGCGGGGAGGGCATTTGTCATGCGGAGTAGGCATCAGGAAGCCCTCTAAAAATATGTGATGCCACCTCGTGCATTACAGACATCCTGGGCCATGCAAAATATGCATCACAAATCCGGCAACATTCCAGACCCAGGCATTTTTGCATTTGATATGGTTGAGCAGGTCGCGGAACTGGCGAAGGACAACAAATATGACTACTTAATCATCGAATCCACCGGCATCTCCGAACCCGTCCCTGTTGCCCAAACCTTCTGCCACTCGCTGAAGGAATTGGAGCAGATGGCCCAGGCCGCGGGACATCACCATGACAATCACGACCACGATCATGAATCCGTCGCCACGGACCAGAACCAGGCGGCGGAAGATCAAAAAAAGCTCGCGGTCCAGGCGATCGAGTTGCAGAACATTGCGAAATTAGATACCATGGTCACGGTGGTCGACGCCGCCGAGATTTTCGACGTGTTAGGTAGTCTCGACTCCCTGCGAGATTCCAAGTGGTCAAAGTCCGAGGCGCAGCAATCCAACGAGGACGAGGGCGGCATGGATTTGGACCGGTCCATCGTCGATTTGCTGGTGGACCAGATCGAGTTCGCGAACGTGATTTTGCTGAACAAAAAGGATTTGCTCCTGCAGAAAAACGCCAATCCCTTTGCGAAGAAAGAAGAAACCAACACGGAGGAGAACATCGTGTGCGGTTCGGACAAAGTGACGCAGATTGAGGCTTTGGTGAAGAAGTTGAACCCCTCGGCCAACGTCTACTGGACGGAACACGGGAAGGTCGACCCGGAAAAATTGCTCGGGACCAATTTATTCAACTTCGAGGTGGCGCAGCGGTCGGCCGGTTGGTTGCAGGAGCTGGCGAACGATGGGCACCACGTGCCGGAGACCGAGGAGTATGGAATCAGTTCTGTTGTGTTCCGCTCGAAGAAACCGTTTGTGCCGACGAAATTGCACGCGATCTTGAACGGGTTTGGACGGATTTCTGAGCTGGTGAAACCTCCGACTGGCGGGAAAGACAAAAAGGTAGTTGATGAAACCGCTACACAAGATGAAAAGCAGATCTTCAAGGGTGTGATCCGGTCCAAGGGGCAGATCTGGCTCGCCAACGCCTGCGGCTACCGCATGGACTGGCACAGCACGGGACGGCAATTTTCTTTAAACCCCGGACAGCCGTTCGACGCCGCCATTAAGGACGCGGGCTTCGAGCAGCAGATGGTCGACCAAAACGGCAACCAGGTCGTCGCAAAGTCTGGTGACGCGACGAACAAGATGGAAGTCGAGGACGAGAATCCTGCCTTCGGCGGTGTTTTTGGCGATCGGGAAACGGAGATTGTGGTGATCGGCATCGATTTGGACAAGAAGGCGATCGAGGAAGAGCTGGAAAACACGTTAGTCACCGATGAGGAAATGACCAAAGCGGCGGAGGAAAAGGAGAAGTTCGACAAGTTCATGGTCAAGACCGCGGCCGAGGGCGGGGAGCAGGCGTTGATTTCATTGACGGAGAAGCAGGTGATGAAGGGAACGGGCGGCTTGAAGACCCCGTGGGACCGCTTTTTGAAATACGAAGACCCGTTCTTTGGCGGCAAAGCGATTGAGGAATTCATGGAATATCGGGGCGACGACGAGGAGGAAGAGGAGGAGGGATCGGAAGCAGGGGACGAAAAGGATGATGGCGAGGAGGACGAAACCGGTGCGGAGGATGACGGCGATGAAGAAATGTCTCCGTCGGAGGTTAACGAGGAGAAGAAAGAGCAGGACCGCTCCTAGAGGCAAGCCAGCGCAAGGTGATGCAGATTCATCTGCGACGGTTTTTCTTGCAGAAGAGGCGCAAACAAGAACTCTACTGTCTTCTGGTACAAGCACTATGCAAGGTCAAGAATATTCGGAAGTCTTCAAGAATTTTTTATCGAGTGGTTTTTTGTTTTATCTTCCCTCTAGTCATCAACATCTTGGTCGCTCTCTTATTGCTGGTGGTTCGAAGCTTTGGCTTTTTCCGGCAAAGATCCCGAGTAGCAGAGGTTCCTTCGGGCCACTGCAGCTCAACCGAAGGTTCTTGCCGCTGGAAGATGCCCTTTCAAATTTTCACCTCCGCTTTGATTGCGCTAGTAATTGTGCTGACACAAGGAAATAGAATGTTCATCAGATCTTCTATAGTCTCTACCTTTGAAGATGTTTTCTATCCGAGAATGGTTTTATTTTTCCCTGGACAAGAACTGCCAAAAGATATCAAAGAAGAACTTTCACCCAGCGGTTTCGGTTTGGAGAAATTTTTACACCACCTGGCGTATAATTACCTACGCCTCTTCATAACGAGGTTCTTCACCAAAAATCCTTTCACCGACCTTGTTTGCACGAACACAAATGATGACAGCAAAATTTTCAGTGAACGTCCTCGTCTCCCCGAGCCGGGCGTTCATTGCTTGCATATGACACTCCTTTTCACCATCATCCAGCACGACCATCGCGCACTGCTACTAGTTCTACTCTTTCGGATGTTCATCCCGAGCAGGAAGTCGTTGTTGAGGACTTTCGCAAATTTCATGTCGGCGCAAGATCTGTGCCACGAATTCTTGTTTCTTCGCAACAATTGTTCGCGCGACCGCATTGAACTACCATTGCGAAAGAACTACCGAAACATGGCTAATTGTGGCGTGAAGTTTGTATTTAGATTCATGACAACGGCGATCTTCCAAGCGTCTTCACGACAGAGATCTGTATTTACTGATGTACTTCTATCGTTTCAAGAACACAAACTGCGAAGGGCTAGCTTTTCGTTTGCCAAAGGTTTATTCATTCCGAGTGGCTTATTTTGTATGATTTTGATTTCAACGTTTTACCAGAAGCGCGCATCAGCACTACAGCTTTATTTTCCAATTTCGCGACGAGTGGTTTTGTCAATTAACAGCGAGGGCAAAGCTACAAATCTAAACTACGACCGGCACGAAGACAATCTCAAGAATAAAGTTAAAAATCCTGTTTCATCGGCACTCGTGGTGCAGCTACACCTCTCCACGCACGGAGGTGTGCAAAACTGCAGGCAGGAATGACATCGCGTTGCGGGTGTTCATCTTTCAACAAGCGCAGTCATGATGATGAAAATCAAAAATAATGTTGCCATTTCCTGGACATACAATGACAACACACAACACCGCATCTACACAAGATTCTTGGAACTTACAACAAGGTCACAGCTAGTCATAAATTCGCCCAAAAAGATCTGCCTGCCCGCGCCCGCGCGCCCCCGCCCTGCCCGCGCGCCCCGCAGCCCCGCTGCGAAGTAGCTTGCCCCAGCTCGCAAAGAAAACAATAAGGACGCAGCTGCGTGCCAGTGCGTAGAGTCCGAGCAGACTTTGCGGGATTTATTTTGATGCTCCTCTGCCGTGAGGATAATTGAGTGTGGATGTGTGTTCGCGCGACGGCCACTGTCAGGGGGTGATGTTTTCTCATCGATTTCGGACGAAAATGTATCATATGACCATGATCAACACCGAGGATCAGCACCAAAATCGGATCAAACAAGGAAGCGCAACGCCATTCTGCAATGTCATTTAAGTCTCGTATTTCTTTTCGCTTGTAATCGACGAAGTCCAAGTGCAGCTGCAAGGCCAGGATTGAAACCAAGAATGACGTCGACACGAGAAACACTGGAAAGATCAATACATCGGTTTGGCACGGCGAAGAAATCCTCGGTTTCCTGAGCCGAAATTTGAACAAAGATCTCATACGCACGAGCGAAAACCTCATGAAATTGTGGTTCAAAATGTTCAGACACAGATCCAGAAAGCCCCCCTGCTCCTGCATGTTAAAGATTCGCGAATCGGAACCCCGCTCAGAATTGTCGTCCTTGTCGTCTACGAATGAATTCATGATCTCTCTGTAATATCCCCAGTGCAGCAATCGATCGCTCTACCTAGTTGTAGTACATACTTCGTACTCAATCACAACCTTGACATTGACTTTGACTCTTGCGGAGTGGACTGTAGTTGATAGTTGCTACATATCTGAGTTTTTGCAATAAAGAATCCAAACTTTATTTCTTAGGATTGTTGCGTAAGTGTTAAAAGCAAGATCGCTACCGCAGGAAGATACAGATACTCGATCTGACTGAAGAAAGTTCCAACAACTTTACACCATGGCCTCTTTATCCATGAGATTTGCTGCCGTCGTCGTCCTGTCGCAGTTGCTGGAGCCCTGCTCTGGCGCAGACTTTCCACCGGTCAGGCGCAATCTGTTTGAGGAATTTGAAGAAGTCGCTCACATTCCTGATTCTCCGAGGACCTTCGCCGCCCCCCAGCCCGCTGCCGCTGATTTTTTCGACGGAGAGAACGAGCTCAGCCCGATCGCGGGAATAAATGCGGACGACTTTGGCTTTGGAGATGGGCCTCTCACCCCGGCATCCGAGGCGAGCACGTACGCGAACAGCCAGAATCAGACTCCTGGAACCCCAGAGGAGAATCTGGGTGAGCTAGCCGAGGTCGTTGCTGCACCGGCAGCGCAAGAACAGGCTGAAGACGTCGAAGAGCAATTAGGCCCAAATGGAACGCCGTCCAGTCTGGCGCTGTCGCGGTCGAGCGATGGTGACGCGGAACTGTCGGTGACATTGACAACACCTCGCAGTACTAATTCCTCCTCCTCCTCTAACGGCTCGTCACGGCCAGAAGAGCACCACCCCTCTCCGCACAGCGCGGTTGCGGGTCGAGGTAATGCGGTTGGCCGGTGCTTGCTTGATGAGGTGTCCGCAGCCAGTTGCACGGCGGGCTCGGGCCGCGTAGTTTCGCCCTCGGTCTCTCCCGGGACGCGCGCCAGCGATATTTCTGGCGTCCTCGCCGACGAAAGTCAAGAAAATCTTTTCGCAGACGCCTCCCCCTGCAGCGTGATTCTGACGAATCCAAGGCCGGAGTTCATGAGTCGCCGAGGAGAAGAAGGCTCATCTTGTGCTGCAAGCAGTGCCGCGCCACTGCTGTCGTCCTCGGCGAGATCTGTTGACGTGCCGGTGCAAGTCGTGACAACGACTTCTGCAACCCAGTATGGTGGATCATCGTCTTCTTCTTCTTCTTCTGCACCAGCACCTCCTGCTTCCACCGGAACATCAAATCAACTCTCTGCCAGTGCGAGATCCACCGTGCAGATGATCCCGGTAGAACAACATCAAATTGCGCAGCGGTCCCGCCGAGCCTCCGCGCCGCCTACAACTTCTATTCTGAGGCGGTCAAAGTCCACGAACGACTTGCGCTCCCGTCGTGTTAAATTTGCTCCGGCAGATGCGCTGGAGACTACGAGAAGATATCACGTCGAAGGGACAAACCTGCGACCCATGCCGCAGAGCGTGCCGGCGCAATACCGCCAAATCCGACCCGTACACATTCCGCATGCGTTTACCGCAGTTGATACCCCGATGTCGCAACAGCTTCATTATCCCATTTCTGGGTTCAACCAGCCGAGCACTGCTGCCGGAACAACTTCTCGTGTCGTGGGTCCCGTCGTGCAGCAGCACAATCAGGCCGCGAACAGTTACCTATACCAGCCGCAGCAAAGGAATTCCTCCTTTCAGCAGCAATTCGGCCTCGGCGCGGTGCCAACGATCCCGCGAGGAGGTTATACTTTTTCTCAGTGAAGAAGAGCAGAAAGTCTGTCCAAAATTCATACTCGTTTATGTCAGTGTAGTTTGATGATCCTTCGAAAACTCCGAATGTAGTATCAACAATGGTCCTCTTCCTTGCTGCAGTCTAGCCAGGTTTGTGAAAATGCATTTCAATTTTTATAGGATCATGGCGCGCACATGGTCATGGTGTTGTATGATCTGTGAGGAAAATTATTTGAATTCAGTAGGCACAAATGACGTAGCTGCGTGTGCAAGAAATACTGCACGAGCATCAAGTTCAAGCTATAGTAAAATTAAACAAGCAACAGCCCCCAACGAACTTATCTCGCATGTCGCACGACAACGACATTCCTTTCATGCATAGCTGCATTTGCAATTGCAATTGCACCTGCTTTAATTTTCTAGTAGTATGCATATGAAATTAAAACATAGAAAGTGAAAGTGATCGCCGATTCTGGACAGGATTCCTTTAGCGCATGACAACAGCACGCATTTCCTTCTCGCGAGTTCTTTATCAGAACGGTTTAGAAAGTTTTATCCCTATCATGCCGCACGCAGCTGATTATATGCTGTATAGGCAGGAGGATATTTCATCTGGAAGACATTTTTAGTGGATTGCTACCACGACGAGAACCCCCTCGTGGGTTCTTGATCTAGACATTTTTACGAAGAAAACAGATCAACACTGAAGCTCCATCGCTGCAGAGGGGGCAATGCGCCTTTGTTTTTTGGAAAGTTTGTTGACGGTGTTCACGACGAGCGTCGGTTTGACTGAGTTTCTTGTTTATGCAAATTCTGTGAAGATCAAGATGCAGCTTCAGGGAGTGGCTGTGACTTTGATTGGCTTGCTCACGTGTGAGTAAACAAGATCCCGCGTTGGAAGCACGAAGCCGAAGATCTACTTATGTTTTCCTTCAGATCTTCATCACTTTCTTTCAGTACCACTTTGGTGCAGTAGGATCTCGTTAGGACTGCCGCTGCTTAGGTTCATTTTTCCGAGGTTGTTGTCAAAAATTCATTTTTTTTTGTGCTGATGTTGTTGTGGTCAAAAAATTATCAAAAGGACAAGCGCATTGAGGCACAACCGAGACCTGTGTTGTGCTGTTGCCATTTCGATTTTCGATTTTCCCAGAAAATCAGGAACGAAGCACGAGGTCTAGAAATCACCATCGTCTTCTCTTCGTTCTAACATTGAGTCAAGTGTATACGGTAAAAATAAAGTGCCTCGCACTCATTCGTAGAAGCGCTACACCAGCAATCTTCACCATCATTCGATTTTAGCTTTCCTTTTCTTTCACCTCCAGCATGCGAATTTGATTCCTCCTGGCGCACATGCATCGCCAATCCGGGTCGTGTTTCGCGCAGGCCACGCCTCCAAGATCGGGATCCCTTGTAAAGACCACGAGCCTCATCTGCCTCTGGCTTCAGCATCATTCGGCCTGCCACGACCTCTTCCCTGAGTAAAAGTAAATCAAGAACTTCCAGAACTACTTACTTAGCTGTTTGAACATGCAGGTCCGGCGCTGGTTTGTTTGTTGAGAGCCTCGTCATTCTCATTTTCTTTCCCGCCACAATATGGAAGAATCACCACCAGCAGAGCAACCACCCAGATCCCCGACGATGAAGGTTCCACCGGCGCAGGAGCCGGATGAGGAGCTCCAACAGGCGCAGTTCCGGAAGGTAGAACGAGAAGGCCAACAAGAAAAGACGAACAAGCTGCTCCTGACCAATTCCGACCGCTTGTTTCTAGCGCGATATTGGTTGGAACATAGCTCCTCCTCACCTCCTGAAGCCTTCTTGCTTAAGTACTATCACCCGAACGAGAATAGTACGGCTTCTGCAGGTGTTGACCAGAAATTAATCGACGGAGATGAAAAATCTTCTGACCAAGGACATCTTCCTGGCAGCAAAGATCATGCGGCGGCGAGAAGGAGTAGAGATAGAGTCCGAGCTGCCTTACCGGCGGAACCGGGGGCGAAGATGACGCTAAACGACCTTCATTCTGTGCACTGGTTTTTGTGGCCCATCATCTGGGCGTACTGCAAAGATAAACGGAAAAATGATCAACTACCCGCAGATGGAGTTGTTGCACCACGACAGAAGTTCTACCGCCCACAAGAAAACGACGACCGAACAACAACTCCATTAGAAATGAACAACCAGAGCAGGGTCTCGCTTTCAACCACGCCGATCCGCGCATACCACCTGCTTAACTGTTTGTGCACGGCCAAGGATCCGTCTCAGATTCGAGCGATCGTGAAAACGGCCTTTTCCGATTACCATGACTGGCACTCCCATGTCGGGGGGAAAGCGGGCGAGAACAGTGCAAATGCCAGCGTAGGTGGACGACCGAGCGAAGAAGTGCTACACGATAAATACAACGGGTACGGGGTCCTGCCGACCAATGCCAGCGGAGTAGACGAAAATAAACATCATCTAATTCTTCCCCTGCCCTTTGACGACCGCGAGTCCTCCATGAGCACTGGTTGCTATCGACCCCATCAAAAGGTCCCTCTGTACCGCGAAGACGACAGCGACGCGTTTTTTCCAGCTGAAAATCAAGAGGAGTTCGACCACATGGCAAAAGTTTACCAGGAGTTTCTACCTTTCCTGCCGGACTGTGTCCACACCGTCGCCCAGCTCGCGATTGAACAAATGGAGCAGAACGACGCCCTCGAACATCCCCGCCGCCAGCGCAACAACGCGGCGTGGCTGCGGAACTTCGTGTTGAGCGGTCCTCGTGGGGGTTCTCGTTCTCGTCGTGGGCCGCTACGGGAAAGTGGAGGTGCTGCAGGATCTAGTTCTTCATCTTCTTCACGCGGCTGCTGTACCTCATCCACAACTTCTTCGAGTTCCATTCCGAGTTGCGGCCTCTCAGAAGACCACGAGGACAGGGGAATAAATGATAAAATCTTCACCGATCTCGATCTTGATCTTCTTTCTTGTTCCGACCACTGGGTCACAACCGGGCGGGCGCAAGAGCAAGTCTACGCAGAAAATTTGGTGTCCAAGACGTACCACAGTTTATCTACCGCACTTTTGGAACAGCTTCTCCACTCCCTCGTGGCTTTCATCGTCGCTCCGGAAAACAACAAAAAACAGGAAAGTGAGAAGACGCGAAAAGACAAAGACAAAGAGCGGTCGGAGCAGGAGTTAGATGCTGACACGAGCGGTGAGTTGCGTCATTCGACCGCGACCGCTCCTACGGCGGCTGATCTTAATGCGGCGGAGTCATCCGAGGAAGAGGAAGGAGAAAACACAAACATCTTCGTTCCAGTATTAACAAAAACAGATGATCGACGGCAAGAACCCGACACTCCTGCGCAGCACATGTTGAAACTGCAGAGTTTGAGGAACTGTCGCAACGTGCTCGAGCGGCTCTGCGTCCGCGCGAGTAACGGTCATCGCGAAGTGGTGTTGTTGGCCTTGCGACAGCTGTTGCTCGGTGCTTCTTTAGGTGGAGGCGAACGGGGCGATGCAGGTACAAAGACTTGCGTTGCTGATCGGGTCAGATACAGATAACAGTGCTTACTATACGCGATTTCGAAGTAAGCAAGATATCGGAGCAGATAGCCGTCGTACGTAGTTTGATAGGTAGAGGTACCATAAAAATAGAAAAAACTGCAATCTGCTGTATGTGATGATAAAAATGACATGAACTCGGCAATGAACAACTAAAGTACTTGCATACAACAGGGAAACGGAAAACGCGTTTACCAAATCTGCGAGACGAAGTGCATCGGGGTTTAATACCCATGCAGCCCGAAAAAGACATAGACAAACCTAGTGCCGCCGCTTTGATCGCCATGGGCCTTCGTGCGCCGGAGGATGAGATGGCCGAGGAGCGAGCTGACCGGGTTGCGAGGCGCGACAGGTTGAATCGTGCCGAGTTGCTGATTCTCTTGATTGGATTTCTCGTTACGGATGCGGCAGAGATAGAAACGACCGCAAGAACGACCGTAGGAGAAACTGAAACTACTACATCAAGAAGTGCCACTTGTTCTACTTCTTCACGAGCACGACCAACACTTCGCGGCGACCCGACGCGCGACCAGCAAACAAATCAGTCCTACCAGAGCAACAAGGTCTTGGGGATGCTTTTTCGCCACTTGTTTTTTCTGCACGGGTGTGGACGAAACGGCGTCGATCATGCAGAAGCAACTCCATCCGGATCCGCTGGTAGTATGCCCCGCGAGAGACACGGCAAAGTAACACCCGAGGAGAAGGAATTACTCGATTCGGAAACAAAATCAGCGGAGGTGGCAGAATTCTGGGAGGAGATCCGAAATTCTTACCTGCTGTCCTCGTCGAACAAAAATGGGACGACGACGAGCAAGAGCAACATCTCCTGCTTGTTTCGTGCAGCTGATGATCCCTCGACCCAACACAAAACTCTGCGCCACGTGCAGAAGGCAGCCTTCCAAGCGTTGACGGACTACTTCGTGCAGCATGCGGGGTTGCTCTGCGACGAGCTATTTACGAAGCACAACAGTGCCTTTTTCCGCCTGATGCTTGCGGTCGACCCGGACCTGCTGGACAACTACTTCGGGAAATCGATTTGCGCACACTGGGCACAAACCGGCTCGGGGATGCGCTCGCTCGCACTGGTTTCCACCAGAGCGAAGAGATTTATTCGGGATAGTGGCGCGATAAACAAGAACGGGCACCGCGACCGGGAGCAGCAGCAGGGCTGTATTACTGGTCGCACAACGACAACGAGCGAAACAAGAGCTACAGATAACCACGTGCTCCCCTACTTTCTCCCGGAGCTTGCGGGTCACGTCGTTGCGGCACTGAACGTGGTCCGGTACCTGCGGTTTCAGGTCGTGCAGAAACAAAAAATGAAGCACCTGCATCAATTCGAGCTTTTCACCCATGCCATGTCCACGACGACCGTGGTCCCCTTGGTCCTGCCAGGGGTCCAGGCCCGCGTCAACAGTTCCTGTCCAACCCTGCGGGTGCTTGGTTTGTACGTGATGCACGCGATGAGCAAAGCCACCATGAGGTTTGCGGCTCGCGGAGGTCGCACAACGGTTACGGTAGAGGGCGGCCGCACAGGTGAAAAATCTGAGGACTTCGACGCCTACTTTTTGAACAAGAACTGCACAAGAACTGGCACAGAGGAAGAAGATCGAGATGGATTGCGCGAGGCCTTAAGACCCTACTTCCAGTTGGCAATTGAAAAAGATCAAGACCCGCTCGAGCCAAGCGAGAGAAGAAGATCTACTTCATCTACACCTGCTTGTTCAACAGCGTCACAGGACTACGTTGACCCTCGAACAAGAAGCCACCTTTCTACTACATCTCGCCGGCCTTTGGAAAGTATCCAAGAGCCAGCGGAAAACTACTACCCGATCAGCCGGAAAAATTGCTTCAAGTGGGATCATGCGACGCGGTTCTCCGGGACGAGCGTAGACCCATGGCGCAACAACACTACGATCGAGGAGATCTATGTCGCGGACAGAACCCAGTTCTTTAGGCAGGAACGTGCTAATCGTGCAACAACAACTTCGCATACTAGCGAGGATGCTGGAACAACCGTCATGTTGACGCAAAATGATCCTTTGTCTTTGTCTGCCTACCCACCACCTCTACAGCAGTTGCCACCCGGAGGAGGTCCGCTACATCGTTATCCAGAAAGAATAGCAGAAAAAGCCGGGACAACTGGTGTGTCCTCCCCAAGCGAAGTTGACAACGTCGCACAAGAGGATGATCATCCGTGGGCGAAGCAGCGCCGTTTCGTTGATTCGAAGTTGAAAGTGCACGACCGAGGACAGGTGCAGCTGCTGGGAGAGGCAAATCAGCAGAATGAAGAGAAAAATACCGCTCTTGCAGAAACTGAAGTTCTTACCACCAGCACTAGTAGAGTAGAGGCGAGAACAACTGAATCTTCCTCCTCCTCCTCTTCGGCACAAATGTTGCGTGCGAATTCTGCAGAAGAGCAAACTGCAGAGATCTGTCGCGCTCCGCAAAAACATCAAGGTCGACGTTTTGTCACCTCCACGTCGAGCGACTTGCTGAGCAGCCCGGTGGGGGCAGATGAAGATCCGGGCGACGACGTTCCAGCGGGAAGATCGTCATCTTCCCGATTTTTACAGCGTAAACTCCCCGAACTCCGAAGAAAGATCAGCTTCAGTGCGACGAGTCCAGCTGGCGAACAGGCAGCGGCTGGTGGAGGAGGTGGGAGGAGTTCTGCTGCTTGTTCCGGAGTTGTAGGAAGTGATTCCAACTCAAATTCAGCAGCAAGAGCAACTGCAACAGCATCTGCTCTTGCACCGCGAGTTGCCACCGACAAAAATGTCAAAAATGCTCAATCAGCAGATGCCGACACGACAGGGGCATTCTCCGTAGCATCTTCCGACAGGGACGGCGACGAGGTGGCGAAAGACCGCGCGCTGACCGACATGTTGGCAGGAGCCAACGCAGAGAGTGTCACGGACGACAGCGAGGAGGAGCCACAGTTGACCTCCACGGATGCTCAACAGCCGAGACCGGAACTGCAGACGAGACCTGGTGCTGAATGTGTTGCTGCTAAGCCGGGGGTGGATCGGGACGAGGTCGAAGACGAAGACGGAAATGCAAAACAAGTTCAGGTATAGGATGCTGCAGGAATCAGAATTGGTGCTGTCTATTATTGGGACTTCTTTACTTTACTGTAACATGAACATTTTTGCTTCACTAAACTAAAAGTAGTCGCACTGTATCATCTTTTATTCGCAGAAGACCGCTACAAGTACAACTTTGCTATGCAGGCGGCAAAAGTTAAAGACGATCTGATGGAATACGAGCTGGAACAAGCAAGAAAGAAAACCCAACGACCGCCGAAGCTCTACCGGGCGCTTCGTGAGTGTTTAGAGGACGCGGAGACTTGTTTGTCCGCCTCGCAGCGCAGCGACGACGAGCACGTGGACATCAAGCACTTGCTGATCTCCGCAGATCGGCTTTTGAAGGACGAATTTGCCCGACACCGGGAGGCGCACTGTGAGCGGCTCACCGACATGGACCATTTGGGAGGAATGGATTACCATCGATCGCCGAGGATCTGGGTGGACAAAAAAGAAAACTCTTCATGTGCAACCAAGAGCAGGGGCCGCGTCGACGTGCAAGAGGACCGCACGACGCTACTTTTCGCCGAGGACAAGAACCAGAACGGATTGAGCACTGTGCCGGCAATTACCTTCGATCCGCAACACGGGCAACCATGGGTCCTCGAGGTGGTACAGGATGTGAGGGCTGGCGCCGGCGACCATGAGGAAAAGGAGAACACGAAGGATGGACAGGGTCGTGGTAGAGGTGCGACGTCTACTTCTACTAGCTCATCTAGCAGCAGCAGCAGCAGTAGTACAAGTAGAGCAAAGATGAACAACAAAAAACCTCCATCCTCTTCGAGAACAACAGCCCTGGAACAAGAACATCAAGTCGTGACATTGACACGCGGCCCCTTGGTGCAGGAGCGCGGCGACCGGCCGCATTCGCCCACGCGAAGACATTCCCCGTCCCGGCGCCACATGGACCCGACCGATCCGACAAGGATGAGGATGATCAAGTCCAAGCGGGAAAAGGAGAAAGGTAGACATGAAACTTAATTTGCCTTTGATTCTGATGATATACAAAGAACGTGGTAAGATGAATAAAAAGATAAAAAGCAACATGAAATACGATACCTGCAGACCGAGCCCGCACAAGACGGAGTAAGCACCTGTGGGAAACACATGATCACTCTGACGCCGACGACGGACTGCAACTGCACGCGATGATGAGCAGCGGCAACCTGGAGTCTTCCTCCTTCAACTCCTTGCTGTCTGTAACGAACGCGTCGAGCAAATGGCCGGAGACGCGGCCCTTGCCCATGGGCCTGCCTTTCCAGGCGTTCCAGGACCCGGAGGAAACACTATGAGAGCGCACATCTCCCTCCCCCTCATTTGTCATGCAAAATACCAAACTCACCCTCTGCCTCTTGGCACTGTTTGCATGACAAGTTCTGGCAGCCCAAATAAGACTACCTTCCTGTCCAAATTTGTCATGCAAAACCTGTATTCTTGCTGACGCTTGTATTGCTGTTCATGCAATACAAACGAGTGCGAGGGGGAGTAGTTGTGCACTTTCATAAACACCGGGGCTGCTGCTCGCCGACTACGCGACGGAAGGGCAGTATGGGAGTGTCAGGATTGAAACCGTCAAAGTTGAAATAGTTTGTGATGCATAAAATGCAGCCCACAGAGTGCCTGTCTTGCAGAGTAGGCAAGGGAGGCAGATTGTAAAAAGCCTGTTGAGGGGTACAAATAGAGCTGCTGAAGTAGCATGACAAAAGGCGTCTACCTTCCCCAAACAGCATGACAAACTGGATGTCGGTTCTACCCAAATTTGTAATGCGCCACTTGAAAAAGAAATCTAGGCACCAACTGGTACTTATCCGTTTTATGCATGACAAACTATTTCGACTTTGTCAATTCCGATCCTGACACCCCCATAGCCAGCGGGGCGTGCGGATGGCACTGACCACGCGGCTCTTGCAGCTCGACTTTTCTCTCTATCCCGACGAAGACGAGGAGGAACTGGAGCGGCTGCGGCGGCAGATCGTGGCCGCCATTCCGGGGAATTTACCAGTAAATGATGTTTGTGTTTCACTTTTAGCTATTTGCTAATTGCTTGCAACGTTTCGGCCTGCAGCCTCCAGTACTATATTGGTGTCGATCCTGCATGAGTTTAAGTTTGAACTTGTTGACCTGTTGATGAAGTAGGTGTGATGCAACCTACAGACTCAGAATCCATGCCAATTGTGCTTGGCCTCCCTCGCATCAACATCCCGCACCGCAAAAGTAGATCCAAAACAAAAGAAGTAATACACACAGATTCTTTACGACCTTCTGGCGAAGCGGCTTCCGTTCGGTGGCAGCGACATTGTGAACATCATCCTAGATAAAATGCGGATTGCTGGCAAAAACAATATGGCCGAGGTTTTACACGACTCGTACGTTCGTCCGCTGACGCACCTTTTTGGGGCGACTGCGCTTGTGCCGTGTTTCTCTTTAACCTCTCGTGGTAGGAGCAACTCCCAGCCACTCACCGGATCATCAACATCGTCCAGCAGGGCGGATTTCGATGCACTTCCCTATCCATCTGATGCAAGTCGTACAGCTGCTGCTGCCTGCGACAACGAGTGGATTGCCACAGCGGACGGCGGTTTTGCGAAGAAAGTCGTGCCCTACGCCGAGGACGAAGAGGATGAGGAGACAATTTTGCGAAATTTGAAAAAGGAGAATCTGCAGCGAGGTAGGAGGAAGAAAGGCCCTAGTAGCTGTACAACACGAAGAACGCATGATATTACGGGTGCTAGTAGTACTGAAGATCCGAGCATGGATTTATTTTCAACCCAGGAAGGACCCTACCGCCGTAGTGCGAGGGAACAAGTGCAACCTGGACCGATTTGTACTAACCCAGCAACATCAACGAGTCCTAGTACTGCAGCTTGGGCGTCGATGAACCGGATGAAGAAGATTAATGGCCGCCGTGACCAGTTTGCAATTGCAGCTACCGGTAACAACAAGAACATAGTTCACCAGGACGAGAATCTCACAAGTAGCAATCCTACTACGTACCATGACTCCTCTGATTTCGTCAGTCCGGTGGTGTGGGAGACCTTCCTAGACGTGTGCAAGAGTATCATCCAAGAGTTCTGCACGCCGGAAACGAAGAAAGTATCGGAAGTCCTCGAACAGCTGATGTGGTCCGCCGATTTGTTGAACCGCGAAACCTATCCACTACAAAAGTATCGACCTCGTACAAATTGCAGTCATGCATGACAAACATCGACACCTAGCTGACTCAGCATTACAAATTCAAGTTTTGTTCTTGCCAAACAAATTTGTGATGCAATCACTGCTAGTGCGATGGGATGCTTTTGCGATGCATAAAACGCGGGTGCGAAGAGCCAGCTACGAGTTGGTCACGAGCTGTCTGGAAGCAGTCATGGACCGGCACGTGCTCGGAGGCCAGGGCCACTACCGATGTGCTGCCGGACTACAAGCAGGTGGGGCCGGTGCTTGGACGTCTGCGGTGCGGCGCTTCAGCGACGAGGCAATGGTATTCATGGATTGGTTTCGCAACTGGAAAATAACGAGACGGGGGACGACACTAGGCTGTTCGGCCGCCGGCGGAGGCTATGACATTGTGCGAACGTTGCAGGTATTGCATAGTCATGCGGTAGTTCTTTTCCTGCTATTTAATTTATTGATTTGATTGCGCGAAAAAGATACGGCACTTTTTGTACTTGTGATTTTCATGCACATGCGCAACATGCGGCTTCGCTGCAACCTGATGTAGTGGACAACACTGAAATTGTTCCACCGATCCTACTAAAATTTCAGCGACCCTCGGAGCGGATGAAGGAGATCAGAATGACGCCCGCTGAAAGAACCACCGCTAGCAATTCGTGTCTAGTGACAGTACTTGAGAGCAGTCGCAATCTAAAGATGTCGGATACAGATGAGAACACGTCGTCGACCACGAGCACAGCATCAGGATCACCTTTGCTGAGCGCCGGAGATCATGAGCGGGGAGATGAAGTAGACGATTCTCCACCCAGCAGCACACGAAGAAATGACCTCCAGCTTGGCCTGGGTCGTCAAGTAGGAACTGCGAACAACAACACTTCTCTGGTGACTCAGCAAACAACTCCATACCATAGCGGGAACATTTTCGGTCTGGCAGGAAGGATAGATCCCGACGAGATCTGCCAGCGGGAAGCTGGCGAAATATGTTTTCGGCTGTATGCAGATTTTGGTTTATAATCACCTTTTCCGTCATCATTTTTTTTTCCGAGGTGCTTTCCTGATGTTGAGGCGCATAAGCCAAAGACGCTTGAGCCAAATAGTATTTGAGCCAAAGACGCTTGATTTTCAGGTCTGAGCCAAAGACGCCTGAGCCAAATAGTATTTTTCTTGAAATAGCTGTAGAGTCGTTCTTCAGCGGGGCAAAGTCTCAGCAGCGGATTTTTAGGGAAAAAGGTGAGTAAGAGTATGTAAACGCGTTCCCACCTTGACGCATGAACACAAACAAACAGGAAGGTGAGCCCTTCAACCGGATGCCACGAATCCAATGATAACAAACAAACAAGACAAAGGCTTCCTCGGCGAAGTGCGTATAAGTATAATTTCATTTCATCTCCCCGATCGAATTAGAAATGATGAAGGCAACAAACTAAAGCTAAACTTGCTTCACCGAAAGACAAGTAGAAAAGGAATGAATATACAGTAAATTGCCCGATTATATAGGCAACAAACTAAAGCTAAACTTGCTTCACCAAAAGACAAGTAGAAAAAGAATGAATATGCAGTAGATTTCAAGCGGCTTCAACGTGTTGTGGACTAAATTCTTTGCAAAACTGGGCGATGTTTTTTACGATTGAGTAAGCCTCGCCGCAGACAGTGATGTGCCAACTTACATGCGCAATTTTGATCTGTTGCTCGTTCCAAGCCGACACGGTTGGAAATTATTCGTAGACTGGAACGAGCCGCATGTTAAGTGTCGTGGCAACGCTCTGGCTACACACGACGGAAGAAAGAAAAAGATAACCAAGAAGTTGATATGCTGTACTAGATGCAAACAGTGTAGCGATTGCGGTCTCACAGTGTGATTGCAGTTTACGTTGTTCTGGTCGTCTCTGGACATGGTTCAGGAGGTTCGTTGAAGGTCGTTTTGCTTTCGTCCAGTCTGTTTTATTTGATCTTCTTCTTGTTCTTTCGTCAAACCATTCAGTACCTTGAGAAATACAACCAGCCGCGGCACGGCAGAGAGACAGAGGAAGAAAGTTACAGTAGCGGAACAAGTTTGTTCATCACTTTGGGCTTGATAAGTATAGTTGCAACTTTCAGTTTGTGATTGAACCCCTTTATTCCTTATCCTTACACTATAGATACGCGCAGGACCAGATCAAGATGTCGCCGTTTCTCGTTGGTCTTTTTGCGTACTACATTTGCATGGGCTCGGCGTCCATCTTGGTGGTAAAATTTTCCGAGGCCAGCGGTGGAAAGCTCGTGTACAATGTGGCCGTCTATGCTGAGTAAAAACGTCCCCACCCCATATTAATTGTCATGCAGATTTGCAGTTACAGGAAGATTTGTAATGCGCATCCCCATGAGAGGCATTTCCAAACGTATTTTGGACTTTGTAATGCTTCAAACAGGATCACTAGATGGATTTGTGTTGCGGCTGTACTTGCTAAACTGCACTACACTACAGCAGGGAACTTGTCATGCTTGGCTCCCAAAACTTCTCGATTTGTGTTGCGAGATCCCCATCTTGACGTATTGGGTGGGAGCGTTTTTACTCAGGATACCGTCGCGGTCTTTTTCATCGAGCTCCTCAAGCTCTGTGCGGCGCTGGTCTTCGACAACATGGGGCTGTGCGGCTCCATATGCATTGCAAAAATGTCTGGGTCTGGAAGAATGCAACTTGTCATGCTACATCTGAATCGTCGAAAAATTTGTGTTGCATGATTACCAAAAGAGGTCCACTTTTGAACAAGTTTAGAGGCAGTTTCTCATGCAGGAAAGGCATGATAGAGATCTCACAGAATCTGTCATGCTAGGCCGTGCATGCCAGACCGCATAGGTCATGGATAACCTGCATGACAAACCTAGCACTCTTCCAGACCCAGACATTTTTGCATTTGATACTCCACCAAGGAAAGCCGGCGGTCCACTACGATGGCTGGTTGGGTTCGGTATTTATGTTTGTCGCCTTGTACACTTAGAAAAATTATACGTAACAAGATGAAAGAACCAAGCGAAAGCCGCTACACCAACCGCTTGATACACGAGAAGTAGAATCACCCTCCGCCCCATCTCCACGATCAGTATCAACTACTATCTCCGGTGAACCGGTACCCACGGGCGCAAAACGATCGACCAAATGCTAACTAGGGGAGCACCCACGTGGTAGGCTGGGTGTAGCACTGCTTGGTCGCGGTGCTCCGGCTTACGCCATGTGGGACCGCGTGGGCAGAAGTATCCACACACGCGCCGCGCCCATTTCTAGCTAGGGACTCACGTAGTCGCCTCCTTCTTCATCTTCCAAAAAACCTTCCACAGGATGTGCTTGCACAAATATTCTCAGTTCGCTATGCTACTGTGCTATTTTCAAACTTCCCTTTGGGATTTTAGTTTTCAGTATCAACTACTATCTAAGGTACGCTGGCCCGGCTTTCATGTACGCGATCCAGAACAACCTGGGTTTTTACGCGATTTCCCTGCTCGGCCCCCCGCTGTTCAGCCTTTTTGTCAATTCCAAGATCCTGTTCGCCGCGGTGTCGGGCTGGTTTCTCCTCGAGCAGCACTTCACCAAGGTGCAGTGGCTGGGTGTCAAAAGGAAAAATCCCCCCTCCCCATATCGAAAACGAAATTTGTGATGCTGTATTTGAGTACACAAATCGACTTGTATTGCTAGAACGCCAAGAGCCGCCGTTGTGGCCGAATTGCAGCGAATTTGTCATGGTGCTGTTTCCCACTTCCAGTTGCCTCCTGTCATGCTGAAGATGCCAGGCTTTCCTACGCCACCCAGCACTACAGTCCTCATCTTTTCCCTTTTAGCATGACAAAGCTGATTTGTGGCCACAAATCTGCATCACAGACTTCCGCTTTGATATGGGGAAGGGAGATTTTTCTTCTTGATACTGGGTTTGGTCAACCTGGTACTCGCCCTCGTCGTCTCCAAAGTGCGTACCATCGGGGAATGCGGGCTGAAGTTGCGGCAGTTGATGTGGTATGAATTGCAAAACCATCGTACTAGTATGAATTGCATTACAAATTTTCTCAGCATTAAAAATTGAATTTGTCATGCTGTTTTACCTTGGAAAGGAAATTTGTCATGCATAACTGCAATTCGTACGAGTGCGATACTTTTGCACAGGATATGTGGGACGAGGATGCGGCGATCGCAATGTCAAATGCGAGTATGAACCCCAGTATGCATTGCAAATGTGTCTGGGTCTGGGAGATTGCGAGATTTGTCATGCTAGTCTGGCATGATTCTAAACTCTGTATTGCGTGCCCGCGAAGAGATCCCCTTGTCTGTCATGCAAAAAGCAGTTTCTCATGCGACGTGCGCAACTCTGAACCACGGAAAAACTTGTCATGCTGGGGAGCGCATTACAGTGTGCTCAATATTCCCTTGCTTGCATCACAAGTTTCCAGACGACCCAGACACATTTGCATTTGATACCCAGTTATTTTTGGGACCGCCACCTTCACGAGGCCTCCGTGCTTTTAGATTTGCCGCCGACCAGCGGTCTACTAGACAGCACTTCTGTAGTACGAGAGTGCACAACTCCCCCCTCCCCCTCATTTGTATTGCATGAACAGCAATACAAACACCTCCACACCTGGAGCCTGTGCATGACAAATTCATGCGCCTAGTGTAGTTACTGTTTGGGCTTCCGGAATCTGTGACGCAAACAGTGCCACAGGGAAGCACTTGGATTTGGGGTTTTGCATGACAAATGAGGGGAGGGGGAGTTGTGCAGTCTCATATGTAGCTGCCAGTGAAGCAGGTAGTGCGACCAGTCTCTTACAGCAAGGCGGATCAACAGGTGCTGGACGAGTCCTTTCATCTGCGTCGTCAACGACCTCAGCTGCAGCCCAAATGCTGTTTCCCGACTACAATTTGTTTGGCGAATCAACAGCGAGCTCCTCCGTGTGGTCGAGCCCAATAGCAGCTGCAGGAACCGTAGTTGCAGGCGCATCAAATGCAGGAGCTGGCGCAACTTCTGAGCAATACTACACCGTCGCGGACGCGAGTGCTGTCAGATTGCTCCAAGCAGGTACGAGTCCGGCTGGGATCGAGCCGCCGTCTGCAGGATTCGGCTCCTTCGTGCTGGGTATGATTTGTGTGACAATCATGTCCGTCACCAGCGGGCTCTCCGGGGCCGTGAACGAGTGGCTGCTCAAGTCGATCGACAGCGATGTGCCTCTAATGCGGAAAAACGCCTGGACCTACCAGTGGGGCTGCATATTCAACCTGGGCGGTAAGCTGGTTTTCTTACTATGTATAAACAGTAAAGTTCTTCGTAGAAATAGTGCCGAGTTGTTTACGTGGGAATCAAACTTTTTTGTTGGTGATTGAAATAATTTCATGGCCGCAGAAGTGAACCAACGCTGATGTTTCCACAGAAGTTTTTATCGCACAGAAATTCTGCTTCTGGTAATGTGAATTCGAATCGCAAGCGCCTGTGCGCCGGGCCGCACTAGTGGGACGTCGAGGACGTGAGTTAATCTGTTTGTAGATTGCGTAGCATAGAAGAAGATCTAGTAGAAGTACCCTCCCGTTCTTCCACCAAACAGCGATGTTGTTCGTGAATGCCACTTCCTCGAATACTTCATCGACGCTGCTGGACCCCCTGAGCGGCTTCAATGCCGGCGTGTACACGATTATTTGCTGCAACGTGCTCCTGGGCCTCTCCGTCTCGCTTGTCCTCAGGTGCTGGGTAGTTATTTGCAACGATATGTCGTTGACCTACCGTAACGGTTAGTGTAGTATGTTTGTATTTCCACTTGTCACTTAGATTTGGTAGGAGTACTCAACTCTGAATGATTTACATATTTTCTTAGCGCTAGTAGGTCGCCTTACTCAGACTATCGGCGGGATGAGAAAGATAAGAAACCAACCTCGCCTATGTTAGTTTTTACACCTAACGAGCTCACTGTCCTTTCCGACTGCCGCAGCGGAGGTTGGTTCTACTTGCTGGCGTGGAGGAAGGGATGTGTCGTGCTCTTGCCGATGGGGAATGAGACAACCCGCAGGAGAGATTTGCCAGCACCGCTGCTGCACCATGATAGAGCGTGGAACTATCCACATAGGTGGTGGAGGGCACTCACTTCCAAAGGGGATTTTTAAAATAAAGCGCGAATGTTTTGGTTGATTTCGATTTCGTTCCTGGTAATCTGAGTAAGGTCGGCTTTTGGAAAATAGCTCTGGTCGTACACGATCAGCAGCAACATGCACAAGTCGCAGAGAATATTAATAGCTAGCAGTAGGAAACGAAAGCTTCCACCAAGCCTGCTATGTACTCAGGACGAAGTACTATTGGGGGCAAGAAAGCGAGACGGTAGCGGTCGGGGGCCACCTTGTGATGGAGGGCGCGTGAGCCCTCGCAGTAGGACTGATAGCGATTCGAACTCAGATTACCAGGCAGGAAAAAAAACTAGCACATAATCTCAATGGTCGTGTAGCATCGAAATCAACCTCGCGCATCAACAATTTCATTTCAAGGTGCAGCCGCCACGTATGGCGTGATGCACGCAAGAAGTCTGTTGAGGCACGGCGCCGTCGCGTTCAGCTCGGCAGACAGGTCAAGAGAACAAAGCGCATCCTCGTCTTCAACATCGACGAGAGAAGACAGCGGCAGCATATTTCACGGCTTTACCTGGGCAGTGGGGCTCCTTGTCGTGTGCGAATGCTCCTATGGACTGTCTGTCAGCCTCATACTGAGGTTTGATGTCTGTTTTGACTTCAAGAATCTCTACTTTGCTTTCTCATCGCACGATAGTCCTCTGAGTAGAGCAGGTCGTTTGGTTTGGAAAGCAAGAATGCGACCACAACATGAATAAATTTGAAGAAAATTCATCTGTCGAGGATGGTCACCAGAACTGAACATAATTTCCTCGGCATCTATATTCTCTACGAAGTAGATGCAAACATTTTACTCTTTCAGGTATTTTGACAACGTCGTAAAGTGCATTGGCGGGGTCGTCATCATTTTTGTAACGACATTTATGAGCTGGATCTTCTTCGACTCCGAAGTATGCCCCGAGTTCGTAGTCTCCGTGCTGATCTTCGGCATATCAAGCTTGCTTTACGTCGGTGACTTCAACGCCGTGCTGAAAAAAGGTATAAATTTAAATGTAGTATCATCATCTGTCCTTGTAGTACATCATCATGCTAACCTACCGCGCATGAGCTTTTTTCTCCATCTAAATTTACTTTCTTTCATTTCTGCAACAGCATCAATAAAAAAAACTATCATTTTTCTTTTTGCATAATGTCCCTCACGACCGTGATATCGACAGCCGAGAAAGAAGAGGCCGAGAAGGTTGCGAAGGCCATAGCCGGCGAGGACGAGAGCGAGGGGATCGCGCTCAAGGAGAGCGCGTAAGCTGGAGTGGCTGCATCAACATGCTGATTCGTGCGGGCGGGTGGTTGGCCGCGGCGGTTGTGGAGAAGATCATTTGTGGTCTAAACCGTCTATTTCGACGTGAAGGTAGTTTGCAGTTTGCTGCAAATACGGTGAACAGCGCTTCATGTCGGGCACAAGCAGCGAACACGACAAACGAGAGCATTATCTTTCCATGTTGCAGCTTGAAAGCTTATTTGATATGGGTGAAGGGAAAAGATTCTCCTCCTCGTCGTGATCGTACAAGCAACTCGTTGCAGCACTTTGAACGGACCGTGTTCTACCTCTTCGCATGATCTTCGTGGGCCTTAGATTGCCTGCAGCAATAAAAGACGGTGCTCCTCGTCGTATTCCCCAGTGCTGCTGTCGTTCCGCATCACGTTCTGATCATGACACATTGATCAGTCTAGATCGTACTGCCATAAATACGTTCAATTTGCTGTGATTTTCGTAGGGCGGAGTTGCTTCGTACCAGTCCGCTTGTATCGTTTTTACGCTCAATTCCGTGTCCTTCGCGTATTCGTTCGCATCGTCTCCGTCCTCAATACTAAAACAGTGATCGGATAATTTCTATGAATATCAACATATCGATATCAACGTCTGACAGGGATGCACTAGTTCAGTTTTCCATTCGTCGCGACCTAGACCCAAAAGTCCACTCTACAAAACAACAGACTTGGCAGGAAAAAAGGTTTTTTTTTTTCACTCCTCCGTGATCCAAGTACCACACTGCCTTTACATCGCCGCAGACTGAGAAAGCGCAGTAGATCCTAGAAAGATTATATTGACGTTTTCTCGACGTGATTGTGAAGGCCATAGAATAGATCGACTTCGAGTAATCAAGAATGAAGAGAGCGACTGTCGTGTCGATTGTCGCGGAGGCCGCGGCGATCACCCCCCCCCCCCCCCACCGGGTTTACGAACGGGTGGGTTGGACGCGAAGACGGTGACGCAGCCAGTGGCTTCATCCAGAACAAGGCGTCGGTTGTGTCGAAAGGCAAAGCTTCCACGACCATGCTGCAGGACAAGGCCAAGGACCCGGTATTTGAATGATGCGAGTATCTTCTTCATTTACTTAAATAGACGTATGGCCAAAAGGAAAAGCGTGACGCTTTTTTGAGAACGACGGAATATGCACTTTATCGTGCACCATGATATTTTTTGTACTATTTTACGACTACGGCGCTGGCGAGAAACCAACTATACTCAATACTCCTTTCTTTCAGTGTGACGATGTGACGGAGCAGGGCACGGCGCAGGCAAATGATTGCTGCTGGAACGCAAAATTTTTGCAGCTTGGTGGGGGCTGCGATCCGTATCATGGCTGTTTAGAAGAAATTCCACATGTTGATGCTCGTACCCCGGTGAAGAGGACCAGTGGCTCGGCGGGGGACTTTCAGAAGTGTGGCGAGTGTGAGAAGCACGTGAAGACGATGCCCACCTGCAAGGTGCAAAAGAAAAATAGTCCGGGGGATACAACTGCCTGCGCGGACTACTGCGATTGGTGGTGAGAATAGTCCGCAGGAATGTTGTCGTCTACGTCAGGGAGCGGGGCGGATACTCTGACTCGATCTCCTTTGTTTTTCGAAAGTTCATCAACATCACAGTCGCGAGTAGAGCACTCCATTAACCAAGTATTCTCATAATGAAAGCAAAAACAAATCCACAGCTGTTCACTTACGCTATGAGAGCGAACAACGTCCGCTTTCCCATTGAAACTAAGCATATTTTTACTTTATTCAGCGTGAAAAAAAAATGTGTACAGCAAAGGGAAGGCGCATGCGCATTTTGATTTTCTAGTTACGACTGCAACACTCCACCTCGATTCTACCGTCATCAGATTGTTTGGATTCTTTATGTCACACAAGAAAACAATTTTAATTTATCCATTTTTTTCTGCCAAATCATGTACGTCTACGTTGGAAATGCAGCCGCGTGTCCGATAAAAGATGCAGGTGCCAAGTACGATTATTTCCGGAAAAGTTTTGACCCCAGTTTAGCAGCTACTTAATCTACACCTTTTCATGTTTTTGATTTTGTTCAGTCTATGCATTTGCCTCGCCGCAATACGTTTTAGCAGCCGCCTTCCCGTAGTGTCTTGCATGCAACTTCATTTATCGAACTTACATACAGCCTATGTTGATGAAAAGTAGCAGGAGTACGAAAGGAGCAAGCACGAGGCTACTGGCTGGCGCCCCGTGTGCTAACCAGGAAGCAGGTCCTCCTCAATCTTTTCGAGACGCGCAAAAACTCTACCCCAGACAAATATCTACACCTCGCCTCGAGGAATCGCCTACCCGTTTTAAAATTTGTTGCGCAGTCCATGCAAGAACCTTGCAGCAAAATGCTATGGCCGGGAACGAGCAGCGAACACGACAGACGAGAGCATTATCTTTCCATGTTGCAGCTTAAAAGTTTATTTGATATGGGCGCTGTGCATGTGCTTGCGCAGCCGTGTTTAGACCGAAATAGTTTCTCACACATTCATCTGTTCTTTTCCTTGTCAGATTAAGTGTGAATCAACGAATGCACCTTACTGTCGGTTCTGCCTATAGTTGGCTCTTCCACGACCCTGTCGGTTTTGACATCAGGTTTCGTTTCACATTCAAATTTCCTGAACTCACACTCGGTATCGAACTTTTTTGTCAATCATCACGTTTAGGGTTCTCTCGGTGCAGCTGTCGTTCAAAGCTGGTATCGTGCAAAGGCGAAATAGATACATTTCGGTTCGTTTTTTCGAAGAGACAGAACAAGGAGCTACGTCTTTGCTATAGCAAGAACAATGGCCAGCATTTCGGTTGCTATTTCGATTTCCTAAACGTAAAGCTATAAAAATCGTACGAATAACATTCAGAGCAGCGGCATCGTGCCAATCGGTTTCGTTTTTTTTGTGGTTGTGTCGTACTGTTGTGTCTTTCAGAAGAGCACGGATCGTCCATTTCCGTGCGTCTGCACTTGTTGTATGTGCTATTCGTGCGCGGCAACGCAGAATCCTCCGTATTGTTACAAGCCCATGCACTTCGTATTCGTTCCACTCCCAGGTCCTCCACCATTCTACATTTGTACCATATCCATCTTTTCTACCTTAGATTCGAATTCGAATAGTATCTTTGTACCTGCTTATTTACGTTCTTGTTTATTCGCATACCTTTTCCTTTTCTAATCCCACCTGTGCTGCACGACTATTTGCCACCGGAGCAGATCTCCCCCACATATGACCATGCGTGCCTCTGCTTTCTTGTAGCCTCGCTGGCCCAAGCCAGATCTGGTTGCAGGAGAGATAGGACGCACAACAAGTTCACTTTCAACATCGCAGCGAACCGGTTGTACAGCGCGTACCGGCTGGGAGAACAAAAAATGGAGCACGCCACGTCACCAAGCTTCTGCTTGAAGAGCGTCGTCGCAGACTACCAGCAGACCAGACCCACACCGACCCCGGCACACAGGCTATACAAGCAGGTATTTTTGATTTCGATTTGTTCTTGACGATTGGTCTTCATGCCCTCTTCGGTGTCGCGGTGCTTGGCCTTTTGTATTTCCTATTCTCAGTTGAAATGATGAAAGATGGCACTGCTCGACGAGAAACTGATGCGGTAGGATGATTTCGATTTTGAAATTGAAACTACTACACGATGGAATGCTGATACTTATCACTAAATCACTATCACAGGATACCATTTTGAAGTTGTCGGACCACCGAGTTCTGAACTCCGTAAACGCGCAACATCACGCGTGGACCAGCGGGCCGGTTGTTGTGGAGCACGGTCTTAGTTCCTGTGCGACGACAGGTTCCTCACCAAATGCCGCGGCTGCGTCGTCCTTTCTCCTCACCCAAGCCTCGTCGAACCACGCCGCACCCTTGCAGCATGTCATGCGTGAGATGGCGCACAACCAGCAGAATATCAGCTCGACCAGCCCGGTTTTACCCTTTCATGCCTCGCCAGCAAACATTCAGCTGCACACTGCAAGAGCTGGCGCGGGTGGGAAGATGATTGACGAGCAGCCGTGTAGTGCTTCTCGTCGTGGTGAGACGAGTGCACTAACAGCTACCACCTGTACAACGACATCCACAACTTGCGATGCTGGCGACAGATGCTGCGCGGTGAGACAACTGAATCAGCAAAGGAACAATACCTTGATGCAACAGAGACTTGGTGGGGTAGACGACATGAAAATGAACGCAGCATCAAATAACACGAGCTCGAGCAACATAAAGACGCCAAACAAAGGTGTAGAACAACAACAAAATGTAAATGGAGCAGGCAACAACAAGACGATCTCGCAAGTGAGAAGGGCCGCTGCGCCGCTCTTCACAGCTGCAGCAGTGAATGCCTCGACACCACGTGCCGCCACGAAATTTTCCAACATTCCCACGAGTTTGTTGCTGCAGAACAGCACAGCAACGCTGGAGCAGAAGAAATGCTCACCCTTCATTCTGGACATGGCCCTGTCTTCGAAAAAATGCGCTGGCCGGCTGTCTGATAGCAGTACAATCTTTGCTTATTTTTACTGGTAGTTCTTTACAATAGCACCTGTAACGCAAGAGAATTCATTAATCTTTTCTTCAAGACCTTCTCGTCACGTCCACCTTCTCAAAAAAGAATTACGGCAAAAAATAAAACTCAATCTTCTTCCCATTATCCAGGTCACACCAGTGGTAGCGGGCAGAGTACAGAGGAGCAGATATACGAGTCAGATTTTGAGTCGGAAAGCACGAGCGAGAACGAGCAGCGGCTTTGGCAGATGCAACAGCGGCAGAACATCAAGACCCAAGCATTGATATGAATTGCAAAAGTATCGTACTCGTATAAATGCATTACAAACTCCCTCAGCATGAGAAATAAAATTTGTAATGCAGATTTGCCTTGGGAACAAGGTTTGTAATGCAAGACTTGCATTTGTACGAGTACGATACTTTTGCACTGGATAATTGACCAAGGCCGAGGAGGAGAAAAAGAAGGACCAGGTGGAATACGTCATATGGATTGCAAATATGTCTGGGTCTGGAAGGCTGCAACTTGTAATGCTGTCCCTGGATTCTGAAAAAATTTGTATTGCATGACCAGCAAGAGGACTCCAGTTTGTGCTACGCGGAGAGGGCATTTCTCATGCGGAAGGCGCATCGGGAAGCCCTCTAAAAATCTGTGATGCTACGGCATGCATTGCAGACCTCATGGGTCATGAAAAAGCTGCATGACAAATCGCGCATTCTTCCAGACCCAGACATTTTTGCAATGCATACGTCATGCCGGTGAGCAACGAGGAAGTGGAACTCATCGACGGGGATTGGGTCATTTGCAACAACACGGAGTTGATGTAAAAGATTGTTGAGATGCATCTTTAATACTGTAGTTGCAAGAACCGCTTGTACTATGCTATGCAGGTCAACATCTTCTACTTCTTCCGAGCTCTTCTACACTCACTGGCTATGTCATCTTTCTTTTGTACAATACACCCCAAAAAAATGCACGCCGAAATGTAAAAATTGTTTCTATTTTTTCAAGCCCCTTTTTATCGAGTACTTTTTTTTCTCTGCGTTTTACCAAATGAAGATGAACTTCTTCTATGTATCCCCCACAAATGTCGAAGATCTGCATTCTCAACTGTATTGGAAAATGCGCAAAACCAAAAAAAAAAATCAGAAGCGAAAAATACTATGTCGAAGGAAGCTTCGCGATCTCTATGAGCATGATCTGGAAATACAAGTATTTATCCAGCGTGTAAAATTCAAAATTTTCAGGGTCATCGCTTTGTGGAACTAGGTCGTGGAAGACGAAATAATTTTTTTTTGTCTGGTGCTCTACATGACGCATTTCTCCCGCCTTGAAAATCAAAGTCAAACACTGGTAGCCGCGAAACCTCCTGCAGCGAGTTTTGAGACACCGCCGGCCAGCACCGTGTTCTTGAGAAATTCATTGGTCGTTTGGTCTGTAGTTCTTGAAAGAGATGAAAAAGTCGTGTCAGTTCAATACCTTCGATCTTGCAGGACGAGGATGCACTCACACGGATCAAGAGCGCTCTTCTTGTTCTCGTGAAAATGGTACATCACGTGCTTCTCTTGATGCCGTATGTGTGATCTCATTGATTTTAGGAAGCTCAAGGAATAAAGCAACTTTTCTGAGTCAAATGTTGCGAAATTATGCACGACACGCCCTTAGAGCGGCTTCACTGTATCGACGAAAGTAGTTTTTGTGACAAATGTCTCGCGTTTATATACTCACTCGCTCGTCACAGACAGCTTGGTTTTCTTCGTGTGGTCACCACGCTCTGTAAGCAACAAGATTCTATCGCGGCCCTAGTTTAGTTTCACTTTCAGTTAAGGAGTCGGATCATGATCCTCACGCCTCCTAGATTCTATTTCAATTTCTGTAGTCGTAGTTGTCCGGCACACGAGGCACAAATGATGAGTAGCAGATTTGCGCAGTAGTGGTAGGCGTCTATAATTTACTTTTTCACAACCATTCTCTCTGTTTGTTGCTATTCACGAGCATCTTCACCTAGACAGTACATTGGTATACGACAAAAAAAATTTTTGTTCACCGACTATGGCAGCCCCAGCAGCAGCTCCCGGCTTTCCCGTTGGGATGAAGGTCGCCAAGGCCTTTACGGGCGACTTGGACGACAAAATAGTCGGGATCGACGTGTCCCGCGACCTGGTTCTCTGCTATTCGGAGAGGCAAATCGCCATCTACGATGTGACGGAGAGCAAGTTGAAACGCAAAATCGACCTGGCAGCGGAGAACCCGCCGAAAATAAAAGCTGGCTCGAAGACATCATCCGATGTCGCAATGACCGATGGTGCACCATCAAATGACGAAGATTCTGAGGACAATATCGACGAAAGCATCCAGGTCAGCCGGAAAAACACCGAGCAGCGGATTGTTCAAGTGACTATCAAGCAGACCGACCCGAGCTACGCTTTTTTACTGACAAAAACGGTGAAGAAGAGCGAGGAGGTCGGGAGAAACCCAAATCAGCACGGGGGTGGACAAGTTTTAGCCACCTGTAGTTCTAGCTCATCAAATACTGGACAGGACAGGGACGTCGAGATGACCGATGCAAACAAGGCTTCTACAGGACATCCGACGGCATCCTCATCCACAAAGGGCGGCTCCTCCTCCTCGACTTGCCCTCCGCGGATGCAAGCGGACCGCCTGCAACTGCGGGATCTGTTCCAGGACCAGCTCATGTTCCAGATCACCATGCGACCAGAGATGCGGGAAAGCATAAACTTTCTCGCCCTGCACCCGAATCAAGACACGCTGTTGCTGGGTACTGATTCGTTCTTCAGTTGTATCATGAATTAAGTGTTGAACGATAGAAGCGGTTCATCTCATGCTCTCGATGTTGACTCTGACGATCTTCATCTTTGCTACAGATACAGACCAGATAACTTTGCCACGGGCTCTACTTTTCGCGGCCCCTTGTTACCCTTGAAGAGTCACGTATACTGTGCATTGTAACATCAAAAAAAAAATCAATGTCAAATTTACAATCTACTTCCACGCAGGCACGACGGGCGACATATCCTTGTGGGATTACTCAAGCTACTTCAAGAAGAAGCCCGGAGGTGTCGTGGTTAACACAACAGCAGCAACCGCGGACAAAGACAAAGACAAAGAGCTCAACTGCCTCGGCCGTTTGAGTAACATTGGGGACGTCACGTGCGGGGCTTTCGACTCACAAGGAATGGTCTTCGGCCTGTGCAACGGGAAGAAGTACAGAATATTTATTAACCACCTCGATACTAGGGAAGAACTTTTATTTCCTTTGCGTCTATTACTTGTTCGTTTGTTGTACTATCGCCTGAGCATGGTCCTGGTCTGCCCCACACATCCATGTTGCTTTTCAGTGAACCAACTGCACAAATGAACCACGAAAACAGGAGTATCCACCTCTTCGACTCGAAGACATTTCTGAAAGGGAGCTTTCTCACGTTCGATCTCGCCGAACCCTGCTTGCACTTGGAGTTCTCGCCCTGCGGAAAATATGTGCTGTGCAACGCAACGTAAATGCTATAGCTTTTTCGCTTTTGCTGTGCCTACTTCGGGGATGTTGTCCATTTGCGAATACTGGTTCTAGGTAATTTATGTAAATTTATGAAGTTGCAGCTACTTTCCTTCGTCAAGGTAAAAGAGATGAAACGATTGGTAAGGCAAGCATGGCAATCGCAATCTTCTTCAAACCACTACAGGCACCTTCTTGACGCCTATGACGGAGACCCGATTGTGACGTACAAAATTCCGAAAGCGGCGGACCAAGCGGGAGCAAGGACGTCTACAACTACAACTCCCACCATCCCGCACTCCGCCGGTTTCTTCAGTCCCGACAGCGCCTTTGTCCTTCACCGCCACGATGGGAGTGTCTCTTTGTACTCCACGACGAATGGGGACATAGAGCGCATCATCAACGGCTTCGACACGGGTCTGCCCGTGCACGCAATGTGGAACCCGGGGAGGCCCATGATCGTCACCAGCTCGGGGAACAGTATGCACTGGTGGGTCTGATACTGAATATAGAGTACTGAAGGAAGCGCAAAAAATGTTCCAGCGGCAGTTAATAGGCGTTTGAAGTAGAAGAAGTATTAATCGCGGTGAGCTTCTTATACGAAAGATGGCCTGTCTCTGAGGCTAAAACATATATGGCATGATTGTGCGAATGCGATTGATTAGCATGAGGTGGTCAACAATTACCAAGACGCGGACTCAGAATCTCAAGAATGGACGGCACAATGTCAATTACAAGTTCATTCACGGCGACAGAACACTACGACAGAGATACTTTCACCAAAAACAGATGGCATCAATCCTCGTTTGTGGACGAGAGAGATGCCCTTGCGAAGACTTGTTCACAAGCCTGATGGAGGATCGGATGTGTTCAGGGAGGTGCTGTTGCTTACGGTTACTAGTGCTTTATTCAACAGCTTCTGTGATTCTGGTTCTGCCTCTGTACCGCAAACAAGATCTCTGACGCTTTGTGTAACGGTACGAGCACAGTATGAACCGTTACTGACTCATGTAGAGATCATGTACAACTACCCAGAAGATCCTCCTTGGCATTCAACTTGCACTTCGATTGCGTACTAAGATATTAACCGATTGTCAACTGGTCTGAGTAATTGTTCTGTCCGCGATGCATTTCCTGACCCTCGAGCCTCTCTGCTGTGCTTGCAGTAGGTCAAGTAGCCATCGCAATACCATCTTGTGAGTCATTTCACAGGAAGCGTGCGATAGAAGAGTTTTTTGTGTAGTACTCTCCGGTCGCCACTGTGGATCTCACTACAATATATATGTTTTACCGTAGTTAGCACCTTTGATGTGGCGTTTTCTTTTTTTTCTATAACATTAAGCTCTCTGGTGCCCTAAAGTTTCATACGTGTCAAACTCGGTTCTACTAGCACAGCTTACTTCATCCTCCAGCGACAAGACTTCGTACTAAACTGTAAACGAGCCAATCTCATGAGCATGACAAAGCAAACCATGATAAGTGTGAAAATGTATGAAGACCACGACCTCGACCGCAACGACCTGCGGAGGCTGGTGACAGGCACGCAAGATCAGGAAAACTGACATGTGAAAAGATAAAGAGTTGTAAAAACTATCTACATATGAACTATCTATAATGGAGTTATCTACCTCTTCGGAACCAAGCGACTCTTCCGGGTCTGGGCGTGGCATCGTGTTCACACAGCTCATGGTCCGGAAGTTTCGTGACAGGATGCGAAAAGCAGAGCAATTTTGCTCGGCTGCAGTAGGTGCCACTACGGTACCAGCGCTATCGCCATCGCCATCGCCACCGAGGAGCAAAAATGTTTCCAAAAAACAGAAGGGGACGAATGGGGACGCGATATTAAAAGTTGCTGCGTTGACTTCGACAAACAAGGACGAGGAGGCGCAGGAGGGCCACCAGCCTAAAGAAGATGAAGAAATAGATGTCGAGCAAGTTGCCGCGGCTTTACAGAGTATTGATAACTTCAAGCTTGAGGGTAGTTCTTTGGGGGTCCGAAAGGAGCGCGAGGGCGAACACGGCGCTGTCGCGACGTCAACTAGTACCTCTTCTTGTACATCAATAAGTAGCAGCAGCACCTGTGGGCCTCCGAAGAAATTCATCGACGTTCTTGAGTTACCGGAGCCAGCTCGGGAAATTTTTGGATCGTCTCTCCTCGAGGACGCACATGAAAAAAATGCTGTTGACGAGGGTGGCTTAGGATCTGCTACATCGGAAGATCGACGAGAGTCTGTTCTCGCCATGGACCGACCGATCCCGATGTCCTATTGGGCCGATAGAATAAAGACTCGTGCCCGGAATTTGGTTTTCGCTACGGAAACGAATTGGTCACTACTCACGGATATCCTTTGCAAAAGCATCGCACTCGTAGTAATTGCAAATATGCATGACAAATACAAAGCAGATACTACAACAGACGAGTAGCGTGCGGGGGGAGACCAATGTGGTCTCCCCCCACCCGCTGCGACTATTAAAAAACTCACCAGGGAACTTCTTTTTTTCCAGCAGAGGCTGGTCGTGGGTTGTGGGGAAGAAACGGGGATTAGAAATAGAAGCAAGATGCTAGCACGATTTTAAATCAAGTGTAAGCTCTTTAAGATTTCCGCATCGCTTTATTTTACTTTTTACACTACAGACTAACTAGATACACCCTAACAGACACGAAGCTTGAAGAGAACATCATGAAAAACGAAAGCGGGCTTGGACGCAGTGCGGCAAAGTGGGGAGTCAGGATCTGCCTGCTAGCGAGGACATACCAAGGAGGTATGACGGAAAACAGCCACGAGCCCGAGCCCCGCGGGGATGCAATCGCGGGACCTGAGCGAGCCGCTCGAGCTACAGGACGGGGGGGACTAGGCCCAGGTGGATACGCACGCGGGGGAGGAGGGGGAAAACGGAAGCGAAGCGAGAACAAGATGCGCAGTGCAATGTGCTGGAGCAGGGGACAAGAGCGGAAAGTAAGAATACCAAAAAAAAGATGAAACAAAAACGCACGCATACACGCGCACTGCTTAACTGTGTGAAAGGTGTCGGCCCTGTTTGACCTGCTGCGGCAGGCAGGTGAATTCGTAGAACTGCTTCACATGTTAAGTAACGCACACCGGCCCCCTAGTTTTAGTGATGAATTTATATGCGTCAACAGAGCGGGGCCCAATCAAAAAAAAAAAAAAATATGCATGACAAATATTTTCCCTAAGGGAAAACAGCATTACAAATTCCACTTCCCTTCTTACCAAAATTTGTGATGCAATTTGTACTAGCACGATGCTTTTGCAATGCATAACGGACGGCAGGCGGCTCTACGGTTCATGTGAGACGTTTCTGCCGGTGGACGACGACGGCGAAATATCGCAAGAAAAAACTGTTCCACTGTAAACTTGTCATGCAGAGAGTGGAACACAGAACTATTTGTCTTGCTGCACCTGCAAGGCATTGGATTTTTAAGCGTCTTTTCCCTTGGGAAGCGCGCATGGCAAATTTTCCCTGGCATGTGTAGCAAACTTGTGATGCGGATCTTGCAAAACTTCCATCACAGTGAAACAGTTTTTTCGTGGGATACGAAAATAAAGCTACGGGTTCTTCCTGTGCGGGCGACGGGACTCGACAGCTCCGAAAAATTATACCTCTGGAGTCGTTGAGCAATTATCCGAAAAATCCTCGAAGTGGCCGCAAAACTACCGCAGTCTCGTCAACATCTTTTGGCTGCATTCAAAATCGTAAAACTTCTACCCCTTCACCTTCAGCAAGAACAAGCAGGCAAAATGAATCGCTCTTCCTCTCACAGCTTACAACTCGGTCTCGAAGCTCGAAGATGTCACTGTTACCCGACCTGTTAGTCGAAGCCATGGCCAAGGAGAAATTACGGGAAAGGGAAGAAAATCTGAAAATTTTAGCCGCCTTGCCCACTACTTCGACCAAACAAGCAGTCGGGGGTCAAGAGGAACATGCGGGACACGACCTCCAAAGGGATGAACAAGAAGTCGCAACGTCTTATTTTGACTTGAAGTCGTTCCTACGATTCGGCGACCTGACAATTCGCGAGCTGGAGGATATGAATTGCAAAAGTATCGTACTCGTATAAATGCATTACAAATTTCCTCAGCGTGAGAAATAGAATTTGTGATGCGGATATACCTTGCGAAAGTACGATACTTTCGCACAGGATAGAGGAGCTGCTCCAGCTATTCACGGGCAGCCGCGACCCGCATCAAATGCAAAAATGTCTGGGTCTGGAAGGTCGGAACTTGTGATGCTAACTTTGGATGCTAAAAAAATCTGTATTGCATGACCAGCAAGAGGAGCCACATTTGTGCTCCGCGAGGATGGCACTTGTCATGCGGAAATGGCATCAGGAAGCCTTCCAAAAATCTGTGATGCTGGGTCATGCATTACAAGCATCATGGGTCATGCTAGACAAGCATGACAAGCCTTGCATTCTTCCAGACCCAGACACTTTTACATTTGATAACCCGGTGTCCCAGGCAAACGTGAGGCTGCTGAAGCACAAGCGGCTTGCGCAGCTGCTGCTGGACGACCTGGTCGACCACCGGGACTTTCGCGCACTCCATTTCGACCCCCGCATGCGGATGGACGACGACGATAGTTCGGAGGGGAACAGTATCCTGTGCAAAAGTATCGTACCCGTAGTAATGGCAGGCATGCATTACAAATCTAGTTTTCTACCTTGTCCAGCATGACAAACTGCATTTTTGTTCTCGGGAAAATTTGTGATGCGATGTAAACTAGTACGATGCTTTTGCAATGCATAAACAGCAGCGAAGGGTCTGAGGATCTGGCGGAATTCAGCTCGTGCGAGGAAGAAGACGACGATGATGTTCCTGACAGAACTTGTTCTTCTCGAGGTCTTGCCAGGAAAAGAAGAAGGTCAGCCCCTTCGTCAGATCGTTTTAACTCATCTTCGTCTTCATCGTCAGAGCCGCCTGTTAGTGACGAGGAAGATAAGGACGAGATCAACATCGCAGGAGCTCCCTTACCGAAACGGCAGAAACAGGAAGCAGGGAATAATAAAGCAGCATCACCTAGAAGTTCTGTCACAGCAGGAGCATCAACAGCATCATCATCGGCAAAGAGTAAAAGTGAAGCAGAAGATCATGGTCAACAAGAACATCAAGAAGATCAGAAAACAACCTCAGATTCCTCGCCACCCGGCTTTGGCCCGGAGGTGAACAGCAGCAGGGATGAAGATGAGGATGGCAATGGCTACTATACCACGCCAGTAGGAGCACCTCCGGGCTGGCGTGTCCGGGCGTCGCGGAAGCCTTCGCTCGCCACCATTTACGAGGGCGAAGAAGAGGATGAGGAGGCAGAGGTTTTGAAGCTGCAAACTGAGGCTCAGAGGTGTAAGAATCGAAGGGCGAGTGCCGCTGGGAACAAGAATAAATCTAAAGGGAACTACAACAACTCTTCTCATGCAACAAGAAGCCAAAAAATAACAGCGACGCGCAAATCTACTGAAGGCCGCCGCGAGAAAAGGTTGAAGAAGAAAAAAAAGAAAAAGCGGTTCACCTGGCGAGACCTGCACAAGCTGGAGCAGAAAAGACTGCAGAAAGCGAGCACCGCCGCGTCTGGCGATGCATTGGGTAACAACTCAGACCTAGCACACGACCAGCAAATAAGAGATCCTCACGACCACAATACCATGTTCGCCACATCATCCCACAGCGTCTGTGCGGGCGCGCTGGGGGAAGTTACGCACGAGGACGGAAAACAGATTCTGTGCATGGATTTGACGTCTTCAACCGACCAGCTTTTGGAATTACTCGCCACGGCAGGCGCGGACAAGACGGTGAAAATCTGGCACTTGGAATGGGACAATAAAGATAGGAAATTTGAGGCTTCGGCCGTCGCGTCTCTGACCGACCACTACGAAGCGGTGAATGTTGTGCGGTGGCATCCCAGGACCCGGATGCTGGCCTCCGGCGGCGCCGACGGCAACGTGATGCTCTGGGAGCCGACCGCGAACACGTCGGTCCTGCCCGCAAAAGTGGATCCGAAGAGCAGTGCGTTTCTGCAGACCTGTTTCCGGTCCCTTGCCGCCTTCAGGCACTTCAACATTAGTTGGAAGCGGGTCCGCACGTACCGTTTCTCCGCGGAGGCGATGGTCAGCGGGATGGCGGTGGAGTGTGAGGTGACCGATTTATCCTGGTGCAAGGCCAACCCAAAGGAGATGGTGATCGCCACGGACTGCGGGCACGTCCACCTGGTGGACACGTCGAACGGACAGCGGCTGCAAAAGTGGACGGTGTCAGATGCGAAATTTCACAAATTGGTGCAGGGAAGGGTCGAAGAGCTGGAGGAAAGAGCCAGGAGAAGGAAGATGCGCCTAGTTTTACTGCAAAACAGCAGGAGAGCAACTGGAAATAAATTGAAATCTTCCAAGTCGTCTCTTGCAACAACAAAAATGCAGGAAAATAAGCTACACCATGACGAAACACTTCATCAGCTCCAGCAATCGATCAGCTCCTGTATCAAATGCAAAAATGTCTGGGTCTGGAAGGATGCAACTTGTAATGCTATTTTTGGATTCTAAGGGCGCACTGCCAACATCATCATCATGACAGGCAATAGGAGTCCAGTTTTTGCCACGTGGAGAGGGCATTTCTCATGGAGGATAGGCATCAAGAAGCACTCAGAAAATCTGTGATGCTAGGGCATACATCACAGCCGTCATGGATCATGCAAAACGTGCATGACAAGTCTTCCAATCTTCCAGACCCAGACATATTTGCAATGCATATCCTGCAAGAAATTGCTAAACGACACGATGCACCGGTGGGTGGGAGCGCAAATCGACCCGTGGGGAGAGCAGGTCGTTGCCATGCACGCCACCGCGAACGGAAATTTGATACCCTTTATGCTCTGCAAAAGTAGCGTGTTCGTACTAATTGCAATCATGCATGAAAAATCTTGTTTCTTAGCCAAATCAGCATTACACACTCCAATTTTCCTTCTGAAAAGATTTGTGTTGCGATTTATACTAGTACGATGCTTTTGCAATGCATACCCTTTGTGTGGGAGCGCAAAATCGTGGTGAAAACGTCGTCTAGTTCCGGAGGACCCGGAGGAACACAGAAGGTTAGGAAAACGAAAACATCGATATCAGAATGAAAAATGCCTCCACCGCCGAACTTGGGAGCATTTCTGTTGCAAACCTCTCCAAATGAAACATTCACCCTCGTGCATCTATCAGCATCACAGATTTCCAATCGCGAGATCATCCCCGCAAGAGCGGCGCTTGTCATGCAAGCGATGCGATATACGCCTAGGAGACTCTGCATCAGAAAGATTCATACTCCTTTCATGCATGACAAAAAGTTTTCATTTGGAAACTCCGCATCACAAACTTTGTGGGTCTGGGTATTTTTCACTATAATAATCTAGTGTGTGGACGCTAAAGCCGGACGTGGTCCACGCCTGGGCCGAGATGTCTGAGGAAAACTATGAACTGCAAAAGTATCGTATTTTTGTAAATGCATTACAAATTTCCTCAGCATGAGAAATGCAATTTGTAATGCGGATTTTCCTGAAGAAAAAGATTTGTAATGCGTGACTGCAATTATACGAGTGCGATACTTTTGCACAGGATAAAAACCGGTCGAAGATCATTCTGTCCGCGCGCCCGACCTGGGACCCCCTGGGTTGCAGCTGTTTACTACCCTACCAGGAGAAGCGGTTTGCTGGTGGTAGTCTTCTTGGAGAACGAGAAATAAATGCAAATGGTGAAGACGATAAATCATTTTCAGACGGTGAGTACGATCAAAATTCATCCGACGATCAACAACACAATGTCGGCAGAAGCAACTACAATCGCGTCAAATACGTCGCACCAATATACGGCCGGGACGACTGGCAGCAGCCGTTGACAATGCTGAGCGTGCCTTCGGATCGGGTGTCGTTGATCGCGCACGGGCCGCTGTGCCGGCGATTGAAGGACGTCGAAGGGGATCATGTAGAAGGTCGTGTTGGCTGTGCTAGTAGTAGCGCGGCGGAACTTCGACGAGAATTGATGTTGGCAAACACATCTTGTTCAAGAGGCGTCGACAGCACGAAAAATCCCGAGTTGTTGTATCCACCGACGTTGCTGGAGGGGAGGGAAGGTGATGATACTACCAGTCGGGGGCCGAACAACAAGCAGGCAGATGGTACGACGAGAGAGGAACTATCACGGACATTACTAGGTAAGAATCATGCTTCTTCATCTTGTTCGCCTATTTTTCCGCACTGGACGCTGGGAAATAAACAAATCGTGCAGCAGAGAGCACACGACACGGCGACAAATTTGACTCAACCAGCAGTCGAAGATGAACACAAGAACTTCGACCCCGTCTCCTTGTTCGCGATGGTGACCAGCCCGGAAATATCAAATGTAAAACTGTCTGCGTCTGGTTCTGGAAGATATAAACTTGTAATGCTGTCTCTGTACGAGCATGATTGCGTGACCAGCAAATAAAGGACTCCAGTTTGTGCTACGTGGAGAGGGCGTTTCTCATGCGATAGAGGCATCACAAAGGCCTCGAAAAATCTCTCATGCTAGAGCATGCATCACAGACATCACGAGCCTTCCAAAATATGCATCACAAACCTGGCAAGCTTCCAGACCCAGACATTTTTACATTTGATAGGAGAATACCGTGACCATCTGGTCTTCCTCTGCGCGGCAGCCACTCATGGTGTTCGACGACGCGCTACCGCGCGAGGCGGGGATTGTTTTCGACATAGTGCTCCCCCGCGACGGCCAGACGCTGCTTTTGTGCACGAACACGGGGGGCTTTTTCTTCATCCGAAGCAGTTGTCCCTGGCTGGACAGGGCGAGCAGGATGAACGTGGAATTTTTCGAAAAGAAGGCAAGGGAAAGGATAGCTTGGGATGTGATGAATGGTGCAAAAGGAACAAATGCAGTTTTACGAGCAGGCGACAGTGAAAATGTGCGGGATCATTGTGATGATTTCAAAGCCACCGGAGCTGATGTGTCCTGTTTGGACCACGAGAAAAACCAAGACCACCGAGCAGCTGCAGGAGACTTGTTCGAGAATAACAACATCGAGAAAGTAGTCCGGAATTTGCGAAAGCAACAGCTCACGGAAGGGGAAATCCTGGATTCCTTGGCGCGGAGCAGAACGTTGTCGGATGTGGTGGCAATGGAGGCACCGGAGGAAGTGGAAGCGATTTTTGGAGGTAGGTCAACAGCTGCCATTGGTTATGCGGGAAGAATTTCAAGAACTTCAACAGCAGCTGCGGCCTTCACTGAAGTAGATGACGAGAAGATCCTCGTTGATAAAACAACCGAGGATTCGACGACGTTTGACCCCAGGGAGTTCTGCGTTCACCATGGCGCCGGCGATGAAGTCTGTCCTGGCATAATGAACAGACTTTGTCAAAAGCAAAACAACCCATACAAAAACGAGGATGAGGAGAAGGTGTTAACATCTGCAGAGGTAGACCAACACCTCCACGCCGGAAATTCCTTGGTTTTCTCCTTGGACGAAGCGTTGCAGGGACTACTACTTCGTACACAAGGACAAGAACATCTTCACGATGCAGCATTACAAAGACACAACGAGGATGTGGAGGATCAGACCGCTGAAATAACCTCGATGCGCTCGTGTTCAACAAACGTTGAGCTTTTGTCCACTGTTTTTGAAGAACTTGCGGCGGCCTTCGGGTCGTTTGAAGCAGAAGATGACACACAGGAGTTGATAGGCCTCTTATTATCAACCCTGGGACCTGGATCTGGATCTGGTGGAGAGGCCGCATCGCACGAAAGTGTTGACGCGCGGCTGGGCGCAGCAGAGCAGGGTATGATTGCTACGAAAAGACCATCAAGTAAGAAAACAATTACATCAAAAACTGCGGAAGATCTCCAGGACGAAATGTTCCAGCAGACGTGTCGGAAATTATTTCCGTCGACGTTCAGGAGTAGCTCGTGCGGACAGGAGGACGAAGCGGTAGCGGATTCAATTTGTCCTAGTACAACTTCTATCAGAAAAAAGCTCGACTATATCCGCCCAATCACTCTCGTAGGGCCAACCGGATTGGAGATTGACTACGATGTCGCGTCTTTCACCGACTGTGGTTCGGAAAATCTTCTCGATCCAGCACGGCGAATCGATTCGAACGGCGGAAAGAAAACAAATCATGACGGTGACCGAAGAACCGCGGCATACAACTGTGGAAGAGCTGATTTGAACCAGGTAACGCACCTACCGGATCAGCTTCTCGACCTCGCGGTTGCTAAAGTGAGCCCAATCGCAGAGCATTTGCTTGAGGAAGTAGATGATCCGCATCAGCTTTCGAGCCAAGAACGCGCTGCCGTGACAATTGAGGACGGGGTCCGACTGCTGCAGACATTGGAGTACTTTTGCTTGGAAAATCTAGATCATTTTGATGATCTTCTTGAAGAAGGCCAGGAACAAGACGATGTGGACCTCAATGTCGATTGTCGTGCGGAAAGACCAAACCTTCAAGCTTACCGTGCTGAAATAGCAGCGGACCTGGCGAGCGGGGTTGACGAACTGATGAAAGCGACATCAAATACCGACGTAGCAGGACATCAAATCCAATTAAGAGAATGGGGCAGATTTGGGTCACTGTCTCTCCCTCTCATGGAAGAAATTCACAGATTAGAAGCGCTAGAAAATAACGGCAGAAACGCGAGAAACTTTATCAGGAGCAAGAGCTCCATGATCTGCGACCGGGTCGTTGATGCGCATGACGTGGAGGCTACAGACGAGACGAAAACAGGGGAGATGAAACCGTGGAGGGAAATAAAATCTGAAACTGAATCGTGGGCGACTAGATCTAGAAGAAGTTTTCTACCCAGTTCCACTTTTGGCATTGCGGCCGAAAAACCAGTTGGAGAGGAGTTTATGGAGATTCCGGGGCGAAACGTCGTGCAGGTGTGGCTAGAAAACGTGACCGCGAAACAGCAGGACGGCCCGTTGAACACGCTTGTGGTGCAGGAGGGGCGGTTTCTCTCCTACTTCGAACACGGCTTGACGATTGTGCCCAGCGTGGTACTCCCCGTGCCCGTGGAGTCCGCAAATTTAACCAAAAGTGCACCCTACGTACTCGCGTCGGCATGCCCGGAGGTAAGTGTTTTGTTTTGTGGTCGTCGCACAGTGCAAGCGGAGTATTTCGGAATAAGGCTAGAAAAGTACGAATGTAGCTACGAGACGCAGAAGATGCAGATCTCAATGAAATCTGTTTCGATTTTCTTTTCAATTTACTACTTGCGACCAGGTCCTCCAGGTAGCAGCATGTGGCCCAGCAGCGGGATCTAATGCATCAGAAGCCAACCCCCGACCTGGCCGCCTCGTGTTGTTGAACTCCTCTTCCTTCAGCCTTGAAAAGATTACGCCGCCACTTCCGGTAACGCCCAACAAGGTGGTGGTCGCACCCTCTGGTTTGATAACCGCGATCAAACTCACGACAGCTCCCAATCACAATACAACCTCTAGCGAAGATCAAGACCAGGCCGATGATCTTCCTTTTGAGCAAACGACCCACGCCGAGGTCTGGTTTTGCAACCCAAAGGTGGATTCTTGGATTCGGGCCTCACCGGTACAGGAACACCAGCTAGTATTCGCGGATCCACCGGGGTTTGAGGTGTTCAAGGCGCGTGCGGAGGTGGGGTTTTCGGGTCTTCCGGTTGCAAACGCGGCGAGTGCTGTGGATGAGAAATACGGGCTGGGCTTGTTCGGAATGGCAGCGAAAGTTGGTTGTACTACTATAATGCGCCCTACTTCTGTCAAGACGTTGTACAACGAAAGTTCGTCCCTTTTGACAATACGGAGCACCCGGTTTTTCGCGCGAAATGCTTTCCTTTCCCTGGAAGACCGCACCTTTGCCGCGACGCAGGAGTTAACCCGGCGCTTTCTCGTGGCCTCTTACACGAGAGACCTCGTCCGAATAGCACCGTTGGCGAGGGCCATGGCGACGTTGCGGTGTGCGGGGAAGGGTGAGAGTTGCGGACTCGTGATGGATCGGTTTTTTCTGCCATATTTCATCCGCTCGTCCTCCCGTCGTGATAGTGACGTTCATCGTGGAAAAGGCCTATCAACTACGAGGACATCACACCTAAAGCAACCACTTCTCACCTCGGAAACGAAGATCCCGTGCCCAAAATCACGCGACACCAAGGCCAGCAAGATTTTCGACCTCATCACGCGCCACGGCTCAGAAAGTGGGTTTGTTTTACCGCAAGGATTATCGGATAAAATTGTATCACTAGCACGAAACCGGAATGAAGCACGAGAACATCCTCGAAACGTTGAGAACGAGCCCACCAAGAATCTTCCCGTAAGTCTGGAAGAAAGGCTCCTGATTCTTCACGCGGAGCAGGTGCGGCTGGGGACTTGGGCGAAAGTCGCGAGCAGGGACAGAAATTTCATCGATTTATGTTCTCGGCCTGTTTCTTCTACCAAGCGCAAGCCGGCGGTTTCTGATATCGTATGCGACCAGACGGCTAGGTGGCTGCGGAGCTCGTTTCTTCGTCTGGTTGATTTGGGAATTGAAAGGGTGGAAGTTCCACGAGAAGGAGAAATAAAGGCACCAGATCCGGACATCGTACTTCTACCGGGTGGACGAGGTGGCACTACTCTAGAAGACCATCGTAAGAACACAGAGAAAGGGAAAGCATCTGCTGCCCCGCCGCTGCCTTTTGTAAAGCCAGATTATGAAGACCCTGTGGTTGTGAAAACTGAGAAGTCCCGCCGGAACAGCATTCGGAGTCACGATCCGCGTACTAGCGAAGAAGAAACAAAGCGCGTTGAAAACACAACTAGCAAGAAAGAGGTTATCGAGTTGATCAGCGACAGCGAAAAATCGGCGCAGGAGAACGGGAACGGCGCAGAAGAAGTGGTGAACTTGGTCAGCGAGAGCGAGTCGAACAAGGAGTCTGCTGCAGGAGCCGTAGTTTCAGCACCCTCTACCTCACAGAAGCCCGTGACGGGGCCGCGGCCTGGTACAACGGCAGTCGGAGCTGTGGTGAGAGCAGAGAAGAAAGAAGCTGACAGCACGACGAAGACCGAAAAAGAAGAGCAAGTAGTACAACAGGGACCGGACGATCATGGTCCCGGTGGGAGTCAGAAGGAGACGCCGGGAAGTTGTGGGAAGGCCAAGAAAAAGGCCAGGCGCTCCTGAACATACTGCTGGAAGAGCAAGCCAGTAGAAGCAGAGCGCTCCACCTCATCTGCTTTCTTCTACACTGCTCGAGGAAATGGACATAGACACAAATGAATTGAATTCAGAATGAGTCTGCTCAGGGCTAATCTACTTTGAGAAAAAGAGCGAGACTAGTTCGACCTATTGCCGCCTGTTGCTGCGGCGTGTGCAATATAAATTGGAATCAGTCAACTACAACAGCCGAAGCTTCGCCAATGTTGTGTTCACCTATGTCGCCCATCTCGGAGTTGGAAATCTTCAATTTCTGTATACTGGGCGCCTCTCAAAAATTGCGCGCCGGCGTTCTTCAGTCGTAGCAGACAAAGCGGGCCGCGCCGGCGCAGTCCGGGGCGCGCAGCGTCTTGAGAAGGGCGGCCCGGCGCCGTGGCTCGCTTGAAGGTTAGCGCTCAGGGCCGATCGCAGCAACAGGCCCGGGCGTTCTGCGAATCGCCCGGGGCCCCGCCCCTTCGCGCCGAAGGTCTTGAGAAGGCCGCGCGCCTCCAATAGCTCGCTGCGCAGCGCTCGTCGCAGGGCCTCGCTTTGGCGCGGGCGGTTCTTCGGCCCGGCAGCCGGGTGCTTTGCATCCGGCGAGCACAGTCGGGGCCGCGGCGAAGTTCTAGCCAGCGAGCGGGCAGGAAGCTGCGGCGCCCCGGGTGCGTAAGTTGGCCCAGGGGCGCCCTGGTGTGGCCACTTGGTGCGCGCGCTTGTTTGGGGATCGAGGCCGCCCGCCATTTTGTTTTTTTTGCTTCTGCCTGGCCGTCGGTGGTTCTGGTTGCCGTGGCGCGTGTGAGTTTGCGCCCGATCGCTTCCCGGTTGCGTTGGTATGCGCAGGGACATCGGCGCGAGCATTTGGGGCGGTTGCCCCATCAGAGGCGTCGGCATTTGGCAGCTGCGCGGCATGTCGGCGCCTCACGTGATCAGATGCGACGCAGCCCGTTCCCTTTGGGCACAATCCTGGGGGACATGACTCGCGAAGCGTGCCGGAGGGTCGGCATAGAAAGAGAACCACCTCGAGGCGGTGCGTCGCAAAATTATGCATGTGGAGCCATTGCGCGGGCTCCGGAGTCAACTCGAACACATACAGGCCCAGGCGAAAGCTTGGGAGTCGAGTTGCGGCGGGAGAGCGGAGCGGGTTGTTGGGATGTCCTCTCTGAGTGGCCGCGTTAGTTGGTTGCTTGCCATGGACGCGGGCGCGACTCTAGTGGAGGGGGAATTGGGGGCAGCCGTGAAAGGCCGCCGCCCTCGCATTTGCTTCCTTGCAGCCGGCCCGCCGGCCCGGGCCTTTCTGTTTGATTGGGCAACGCCATGCATCCCACTCGAGGCACTGCGGGCTTCGATTCCCCGCAGCCTGCCGGCCCGCGGGGCGCAGGCATTCGCTGGCAGGGCGGGGAGTGGGGGTCGGGCGCGGTATTTGGCCAGCGCCGGGCAGCGGGGGGCGGCTTTTGTTGAGGCAGACGGCTTTGGATTACACGGCGCAGGGGCAAAAAAGGCGGGCCAGATCTTTGGCGCGTGGGTGCAGCAGCTTAACAAAGTGCATGGCCCGCGAAGGGCGCCGGCCGCCGGGCCTTCGATCGCCCGCGCCCGCCGGCCCCCCGGCCGGCCCGGCGCAGGGTCCACCGGCCGCCGAGCAATTATGCTTGCGCGCGCCAGCCGCCCCTCTTCGTGAAGTTGATTACGCGTGGCCAAGGCAAGCGGGCCACGCCCTGCGCTTGTGCTGTCTATTACCAGCGGAAGCGAGTCCGGAGGGAGGCCTATCGGTGGCTTTGCTTTCATCTTGTATGTTGATGTTCCCTGTTCGTGTTGAAGTGCTTGCCGTCCTATGGCCATTCTATCTGCATCTTTTCAAAGTGGATAAAAAATTTTCAGGGTCTCCGGGCATAGGCATTGCGCTGCTTTACTTTTGTGATGTGCCTCTGTCGTGCATGAAATGCATTTGGGCAATGCGTATCAAGATATCTAGTTAAGAAGGCGGCCATGTCGCCGCAGCGAGGACTATCCCGCGCACGGACCCGGGTCATTTTTGAGTCTTTGGCGAAGACCGCCTGACTTCGGAGATAATCATGTCCCCCAAGAGAAGCCGAGCGGCTTCCAACAACTTCCTGCCCTCCCCATGTGCGGCGGAGTTGCAGGTGGCACCCCCGACTCGTCGATGGGGCAGAAGAAGTCGAAGACCTGGCTCTGGGTCACATCCGCGGCGGCTCTACAATTTTCGCTCGACACTCCCCGCGCAGCTCCCTCGACAGAGGAAGTGTGGGCGGCCAAGTTGCGAGGCTGTTTTGTTCACTCCGCCACCCCAACGTCGCTGGGAACATCAGCGCCCCCGCCTTCACCCCCAGTCTTTGCCGTTTTCCTACCTTTGCAGCTTTTCTGCTTCTCCGGAGCGCCCTCATGCGCTTGCGTGAGTGATGGGCGCCAATCCAAGCGGGCCACGCTTCAGTAGCGCGACCACATGCGGCACAGCCCCTCTCGGGGAAGCCTGGGCGCGGCAGCCCCATCGGTACGCATTGCCTTGGTTGGGTTTGGTGGTGAAGGCTTTCAAGGCCATGGCCGTATTTGCTGTGGTGGAGCCAAAACGAACTGGAGGGGGCGGGCGCGCTGGCAAAGCTGTATACCAGGGGCAGGCCCCAGCGGCCTACACCTTCTCCTGCCTACCTCTAGCGCTGATAGGTCCTGGGGCCTATGCGAACTTCGCCCGTAAGCAGGCCGGGATGCCTTGGGCCCCGGTGGCAACATTCGCCGAGGGCTTCCGAAGCTGGAAGCTTTCTCCTCTGCGGGACCCTTGCTGAGGACCCTCCGGGAGGGGTAGCCAAAAACACTAGTTTTGGAAGCTTCCCCCACTGCTACGAGGGTTCCGGAAAAAACCCCTTTCAGGGGTCTCGGGGAGGGCCTTTCTTCGCAGAATCTACAGAACTCCCGGAGACCCGGGGACGGGACTTCTAGAAAAATGGCGCCGCGAGTTTAGCTCTGTGGCGCAGCGCGCCGGCAATAGCCTGTCCGCCCCCTCAGAACGCAACCTGCCCGGCGGAGTGCGATATCGTCTGCGAAGGTTGTAGCACCTTTGATAGCGGGCCACCCAAGGCGTGCGCCAGCGCTGGGCTTTTTGCGAGGGTTTTCAGGATGCGGCGCAGGATGATTATTTTCAGTGATTCCGCTATGGCTGGGTCCTTGGCACAAACCAAGCTGCGGCGTGGCAGCGACTGCCCCGCCTGCGAAGCCTTTGGCCCGTTGAGAAATGTGCCGCATGAATATGGTGACTCAGGCAGCCCCGGCAGCAGTGGCCTGGGGATGTTGGGGAGCCGCTGCCCAGAAGTATGCAAGCGCGAGGCGGCCTGATCGCCCTGCGTGGCGTTTTAGATTTTCCGGCAGGCCGAATCAGGTAAGCGCCAAAGCATGAGCAGTGGGCCCAGACCAGGCAGCACCGCGCTGCCTATGTCGCTCGTTTACTGACGCCCGCCTAGAGGAATGGCATCGCGGCCGCGTAGCTGTTTTGCTCGAAATCCTGACGCCGCACGCCAAGAGTGTGCTGCGGACTCCGAAAGAATCGCTCTGGTCCGGCTGATTAGCTAGTCGCCTCCTTCGTTTCCCGCAACCTTATTCGCTGCGTGGAGCCTGTGCAGTTTTCTGCCGGTGCTCGGGGTTGCGGGTTAGCCTACCACCCGATCCCGAATCCGTGGCCCAGGCCATCGGGAATGTTAGAATGAGGCCGCCTCCTTAACTAGCTGTTTGAAGAATTGGAAAAATAGCGCAGGCGTTGGCTAGGGCTCACGCCTAAACAGGCTTGCCTGCTTTGATATCGAAATGCGCGGACCCTGAAATTTTTTTATCTACTTTGAAAAGATGCAGATAGAATGGCCATACGTCCGGCAGTACTTATATTGTTTTTCAGACCTTCACCTTTGCCCTTTCTGGACCCTATACCATTTGTCGTACGCTATGGCGAATGTTTAATCACTCCACTCTACAGGCCGCTATGTTCTTTCGGGTAGAAGTTGTTCCAAGGAATCTGTTCGCGCATATTCGTATTTTTTCCATTTAGAAGATTGAAAGAACAAGAAGTAGAATTAGCGTTCACAGCTAGCGAGAGCCATTCTCTCGTCCTTTTTCTTGCATTTTTCTTCGAAAATCAACTGCCCTATGGGCGAGCACCTGCGAGCCCTCATCTGACTGCAACAGAAAAAAAAAAGAAATAACAGCCCGGCCAGCAAGGTGGTGCGGCTGCAATAACTAGACTGTTGATTGTGACTTCCACAGACAATGTCCCGGCCAACATTGCGGCTCAACCGCTTGCTTCGGGTGTTTCTCTGGAGCCACTTCATTGCTTCGGGTAATATTTTTACAGAATTATTGGCACAGCTCTTCTTTATCTTCTCTAACTCGATCGGCAGAAGTCCACACCGTCCCACGGGCTCATGCGGAACCACTGGAGTTTATGCCGCCAAAATGTGGCCTCCTTCGAAGGCCGTCACGCCGACGGCAACCGCCGTCGACCCGAATTTTCCGTTGTACGAGCTGAATTTCAACGACTACGCCAACAGTCTTCCGAGTCCTCCACCCGGAGAGCAAGGGCCTGGGGAACGAGATGAACTTCTGGGAGAGGACGGGGATATAAACTCTAGGTATTTATTTGTCCCTCGTAAGGGAGAAGAGCCCGAAGACCCGCTTGCCGACAGCACGGCGTCGCCCAGCTTGAGCCGCAGCTACGAAATTGCGGTCGCGAAACTGGCGAAGCGCGCGATTAGACATGCACCCGTAACGACAGAACAGCCAGCATCGTCTTCTCGAAGTGCTCCAGCAGGTGCAGCGAGTAACAAGAGCTCCACCTCGTCTTCGACGTCCTCGCTACAAGCAGCACGCCCTTGCGGAAGCGGTGACCCCACTGCGACGCCCGGGTCTTTACGCACCATTGGTGAGAACACCAAAACTTGTTTACCAGGCCCGTTCTCCCTCGCAATGCGGGAGTTGACGGGTGCGTTATTGCAAGAACAGACCGATTCATCAGCTGGACAGCCAGACTCGGCCGCAACCGCACAGCACCTGTGGGACCTGCACCAGCAGGCGAAGGCCGTGATCGAGCAGATTTCGAATCTGAAAGCCGGGGAATCCGGCACCTGGATCCGGCCCTACGTGCAACTGGTCTCCGCGTACCGGGAATTTCGACGGGGTTTGGTGGTGGTCCGCGCGGTGCACGGAAGTCTGAAGGACGAACCCTGTTGCATTTGCGGCACGGATTTCCCGACTTATTTCGTACGCAGACGCGAGCATGTGCAGCCGTCGGCGAAGGCAAGTTTTTCCGTCTGGAGCCGGCACACAACCGCCAGCAGCCCGACAGGGAGTAATTCGCCGCCGACGCCAGAGCATGGTGTTGGATGTGTCACGCCGTACTTCTTTGCGCTCCCTAGTCAGGACATTGCCAGGAATAAGGCAGTGATTGAAGCGAGGGGTGTGGAATTTGCGAGGAGCTGCAAGGACGCAGGCGCTGTGGGTACTAGTCGTGTTAGTTGTACACAGACCAGAACGGGTTTGGTACAGGGAACAAGCGGCGGACGGAGAGAAGCAGAAGCTGCACCCAGTCGTTCTCCCACCGACCGGCGCAAAAGTGTTCGGGGCTCTTTTTCCCCGCCGGCCTTAGTGGACTCCTACGACAGCATGACGCAACGTTCTGGCACAGTGATTTCAGGATCTACAGCAACTTCCTCTCAAAAGAAAGTCGCGAACAACAGCAAAACTCCCAGCCTCAGTCCGTGCAGAGAAGCAGGGTATCATGGCAACACGTCGACCTCAACACGTCCGCCACTACCGCTGGCACCTAGAGGGGCTAGATGCGCCGCCGGCGCATTATCGCAGCAGCAAGCGGGCCCTTTTTTTTACGCGGCGACCTCGCGCACCTCGACGCAGGATTCCGGTTTTAGTACAGCGAGCGGAACGACTGCGACCCCTTCGAGCCATAATTTCCAGCAAACTTCGCCACGACGAATGAAAACTGTGCACGAAGAGGAAAGTGACGGAACAAACTACAAATCAACCACGGTGTTAAACCTTGGTCTCACGGGTTGTTGTGGACAAAAGGTTTGCGTGGACTGTTACCAGTTGAACTATGGATCCTGCACGCCCAGGACGAAGACGACGTGCAATTGCTGCGACGCGCAGCTGATCTACAAGGTTGCGGATGACAATCCGCACGTGCTCTCGCAGTACCACAACCACTACCGCCCGCACTGCGACGACACCGTGGATTTTTTCCCGCCGAAAGAGTATGACCTGCTCAAACGTTACAATCTCAAACGTTACAATAGAATCTGGAACTTGTGTTGCATGATGAGTATGACACACTCGCACAACGTTCCACCTTTTGCAATACAAATTTCGCCAGATTGTCGTGGGGTCTGGGGCTCCGGATCTTGTCATGCGCAATTCTATGAGAGTTGCCTAGATCATGCAGTCTTGCATCACAGATTTCCAGACTCTATTGTAACGTTTGAGATTGTAACACCTGAGCAGGTTATAAAGAAGCCAGGAAACTTCTGAAGAAGTTTTCCCTCCACCAAACCCCGCCGGACAAACGGCGGCAGCCAACGGACGATATTACCGACCGTGCCATGGTGATTGAAGGGTTGAGCGCGGATTTAGAAGAGGCTCTGGCCGCGTTCGAGGGGAAGCTGCCGCTGAGGGCGGTAGAGGAAGAGGGTGGTCGAATTGGCGGTGGTGCCAATAGATCGTCGCCGCGCCAGGTGAGTCCCTCGTTCTCACCATGATCGGATATTAATATGGGACGATGAGGCCCTGGCCCTCTCAGTCTCAACGATAAAAGCGAATTTAATCTTGTGGTGATGAAATCGTACTGCAACCGGTTAAGAAGGCAGGACACAAATTAATTTTGGAAAAGCAGCCGCGATCGTCCGTCGCATATGGACAAGTACATGAAGAAGACAACTACTCCTGCTCTGCTTGGTGTACACTGATCAGGAGAGTTTAATACCTTTTGCAGCAAACCAGGCGAGCGCGTCGACGTTTGGCGACTTCGAGATTGAATTTAGCAGCATTCAACATCGGCGTTGTAGACTACTTCAGACTGACTTACATTAAGCGGATTCATCTTACGGCCCCCGTGTGCAGCTGGAGGTGCCGATTTGGATGAGACCTCTTAATAAATACGAGCTACTTTTGTTGCTGCTCCGCCGAGAATATAATCACTATCACGACAATTCATTTCTTTACAGTAAAACTACCGTCAAAAGCAAAACTCAAACTGGCGGCACTACCATGTTGAAAAAATGTAACGGAACAAAGCTCACTGTAGTCACTTGTCCTAATCGGAGAGTGTAAAAATGTAAAATGAATGCGCCGTCGTGGGACCGGACCTCCGCGAAAAATGACATGACCGACGCTTACAGCAGAGCACACGACGATCTGTGCTGGCGCAAACGCAACATACCTGCAGAGCTCGAACCAGAACAAGCTAGTGGGAGTGCTGAGGCAAAAGAAATCCGTCGGTCAATCTTTTCGAGCTCGATTTGCACTCGTGATAAATCTACAACAAAGACAATACACAAAGTACTCACTACTAGTTTCCACTTTTTAATACCGCTCGGTGTACGGTGTGATACGAAGAGCAAGAATAGGTCGGTGATACAAAAAAAAACAGAGCAAAGGATCTTGGTGGGAGCATAATTAACCGGACCCACTTTTTATTGGATCGGAGACAGACTGACAGCACACAAATGCACAGACTTGAGAAAAAGATCGGCAACCCTATGTGGTGGAAATGAATCGGGAAGATCTGCTTTGAACTTGTACGATCATAGGTGACAACTATGTGTCGCGGTCGGAGAGACGGACGAAAAGCAAAAGATATATAACTTTTCCTGACAGAACTAGAAGATGAAGATGATAGGCTCCGCTGCTGAGTACTAGCATTGACGGATCAGGCTTTGACTACGACTGGGAAAGTAGAGAGTGGTATTGTAGTGCCCATCTGTACAGTGATGATTATGCTCATACATATCAAGAAAAACATTCAAAGAAATATGATTTGCCCCTGTTCTATCTAGGTTCTTTTGTATTTTCCACATTTAAGAAAAAGATTGTGAAACCGAGAAGACACGGCGAACAAAATGAGGAGACTCATCCTGTTACAATTGTTGAGCGTGGCGTTGGCGAGCGAATGGGTCGCTTTACTTTGCGGGGGCGCGGTGCTCGAGTTGTCACGATCAGGAAGGCAGGCACATCCTGAAGGCGAGGGAGGTGAAGAATCTTCTCCACTTCTGTCACAAACTCCTCCGCTACCAAGTAGTACCGCCAGCAGCGCTGCATCGGCAGGCGGCACTGCTGTGCAACCCGTTGCAAGTAGTCGTGCCAGCGCGACCCCAATCGTAGTACACGACCACAACACCGGTGGGCGAGAAGAAAGATTCCTCGCGGAAGGGGAAATATCAGCTCAAGATGGACCTTTACCAGTCCTGCTCGGACGGCACACACTGGGACGAGGCGGAGGAAGGGGACGCGCTCCAGGAGGACGCGGATATTTGATGCAGCAGCGTGGAGTAGTCGCGCCACCGCGAGCACCAGAAGCTCGACCGCATGCACTGACAAGCGACCAAATAAATCAGGCCCCCCTCCTCGTCCCCGCAGGGAGAGGGCGAGGACGAGGAGGGAACCTCGTTCCAACACCTTCGCCGCATCTTGGGCCCACCATTCCACCCAATGCGGTTCTTCCTACAACCACGGAAATCGCTCTTGTGGGACGTCGTGCTGATGTTGCTCCTGCAGCGGCTAGTAGTACAGCACGATCAACACGACCCTCAGCGAGTTCATCCTCGAGCGGGGGATCTTCGCAGCAGAATCTACTTCTACCGAGTAGAGGACCTCCAGAAACTACTTCTGCTCAACAGCACACACACGACCCGCAGCCTGCCAGTCCCCCCGCCACCTCCCCCTCGTCAACGGCGGCAGGGATAATTGCAGCAGGTTCTTCAGGTACTGCTACTACTACGTCCGATGCAACAAACCGAGTACTACAACCTTCAAGGACGAGTTCATCTTTTTGCTTTGACTGTTTCCGTACCTGTTTCGATTCGCTCTTCGGCACCTCTAACTCAGGGGGAGGTAGAGCAACCGCTGCTAGTACTGGTTCTGGATCTTCCCCTCCAGCAGCTGAACCCGGCGCCCCGGAGAACTACAACCAGCGGGGAGGAGGACGAGGACGATTTTTTTTCCGATTGCCTCGTCTTCCTGCCTGGTTGCGGTCCCTGCCAACATCTGTGCGCAGGTCAACTAGTGCTATCGCAGGTCAAGAAGAACCAACATCTCGGCACCACGCGCACGAACGTCCTCCAGAAGGCCAACCGCCTTATACCCAAGCCGCGCTCGCACGATTGACGGAAGCAGTCCGAACTGGGCCGGCGATGCAAAACACGCTGGACTTTCAACAACTAGATGCAGAAGCGAGGCGAACGATTGACGAAGCCGTGGCGAAGTTGGTTCATGTTGTAAACCCGCAAAAACAGACGTTTGAGCGCTTGACTCGTGCCTACCGGGAATTTCGAAAGGCCGTGGTCCTTGCGGACGTCATGAACGGATGCGGAGTTGTAGATCATGAAAACTACAATGCAGCAGGAAGTTCTACTACTCCACAAGTTGATGTTCACGGCATCACCGGCTGCTGCGGAACACGGTACGCCAGCCGGAAAAAATTTTTGGAAACATTCCCGCTCAACGGGAGCAAAGGGTTTCCACATAACGCGAAGGAGCCCTGTCCACACTGCGGAAAAGAGGTCTTTTACTCCACGCTAGTACCGGACGGGGAGCGACACGATGTGGAGGAGATGAGGAGAGGACAGCATGGGCCGCGGAGTGGGGATCAGCATGGAGAACAAAACGACATTGTGCGGGTCAAGATACAACCGCTGATACAGAAATACCAGGCTTACAAGCCGCACGCCAACGACATGGTCGACTTTATCACGCCGAATGATGTCGCGAGATTCTTGCGAAAGCGACAGGAGTCATCGGGTCTGGCGTTTCCGGACACTGAGTTGGTGGAGGAGTTGCAGAACCAGATACGCAATTTGAGGGAGCTTTTAGACGACGATGGCCGAGGTGGATGAGGAGGTTGAGGAGTTTGGGAAGACCGTGATCAGCCGGATTTGATTTATTTCATTTGTTGTAGTAAGTATGAGGGTTAGGTCATTGTGTGGCACTGCAAGCCTATAGGAGCAACAAGTACAAATGCTAGTTCATATGCTTCTTTATCTCCCTCTGAACCTGAAGTACAGTGTTTATAAAGACTATATTTGCAGCGGACGAACACGAAAACGAAATAGGAATAGCACAAGGTAAACCGTAGCTGCTTTTCTGTCATACATTGACGACATTTTTGCGGAGTCATGTTTTGGTCCTTATTTCAAATTCGATAAAGACCCAGCAGCTACTCGCGTCAAGATTGGACCTGTCCATTTCGGCACCTTAGGTGCGGCAAATTGTAACACCAATTTGGTGAAGCAAAGCCTGACCCTAAACAGTGCATGCGTTAACTTATGCGGACTACAGCATCCAGCTCCAGGCTCTTCTGTTTCGTAAATACAACCATAGCGCCGCAAGTCTCGTGTTCGCCTACTAATAGAGGACGACGGCTCGAGTATTTAAGTGAAGTGAGTAGCTAAACAGCCGTTGCCGCTTCACTGGTGTGCATGTTTCTCGTTTTTTGTACCGCATTCCAGCCGCAGACGCGCCCCCGGCTTCGTCGCGGTTCGCGGCTTCGGTGGCCCGCCGCCAGGGCCTCTGCTTGGGTCTCCGGCCGGCTTCCGCCAGGGAAAAAAACGGCCCGCGCCGGAAGCATTGTGGCGCTGCGCGGCCCGCCGCCGATTAACACGGTGGCCAAGTTGATGGAGAGCGTAGCCCTCCACCGCCTGCCGCCCGCGGAAGACCGCACACAGCGCGCCTACTTGGGAGGAAAGTAAGCCCACAGAAACCCTCCTGCTCGAGCTTGCCGGACACCTGGAAAGCCTCGCCAGGCAGGGCAAGGAGGCGCGTCTGCGTCTGTCATCCGGGCGAACACTGCAGGCGCGTTTGACTCGGTCTGGCGGCCCGCGGCCCCATTCCATTCCTACGCACACGCGCGCGCAGGACATCGAAGACGCGGACTCGCTACAAGCGGACCCCTTGGCCGTCGATGAAGTGCATCTTTCGGGCCTCGCGCAAACGATTGCGCTCGTACTCCGGGCACTCCGCAGCGGGTGCCGTGTTGACGGTGCTACCATCTGGCGCGACTGCTAGCCTCACCAGCCTCGCCATGGACGTAATCGACCCGGGAGCGCCTTGCTCTGTTGCCGCGCACGCTGCGCCTCTGCGAGCGCCCCGCCGGGCATTGAGCGCGGTCCCATCGGCTTGGCCGCGGGAAGGTCCGGGCGCGACAAAGATGGACGAGCAGGCGCACTCCGGGACGGTGCCGGCTGTGGAAAGCGGAGGACTTATCGCAGGCCGGCTTCCGACCTTGCCGGCGAGCCACTCCAAGCAAGCGCGGCCCCCTTCTTTGTCGTTTCCCGAGAAGCCCGGGCGCGGGCTTCCTTTTCGTTTGGGGGCCGGCCCGCCCTGCCGATTATTTTTGAACTTCTTAATCAGTTCGCCCGGGCAGGGGGCCGGCCGGGGGGAAGAGCCGGGGCGCGGGGGCACAGCGCGCCGATGCGGCCGGCAGGATGGCGCGTCGGTCCATCTGCTGGCACCCCGCACGCCCCCCGCCCCCAATGTCTGTGGCCACCGGCCGGCCGGGAACACCAGCCTGCGGCGGCCGGGGCTTCAAAGCCCTCGCACTTGCTGGCGCGCGCGGTCATTGGCCCAATCGCCCGCGCGCCCGCCTCGGTGGGTCGCCCGTGTAAGTATGGTTGGCACGCGCTCGGCGCGGCGGCAAAGATTGTTGGGCCACAGCTGCCGTTGTCTCCCTATCAAACAAGGATTGATTGCGCCTTTACCCTTGCGACTGTGTGTGCCTGAAAGAGCCGCGCGCGGGCTCGTCAGCAGCGCTATGGTGCTGGGGCTCGAAGGTTTTGCCCACTTTGTGTTTCGTGCTTTGAAGCGCCGTCGCGTTGTGACCTTCTGTCTTGTGGTTTCTTTTGCAAAGTGGAGATGAAGTATCTAGCGTGGTGAGCAGTTTATTGCACAAAACATATTGAAATTCGCTACCTTGATCATCTCAAGCCCACCGGCAGTATGAGAGACAGAGACAGCAGAGCGGATGGCGCGGAACTCAAACAAACTCATTCGCGTCGCTCTTTAGCCAGAAAATGAATACGAAGTAGAGCGAGAAAGTATTGGCTCGTCGATTTGGCAACGTGATGCCATCAGGAGCTGCTAGGGGTCAACCGGCTTCGAGAGAGCCTTCCTTGTTGTCGGGCCGGTCTGCCCGCCGTTCCCTAGATTCGCTCAAGAATGATGTGAAACAGAGAGAACCGTCGCAAAAGTTGGAGCCCCGTTCCCGTTCGTGTTGGAACACCACGACTACGTAGCTGCAGTGGACGCATGCCAAAGTATGTCTCCCCCGCCCGTCGCCCGGTGTCCTTTTGAACGTAGTCGCGCGTGATGAGTGGTTGGTCACAGCCTCCGCAGCACACGCGCAGCATTGCATTCGAAAGCACCACCAGCACAACAAGCTAGCAGCTGTGTGCTAGTAGACAAGTGCTTTGGGAGTAAATAGCGTCGTTAACCGGTCAAGATGCAGCTGCTCATCCTGTCCTCGCGGTATGGAGCTTCAATCGTCCTCCTTTTGGCCGGGTTATGTCAGCATTTCGTGAGCCTCGTTGAGGCTAGGTTTCTCTCGCGCGGCTACCTCCTTCAACATGAAGGACGACTGCAACACGTGGACGAAACAAACCGCCAGCGCACCAAAACGACGGCGAATTATAAAGCGAACCGCCACGCGGCCTCTGCCAGCGATACTAGAAGTACGGCTGTGTTGCTGATGAAAAATGCCACGAGTGGTGGTGCAACTGCAACCAACTCCACGGTTTCCGACGTGCCTTCACTAACTGTGATTTCCGCTTCTTTGGACGTGTTGGAGAAGAAGATGGCGGGGTTCAACTTGCAGATGGACGGCATCGCGCAGAATCTGACCGCGGTGGAGAACAGCACGACATCCGGGTTGCTGGAGCTGGGCAACTTGCAGCAGCAGCTCCGCCAGATCGCGACCAGCGCCAGCAATTCCAGCGGGCAAATTCTGCAGCTGCAGAGCGCGGCGCAGCTGGCCGAGCAGAAATTGGTAAACAACACCGGGAAGCTGAGTCAGGAAGAAACGTTACTGTCGAAATTGGCGGAGGACGTGTTGCAACTCTCTGGCTCCAGTCTCGACACTGGAAGACGGGTGGCGGACTTGGAAAAGGCGGTGAACGAAACCGTGCCCACCGGAAAACTGACGCAGAGCATGAACCTCGTGGAGCAGCGGCTGACGGGCTTCGAGGCCGCCTTGAAACAGGGCATCGAGAAACAGGCCGACCAGTTTTTGAAAACCGCGATCGAGCAAATGCGCACGCAAATCCAGAAGGCCGCCTCCGCCGCGGCTTCCTCGACCACGACGAGCTTGTAGAAGGGGGCGCGGGCTGAAACCGATAGATCATCCTCTCTCGGGACCTTCAAAGGCTTGTTGTATCGAGAAGCACTCGGGAGAAAGACGAGCCTGAGCCAAACGGCCAGCGAAGGGTGAAAATGGACTGCGAGTGCTGAACGTTTTTTACCGCAGCTCCAACATGCTCTAGCTGCAAAAGCAAAAAGGAGGTGATTTGCACCACTCATGTACGTACTAGTAGCGTTTTTTTCTTTTCTTTTTGGTTGGTACGCATGACCCCGCACAGGACTGCTTGTTGCCTGAAAATTTTTTCCGCCAAGCTGTATCTGAAGTCAAACTTGCGCTCCAGCACGACGTATCTGAAGAGATGGATGGATTCCCTTGCTGTTCGTGGTATGTGAAGCTGGTCCTCGTGCTTTGGTGTAAGGACCACAGTCAATGCAGCACGTACACCAAACGCACTCGATACAGGTGGTCTAGGGCTTCGACGTTTCTGTTGTTATAGGTTGTGTTAGTGTTACTGCTTTTCTCTTGCCGTTTCGACGCTAGAGTTGGTTCTCGCTCTGCTTATCCGATCGTGATCGTGTAGAATATATCCCACATAGAACTAAGTACAACTCTATTCCATGATCATGTCCACATTCGTCTCCGTATTTGTTTTCCTCGTCTCGAGTGTTGGACTCGTCGACGAAACATGGGGCCTTTCTGTAGTTCTCGGACGAAGATCGGGTGCTACTGGCGCTGCAGCTACTGCTCCAGTTTCGACCGCCAGCGGTGAAGAGGACTGCACTGAAACAGAGGCTGCTGCGGACACCAGCAGCTCAGCCTTGATTCCGACCGACCGGCGCGATCAAAATTATGCAGGTGGCCAAGGAACCAACCTCCACGACAAGGATGCGACAACCGCCGCGTCAGACCAGTCCTCTACCTTCAACGGCGACCAAGTAACCCCGCCGGAAGTTGTGTCCTCTCCTCGTGCACGAGAACTTCTGCGTGAGAACGCGCTGCGGCTGTTGGCGGAGGTTCACGCGGAGGAGGCTTGTCGGGGACTCTTTTGTTCGCCACAGAATAACTCTCGCCAGGAGGAGGAAAAATCGCAACAAGAAGCCGGTGCAGCTTCTAGCAGTGCAACTTCTACTGCTGCTGCTGCTGGTAATATTAACGAGCACTCCCTGCCCGGAAGTATGAATCCACAGCAACCGACACACTTCTTGCGTCGCCTCCTGGATGGCGCTGCACGAACCTGCCAATCCTGTGCGCGGCGACGAGCGACCACTACTTCGTCCGCAGCAGACGTGGAAATTATGTTGAGCAGAGACCAGCGGGACCGGTACCACAGGATTCTCCAAGAAGCGCTGTCGAAACACAAAAACCGGTGGTACGCGGGCACCGCCGCGCAGCAAGAAGAACTGAAAGCGAATTTAGACAAAGCGTACGACAAGTGGACAAGGGAGCAGTTGCCCGCGTTGAAAATGAAGGAACAAGGAGAGCTGCAGTACCCTGCGGAGGAACAAGGTGCTGGAAGGAGCGCTTCCACTCCGACGGGGGATCCTGGCCTCGAGGGAGAAGATCGCGTTACATCCAAAGCCTCGATGTCCTCTTCGTCCTCTTCGAGTGCAACCACCGCAACTGGCGATGTATTTCACCAGCGTTCACCGTCTCGAAAATCTTCTCTCTCGACCGGTTTTGACCTGCTTGTCAAGGTCCAGAACTCTTTCGCCGTAGAAGATTTTGAGCACGACGCGACCGAAGTACTTCTAGATGCTCATTGTGCGCCGGAGCGAAGAAGCAGTAGCGGAAATGACGCTCCTGACGACGGGCACGACTACACGATCCGGCTCCCCGGCGGCGCGACCGTTGCGGACGTGATGGAACATCTGGAGCAGGACACGCCGAAGAACCGACCGTGCACTTATGTTCGGAAGTTGTTCCTCCCGGCGCTGACGCAAATTGAGTACAAAAACGGGACCACGGAGCTGCAGCCGACAAATAACGCGTTTGGAGGACGGATGTTGAATGTGAGGAAAGAAGTAGGTCAAGCAAACGCGTTTTACTACGAAACGGACGAAAAAAACCTCGGGACCCTGCTGATTCAGCAGCTGCGCTATCCAATGCAGCAAAAGCATCGTACTCGTATAAATGCATTACAAATTTCCTCAGCATGAGAAATAAAACTTGTCATGCTGGTTTACCTTAAGAAAAATATTTGTAATGCAAGGCTTGCGTTTATACGTGTACGATACTTGTGCAATGCATATGCGCACCTCCCCGCGGATTCTCATGCAGGAGTACCGCCGAACCGGGCTGGACCTGCTGGAAAGCGAGAACATTGACGATGAAAACCTGCCGGTGCTGTATCTGCGTGAAATCCACGAACCCCGGCGAATGGTGCGGGCGAAAAGAAGTAGAGGAGTTGCTGATGTTGTGTCCTCGCAGGAGGAGGAGGGGGAAAATTTTACTACAATAGCGCCGACGTCTCCTCCGCTTGAAACTATGAATCTGGGCTAGTACTACCGGTAGAGTACTGAACTTGGTGCATCGACGACCGACGATGCAGCTCTTGTAGATCAGAACGAAAGGAAATTTACAGCATCAAGGTATGCGTTTGCGAAATGTCTTTAGTAAACCTTGACTTTACTATGCTAGGTCGTGTACGATAACGATTGAAGACTCAAGTGAAAAAAGAATTCGGCCAGGTTTTGCAAATTGAGAATATTATTTTCTGCGAAATAAAATGAATGTGTAGCCTACAATTACAAAGACAAGGACCGTGATGAATTCGACACGACCTTCGAACTAGCTGCCGAACTGCGAAAGCGATTTTTGGTGATGTGTGACGAATAAAAGAAGTAGAAGAAAGAACAGAAACAAAAACCGACTTTCTTCAGGCTTCACATGAAGAAGGACGGTTAATTCCAAATGTGTAGCAGCTGCTCAGAGCACGAGCAGTAACCTGGGCAGACGAGAACTCCTTCGGACTTGGAGTGGAGCACTAAGTAAACGTGGCGAGCGACAACTGAGAGCGTTAGATACATCAAAAAAGGCTAAAAGAGAAGAACAACTCATGGAGGGGTGACGCAACGAAGATCTACATCAAAATCTATCACTACATGAGAAAGTAGACCAGAACAAGCTATGGGAGTGAAAAAAGTTGCTTTCGTGGAGAGTAAAGCGGTAATACTAATGGACGAAATTACTCGAGCGCGACCGCGATAGCGGTAAAGCTAAAGACAAAGACGCATCTGTAGAGCGAGCAGCCAACCACGATGAAGTTGAAATCAAAGCATTGTTTTAGCGGGATCGTAGTTTTTTCAGAGGTGTAGGTTTTGCTCTTAGTTTTGCAATTTTTTTCAATTTCTTGTTTCTGCTGTTCTTTTGCGCACGTTGATTTTGCTCTTTGTTTTGCTTATCAAATTATCAATTTCATCGAGGAAAAAGGGACCAGATCAGTTTCTTCTCCTGCTTCGGGAGACTTGTCACGACCACTCCATCTTCCAGAAGAGCCGCTCCGGCGGTGGTTCCACGGCCCCACAATGAAGACGGCCGCATTGGGGCGTGCGGCGTGCGAGCTACCTATTTTGGTCTCCTCCATGTTGCAACCGGACTGATGTTAAGACACGAGCAAAGCGGGGGTGGTGAACAGGAATAAAGATAAACTTCAGGTGGAGTCGTCCACCACCACCACGAGCTGGTACTGCAGAGTTCTTGGATCTCCAGCACCTTCGATCCGCTTCTTCTACTTGCGTGGCGCACGAGTTCGCTACTTCTACCTACGGGAGTACTAGTTCTTGTCCCAGGAAGTAGAACAACTCCCACTACGTGGTAGTAACTTTGAAAGTCACATCTTCAAAGTAAGACACCGACTGCAGCCATGGTGACCTGCGGTTCGAGCTGTGATGACCTCGACTGGTCCCAGTTGGTCACCCACTCGATCCTCGGCTTTGGCCCCGCCGCGGTGATGGCATTGTGGGGGATTTTGTTCTCCATCCAGGCCAAGCAGAACGACTACTTCATGCTCCGAAACGCCATCGACGCCCACTTTATGCGGAGCTGGAGTAGTCGGGAGTATCCGACGAAAATGTGGGTGATCTCCGTTTTTCAGTACTCCGTCTTCGCGCTCAGGAGTTACCAGAAAACCTACCTGTCCATCTTCTGGATGGTTGAGATCGTGTAGCTATTTTTTTTTTGAAGATGAGTGGTTGATGATTCACTTTCGCATGCAGCTCTTTGCAAAGATCTCAGGTTTTTTGTCTCGATGTACGTTCGTAGAAGGAGAAGGAGGTCGATGTTGAAATTGCTGAGCGTGTCAATTACACAAAACTCACCACGAAGATCTTGATCGTAAACTACGACTTCTTTATCCAAAAACCTCAGGTTGGAAGTTTGGTGTTGGTTTGAAGGGTTGAAATATTGGAGTCGGAAGCAGTTGGTTGGCACCAGTCCCGGGCTGAACGCGAGTTTGGGCATCATGCTGTACGAAACCGTGATGCTCGGGAGTCTCGCCGCCGTCCCGCTGACTACCGGTTGGTTCTCCTTCAGTTTCTTCGCCGCGTTACGGGTCAAGCACGTTTGGGACGGGTTCCAAAACACCCGTTTCGTCGACAACGCGCTGGGGTTCTACCAAATGCTGAATCTCGCCATCCGCATCGGCTCGCAGTTATTTTTCGCCGCGGCTTTGGTCATGGTGTTGGAGATATGCATTGCAAATATGTCTGGGTCTGGAAACTTGTGATGCAAGAAAGGGCACAGTGAGCACACTCTCATGCGCTGGCAAGCATTACAAGTTTTTCCGTGGTTCTGAGTTGCGCACTGCGCATGAGAAACTGCGTTTTTGAATGACAGACAAGAGGAGCGCTTCGCGGCTACGCAATACAGAGTTTAGAGTCATGCCAGACTAGCATCGCAAATCTCGCAATCTTCCACACCCAGGTATATTTGCATTTCATAGATGAACGTTGGGGAGCCGGACGTGGGTACCTGGTTTCAGAAGAAGGACAACCCCCGCGCGTGGACGGTCTTTACCAGTCTGTACTACGTTTTGACCACAATAACCACCGTGGGGTACGGCGATTTGGTCCCCAGCACCGGCCTGGGCCGGATCTTCGCGATCTTCAGCATCATGGGGGGCATCGCGTCGATTTTGGTCGTGATGTTTTCCTTGGTCAAGATGGCGAGACAGAAGAAGGTCGGAAAGGGTACGTACCCCACCCGGGAAAAACCTCCCCACATCGTCGTGATGGGGTCCCCGGACGGCGCCACGCTGATTTCCGTTATCCAAGAACTTTTCCACCCCGACCGGAGCGACGACGCCGAGGATCTGGAGCTGGTGATTCTCTTTTCCACCCCGAATGACGCTTTGGAGACCGTGCAGAACTACTTGAGAAGGGGCGAAAACCTCGCGCTGGCGAGTCGAATACACTTGTTGGTTGGGGACATTTTAGACGCGGGGGACCGGAAAAGGGTGGCCTGCACCACGGCGTCGGCATTCATCATTCTCCCCCACATGATATCAAATGCAAAAGTGTGTGGGTCTGAGAGATTCCGAGATTTGTCATGCAGTTTTTTCAAGCTCCGGCTCCCCCACGTCTGGAATGCAGGGCCTAGCATCACAGGTTCTGCAGCTCCTTGGTGATGCGTATTCTGCATGAGTGCCCTCTCAGCATGGCCAGAAGTGGGCACCTTTTGCACGTTCTGCATCACAGATCTTTGTAGGATGCGAAACACGCATCACAAGTTCGGAGCCCTCCAGACCCAGTACATATTTGCATTTGATACATGAACAGCGGTGACCCGGAAGAGGACGATCGGGTGAACATTGTGAGGACGCTAGCGTTGCGCAAGTACCACGCGGATGTAAGGGCGATTCTACTCCTGTACAACGGGGAATATCGGTATTTACTGGGGAGGAAATCGGACAAAACGTTCTCCGTGAAAGAGACGCTGATGCGGACGTTGATCAAAGACAGCGAAAAATCCGACGACAAAAAGGAGGGGCGGATCAGCGAGAAACTAGCGGTTCTTGCCATCGACGAAGTGAAGTACAGCCTGATCGGGAAATCGACGCAGGTGCCGTCCTTTTTCACGATTATTTCTAACCTCGTGACCACCTGCGCGGTCGATGAAGACGATTTAGATGAAGACATGTACGACTGGCAACGGGAGTACTACACGTCGCTCGGGTTGGAGCTGTACGAAGAGCCCTTATCCGAGGCGTACGCCCAGAAAAAGTGCAGCTTCGGGCAGGTGGTGCTGGACATTTTAACCCGGACCAACAACACGTTTCAGTCAGTGTACCTCATCGGGCTGATCGAGATCACGTTCTTCGACGGGACCAACGCGAACCAAATGAACAACGAACCGGACCCGTTGACAGGTATTCGTATTCGGAGTTCGCATGATAAACTGGCCTCCAGCATGACAAAGAACAGTTGCCACTCGCATTCAAGCATCATATGTCTTGTTGTCCTTCAAATCTCGCATCACAAATCCAGAGTCAGACGCATCTGCAATGCATGAGAGACTCTACTAATTCATATACAGGTCAAATGCAGCAGCAGCAACAGGCGGACGTGGGTCCCGGGGAAACCAGTGACGGCAACACTTCGTTTTCCAGGAAAGTCCTCATCAATCCCGGCCCCGAGTACGAAATCAAGCCAAATTCCCGCACCTTGCAGACCTTCGGCTGCTTTATCGCCGCGGATCGTGACGCCATCGTGCAGATGCGCCAGAACGACTTACTTCTGGGGGTGGCAGACGCCGAGGAGTCGAGTGGGGCGCCTATATGCATTGCACAAGTATCGTTAGCGTTACTCGTCGTAAAGATCATTCTTGCAAGCAGGCATGGCAAATGTTGAGGCTCAAGCTGAGTCAGCATTTGCAGTAGAAGTTGCGTCGACTTTCATGCGAAGAAAGTAGTGTCTAAATGCAATTGTTGCTAATGAGTTGTGTTGTAGATGTAGTCAGTGCGATACTTTTGCAGTGCATAGCCGAAGAAGTACTACAAGTCTGTGAAAGCGCGGTTCGATTACAAGGCGGAAGTAGACCCCAACGCAGATCTCAGTCACAACCGCTTGACGTTGGAAGTCCTCCAGAAGCTGTCGCACCAAAAGGAAAACGCGATAAATCCAAGACAGGTATTATTTAAATTACTCAAGTAGGTTCTAGTTCTACAACGGTGGTGCAGAATAACTCTATTTTCGCTTTAGTGCGAGAAAGGGGTGGCGTGGTGTTAGGTCGACTGCTGTATTGCACTGCTGCACTTTATTTGAAAACGGGTAACTGCATGAAGCCGAGATTCTCGAAACAACTGGAAAGCATTCATTTCAAAAAAAAAAATCATATTCCCGCAACATGATCATAACTCCAGATGCCACACTCCCTCCTAGTCAAGGGTGGTCACATCATGATGTGCATCGTGGGTCTGAAGTACCCAAACACGATGGGTTTGAAGCACTTTGTGCACACCTGCGGCGAGATAAATTTCTACGACGAGGACACCGGGAGGAAGGCGGATAGGAGCACGGTGACACTCGCGTCAGAAGTGCCCATTCTGGTCTATCAACTGCAAATATGTAGTCTGGGTCTGGAAGAGTGCAAGTTTGTCATGCTTGTCGCACATGACTCTTGACTTGAATCTGTAACGCATGAGCAGGAAGGCAGCCTCTTACCTGTCATGCAAAAACGCAGTTTGTCATGCGGGAAGCGAAACACATAGGAGCTCAGAAACTTGTCATGCGTGGCAGCGTAACGAAGTGCGCCCACCATTCACACACTAGCATCACAAGCTTCCAGACCGAGACATATTTGCAGTTGATATGGTCTTGGCGGAGGCGATTCCGACGGATTGGGTGCACGTGTCCATGATGCGCAACGTCTTTTTTATGAAAGGTATTGATGTACAAGTACACACTTGCTTACTGGAGGGAAGATCTTGTTTGGTATCTTTCTAGAAAATAATTGAAAGCGCTAGATCAACTACTACATAAACAACAGTACTGTACCCACATGCAGAAAATAAAAGCGCATACTTTTTCCCAGGCAACCCACTCGTTCTCTTCGACTTGGAGCAGGCGAATTTCCGCGAAGCTAACGTGATCTACGTGGCCCAGTGCCGGGGGTATGCAATGCAAAAGCATCGTACTTGTACAAATTGCATCACAAATTTCCTTAGCATGAGAAATAAAATTTGTAATGCTGTTTTACCTTAGGAAGAAGATTTGCCATGCATATTTGCAATTACCACGAGCGCGATACTTTTGCACATGATAGGGGGCAGATGGCCGCCAAAGCGCGGGTCGAACCCGATGAGGACGACGAGGAAGCGCAGCCGGAGGACGACGGGATTGACGACAGTATCGACGAGCAAATGGTCGACGCCGAGTCCATTTTCTGCACGCGGTTCATCGAGCAGCAGCTGAAAAACGAGAGCGGCAACAAGGAGGAGCAGGAGGAGGGCGTGATCGAGGACGTGGATCGCTTCGCCTGCGGCGTGGTCCCCGACGGCCCGCTGTTGATAACCGAACTGACCTATGCACTGCAAATATGTCTGCGTCTGGAAGATTAGGTGGATGACCAGGCTTGTCATGCATATTTTGCATGGCCCATGGTGCCTGTAATGCATGGCCTAGCATCACAGATTTTTAGGGGGCTTTCTGATGCCTACTCCGCATGACAAATGCCTTCCCCGCGTAGCACAAACTGGACTCCTATGGCTGGCCATGCAATTACAGACTTTTCTAGTTTCCAAAAATAGCATTACAAGTTGCAACCCTCCAGACCCAGACATATTTGCATTTGATATAACCCTGGACGAGATGCACCAGTACCTCCCCTTCATTGACGACGAGGTACTGGTATGCATTGCAAAAGCATCGTACTAGTATAAATTGCAATACAAATTAGCTCAGCATGACAAATGGAATTTGTCATGCTGTTTTACCTTGGGATGGAGATTTGTAATGCATAAACGCAATTAGTACGAGTGCGATACTTTTGCAGAGGATAACTGGAGGAGACCTTCATCCAGGAACTCGAACTCGCCACGAAGGAGCAGAAGGAGGCGAGCGCCGGCGCGCTCGCGCTCGGGGCCAAAACGGCCCGGTTCACGGCGGCGCGGCAGGCGGTCACCGGCTTTTTGGTGCGGTCGCTGACCAAAGATTTCTGGAAGATGCTGTACGGCACGTTCGAATTCCTGTCGTTGCTGATCAAGGGCGGCATAGAGGGGAAGCAGGAGACCAACGCGGAGGAGGCGGCGGAGGAAAAACGGTTGCAGTCCTCGTTTTTCGACGGGCCCAGCGGGACCGGGGACATGCAGGCAATGTTCTTCCCGAGGTACTTATTTACAGTTTTTGCATTTGCTCTTTTTGTTTTCGTTCCAACTCAGCATCGAGGTTGGCTGCCCATAGCCGGGGAGTTGGATAATCTGTGCGACTGGGACTGCGTGTGATCAGAATAAAAAGCACGACTACAACAAGAACACTTCATTATCAGATACGCCTCCGGAGGCTGCTTTACCGCGGGGGTGTTCACGTCTCTGGCGGTTGGTACGTTTTACAACCCATCGCTGCCGGCTCTGGTGAAGGCACTGGTCGACCACGAGCAGATCGTCCTGCGGGTTCCCCAGAAGTTCGTGGGCCGCTCGTTGTTCCAGCTCTTCGACTATGCAAGACAAATTTCCCTTGTTACACTGATGAAAGCTACATGACAGCAAGAATTTATGTAGGAGCGGACACACATCACTTCTTCTTCTTGTCATGCTAAAGAGAATACGTTGTACTGCAAAGCGTCATGCAGGAGCCTCTTCAGTGTACGGAGATAAATTTACCCCTGGACACCCGATGGATGTTGTTTAACAAGGGGCTGCTGGTCATCGGACTGTACCGTCAGAGCCGTCCCCGCCGGGAGCCACTGATGATGTCCTCCCTTGGCCTGAACGCGGATCCGGTCAGCTACTGCAAGAAGCGTCGGATGGCGCAAGAGCTGAACGCGGCCTTCTGCTACCTGTGCTCCTGTCCCTCGGTCAACGAAACCTTTTTGAAGGAGGAGGACCGCGCCCTCTGTCTCGCACTCAGCGAAAAGGTGGACCCCTACGCAGCCAGGCTCCGGGCGAGGCAGTAGGCAGGTTGGCGTCTTCGTGGGGGCGGAGCGGATGGGCCGTGTGGGGGAGGTCGTGGAGCATTTCCGCCGGGTAGTTCTCGTGTGCTTCGCTTTCTCCCTGAAGGAAAAGATGAACAGCGGGGCTGCAGTGAATGAAGGAAGCGGAGCGCAGGTTGAAAGAGCCGGCGGAGTTGCAGTGGCAAGCAGTCGTGGCAACACGATCTGCACTGGCACGACGGTCAATCCCCTCCGGCCTGCTACTTACACAAGCGGTTTTTTTGAAATATTTTTGAAAAGTTGTAAGTTGACGGTAGCTTGACTGCTAACTTTGCAACTACCCGTCAGGAGAAGAGATTGAACAAGAACATGTTTCGAATTATCGATAAGTACACAAAAACCCTTTATCGTCTCGAATTTTTCTATGTTTGGCTACGTTTTCAGACTCGTTTCTCGGGCAAACTACGCATTTCGAAAGGTCGCTCACTACAACCGAGTCGCGGGGCGTGCTTGAGCATTGTGATGTAGCTTTCTACAAACAGACCATGCGCAACTGATATGCCTGAAAGCTGTTGCGTCTTGAACGTGACGAACAAGAGGAAAGCTCGTCTGTGTATGTGTTTGCGCTGAAGCAATTTAATTATGTCTGGAACAAAGATAAAGAGAAGATGAAGAAGCGAGCACGCTCGCATGCAGTCTTTCTTTCGTGTTCGTCCGCGGATCTTGGTCTTCTGTTGCGGCTGTGCCACGTATAACGCTCCTGTTGGCCACATTGTTGGCAGCGACCAAACTCCTGTAGTGTCCAGGAAACGCGAAGAGCCCGGAGCGTTCGGGCGGCACAGAAGCCGCAAGCGGAGCGGGCCGGGACACGTCGGGCCGGTGGAATGGATGGCCCGCCGCGCCCTTGCGCCACCCTTTGGCGGACCGAGCAAGGGAGCGAGTTCGGGCGGCAGCGGCTTCCTCCTCTGGGGGCGAGCGCTTGCGCTTACAGTACGGAAGCCCCAGGCCCAGGGCTAGACGCTGCGGCGGGTCGCGTTTGGTGTGCCAGCCAGCGCTCCTCCGGACGGACGCCTGCCGAAGTACAGCCGCTCAGGCGGGATCGAGTAGCAAACTTTCAGCCACGACTGTCCCGGCCCCGGCCCCCCAGTCCCATAACCCAGCTGGCGCAGCGCTTGGGCCCTAGGGCCATTGAGTGGGTCGCGGAGTGTCCTTGGGCGCACGGATGCCACCACGGCCCGCCCTCCCCCCTGTTTCCCGCAACTTCGTGCGGCCGCTTCCTCGGCCACCCCACCAGCGCCGTGGGCTCCGCAGCAATTACCACGCGCACCGGGGTGCTATGCTCGTATATATTGCGCCCGAGCGCCTGCAGTGCGGGGAGCTCCGCCGGATAAGGCGGGGCGTTTTACGAAGAAGCCCCGAAGTAGTGTGAGCAAGCACACTAGTGCGGGCTGGCCCGTGAAAAGGCGTTGGCGCTTTGGCGCGCTTCTTCGGTGCCCCTGGTCTCTCTTAGCCCGCCGCGCGGCCATTCTCCGCATTGCGCATTTTGGGGCGATAAACGTGCGCGACGACAGCGAGAAACAAACACAAGCCGCCTTGCGCGCCGCCTGCCTTGGGGAGACGGCTGGGGCTGTTTCTGCGGCACTGGGCGGCAGAGCAGTCGGGGTTGCGCCCCGGCGCGATGGATGTTGATGCAGCGGCCCCGGACCAACTGCTGCGGGGCGGCCTCGGGAAAGAAAGCGGCCCCGCCCTGTGGCCGTTGGGGGAGGGCCCCCCCGTGGCGCCCTACCTTTCCCGCGGAGCCCCCCTGCTGTCGTCGTGGCCTCGCTCGAAAGAGCACACGCGCCATACTTCCTGAGCGGGCAGAAAGGTCGTCGAATTCCGAAAGCGAAACCGCGCAACCCCGCACGCCCCACAGATGCCAGGAGTCTGTTGGCGTCTCTGTGCCGACCGAGTGCTGACCCGCTGCCTGGCGGACGTGGCCCGCCGACAGGCATGACGCGGGCGACTGCAGCGCGCAGAATGGGCCCCGATGCACTTTGTGGGCGGGCGGGTCGAGCCTTCTTCCGTGCGCGCCTTTTGTTGCTCGCTGGGTGGGTGGGGGAAGGTGCCAAGAGCCCGCCCGCCGGCCTTGTAAGAAAGTGCGCCCGCGCCCGGGCGCGGAAAGCAAGGCGCAGCAGGTGTGGATGTTGTGGCTGGCGCAGCGCTTTAGGGGCGTTGCTGCGCCAGCATAGTGGAAGCCTTTTGCAGGATTTGCATTCTGAGCGCGGAGCGGCCGGAACACGTAACGCAGCTGCAAGCCTGCTCCCGCGTTTTCAGCCATTCACCCGTCCCCCAGGACGATGGGGGCGCGGCTCACGCTCAGGTGGTCCGCGTGCCTTTTCAACTTGCGCTATTATTTTGCCACGCCTGGGCGATGGGTTCGCTCTTCGTTACGGGTGTGCGCATAGCGTGCCTCGCCTGTCTGCCAAATAGCAATGCAGCGGCCTGTCAGGACCGCAAGAAGCGTTGTTCAGTTTCAGTGACAGAAGTTCATGTCTGGAGGCTCTTTGATAGATATGGCGTGGTAGGTAGAATTGTTTTTGCTTGCACAGAGGGAGGCGGGGGGATCTCGGAGCTTGTGTTGCTGAGAGTGTGGAGAACAATGTCTGCAGACCCATCAATATTCCGATCTTCAAATGCGGATGAACTCCTGCTGCCGGTCATCAATACCTGGCGCCTTCGGCGATGATTGTGAGCGTTGCTTCAATTATGTTGTGTCTGTGTGTAAGTACTAAAGAATAAGAGAGCGCGAATAGAACAAGTCCTCGTCATCTCCATTGGTACTGCTAAGGAGCCTTGCTAAATCGTCTCTCGGGGTCCTCCGTCCCGAGCTGCAAGATGGCTTCCACGACGTTGGCCCCGCCGACGGAGGACGTGGAGGAGGACTATGTGGGGCACTCCTTTTGGCTGATTACCGGCATCCAGCTCGCCTGCTCCCTGTTCTTCGCGCTGCAGGTGTTTTTCGTCCCGCGACGGTGGGTCACGCCCATGATCGTGGCGGCGCTGGTCTGCTTCGTTGCCTGGCACCACTATTTGTACATGGCGGAAGAGTGGGAAGACAAAAAGAAAGCGCCGACCGTGCTGCGATACATGGATTGGTAAGTATAGTATACACTTGATTCTGCGCAGTCGGATGGCGGAAGATGATGAAAAATCATATTGTTAAGCTTGAGTTCAAGTTCTGCAGCACACCTTCCTTCCTTTCTTTCATAGTTTTTAAAACAAGTACGGGCGGCAGCCCTTTTTTCATTCTAAACTGACATATGTCCTCGCGTCTGTTGATGACTCTGATTGTAGCGTCGCCACCATCCGCGTCTTCGCACCTGAATCCTTCCCGGATAAAAACCAGGTTCATCACGGTTCCGATGCAGACGACGTGTTTTTACTTGATCCTCGCCGCGGCCACGCCCGCGGACAAGCCCCCCGTGCACGTCAGCCTGGGGCTCCGGCTCGGCGGCAGCAGCGTGTTGATGCTGATTTTCGGCTACATGGGGGAAACGGACATTATGGACGCTATGGTGGCCTTCGTCCTTGCGATGGCCATGTATTTGTACATTGTGTACGAGATCTACGCCGGCGAGGCGAGCAAGATCAACCGGCGACTCAGTCTGGGCGAGGCCAAGCGCTTTCTCGCGAACGTGGCCCGGGAAAACGGGCACGGGGTTGGGCTTGGGGGGAAGGGAGCGGGGAAGAATAAAGCTCCCGGGGACGAGTCCAGCTCCGACGAAGATGACGTGAAAATGCTGGACCCGCAGAGGAGGGAAATGCGCAACGTGCGGAAAACCATCGAGAAAATGACGGGGAAAAAACAGAGCGCGAAAGAGGTAGAAGAAGATATGCAGTGTAACGATAGATAATAAGTTGTACATGTAATGCATGAAACAAATTGTTCACCATGATTCACCCTGTGGACGAAGAAAGTGCAACTGGGAAATTTTCCACTTTGTATACTGTGTTGTTAATCGCACTTGAAGTTAAAAGTTAAACTTACAAGAAAAACTACAGCTCGCGATGCAGGAGTTTGAGAAACCGGACGCCCAAGTGGCTTTCGAGCTGTTGCGCGCCATCATTCTCCTTGGGTGGGTCTTGTATCCCGTGGGCTACCTCGTGGGCTACGTCACGGCGGAGAAGGTGGACGGACATCTGGTTCTGCGAAATCGCGAAGAAAAGGCGCTCAACCGTATATAAGGAATGCTTTCCACTATTTTTCATGTTTTACGAATTTGTTCGAGGTCGTATAAAGGGAGGTAGCTTAGCAGCAGTGTAGGAGCAACATACCAAGTTTCGATCTAGTAATGTTGCAGCTCATCATGCCAATTAAAGAAAACACCATAAAACACCACCCAACCACAGTTATCTACAACGTGGCCGACCTGCTGAACAAGTGCGCCTTCGGTTTTTGCGTCTTCTTTGCCGCTAACAGTGTGAGCGAACGGGAGAAAGCGAACCGAAATTCGGACCTGGAGCAGAACAAGAAGATGAGTTCTTTGCAGCAGCAGCAGCAGCAGCAGCAGCCGGCGAACCGTTTCCAGCTGGGACATCTCGGACAGTGGCCGACCTTTGGGATGATGGCACCACCAGTGGGAGCTCCCGGTGGTGGGCCGGGCGCGAGTAGTGGTGCTGGTGGTCACCAGCACACCTCATTTTTCGGCGGCAGCCCAACGTTGCTAAAGGACAGCACGTATATTCGATATTTTCTGGATTTCGTGTGGTAAGTAGGTAGAGTGTTGGAGTTGGATCAACATAAATATGGATTGCTTTGCATGTAGTAGTTATCATGTGAACGACGGACGAAGGCCATTCTTCACGACAGTAGTCCTCCACCTCTTCTTCTCAAAACGAAAAAACAGCAAGAGTCGCGACGCCAGTCCATCGAAGCAGAACAAGTTCACCATTGAGGGTTACGTTTCCCCAACCAGCAACGCAAGCCCGGCACACCAGGCGAATATCGTGAGCACGGTGTTGCACGCGGCGGCAGAATCGGTGTCACCAACCGCAGGAACGAGTCCGAAGAAGGAAAACGAAAATCTGAAAGACGAGGAGGAGCAAGACGAGGAGACACGGAAGAAAAAAGAGGCAAAGACGAGCAGCAGCTCCACCAGCGGTCACCACCAGGGTGGTCAACAGTTTCAGAATGGAATGTTCGGCGGAGGTCCGATGATGATACCCGGCAGCCCATTCCCCCAGTATGGCGGACCAGGCGGGACGATGATACCGACGATGCCGATGTTTCCCCACGGACATCACCCAATGATGGACCCCAGCATGTACAGCTTTTTCCCTATCAAATGCATATATGTCTGGGTCTGGAAACTTGTGATGCTAAAATGTGCATGATGAAAACACTTCCGAATGCAGCCCAGCATTAAAACAAAACGCTTTCTCATAGGCAATCCGCATGAGAAACTGCGTTTTTGCATGACAAAAGAGGCTGCAATGCAGATTTTGTTGGTTATGGATGCAATACAGATTTTCCAGGAATGTAGAGCTAGCATTACAAGGTCCATCCTTCCAGACCCAGACACTTTTGCCGTGCATATTCCCGCCCGGTGCACCACTGCACCAGCACCCCGGCGGTGGCATGTACGGAGGGGGTGGGCCTGGCGGGGCAGCGGCGATGGGCAACGGCATGTCATCAGCAACATCGGCCGGAGGAGCAGCTTTCGCAGGCCAAATGAGTGCGGGTGGTCCGAACCAAATGGCGAACGTGGTTCCCGGCGGGAGACCGACGTTCGAGCAGACGCCGGCGTCGTCTCAGCAGATCATCCAAAATCCGAATTTCGGCCGGGGCAGGCCGGGGAACGACACCCCGTCGGACTTTGACGACATCGAACTACCAATGCCGCCACCGAAAAATAAGCAGAACCAAGCGCAGCGGGCAAGCATCTCGATCGACCCAGCGACCGGGGGCATTTCCTTCGGCGGTGGGGGCGGGTCTGGAGGCGGTGGTGGTGGCGGCAAGAGAAAAAGCAGCATCATGGTACTATGCAAATCGACCCAACTACATAAGTTGCTGATGAAGGAGATGCGGTAGCGTTTTTTTTCTTGTGTAAGTTCAACTTCAAGTAGTTTTTTCATCACATATAAAACACAGATGAACCCGGAGACCGGCGGAATTTCCATCGGCGATCCCAAGTCGGGCGGCATGGAAATCGTACTGAAGCAAAACAAACGGAGCTCCGCAACCAAGGGGTCACCAAATCGCAGCAAGGAGCAGATGATTGTCATCGGATAATGTTTTGTTTCTACTGAAGGTGGAAAACTAGTGAAAAGAAACACATCCTGGAAAAGGTGCGCTTTTCACGTCGGAGTGGAGCTGCAGGTGCATGTGCTGTAAATCTGCTAAATCTGAACAAGGTTGTTGAAGAGCCGTTGTATTCATTATGTAAAAATCAAAAGACGCTGAAAAAGCAAACTAAAACTATTACATCAGCCAGAGTTAAGGAAAAAGAAAGTATCAAGAATCAAATCGTCAAAAACTTAGCGACGTACGACCACGTACTTCTGATGGAAGGAAATATGCGTAAACAGAATTCATTAGCATAGCTTTCAGTTTCAAGTGTCACCAAGGCTGAGACCACCAAGTTCGAGCTGCAAGTCAACGAAGTTAGTCCCGCCCGTGCTAGAAGAGCAAGTTCAAACCCAATTGGAAAATGGTTGTTGAGGAATCGGACCTCTATCTAGTGATGAAAAGTAAGTACGACACACGAACATACAATACACGACCAGTAGAGCAGACGCGTTGGCTTGAACTGTATAGAAGCTTTCCAACACGTGAACATGAAACACAAGTTTAGGCAACATAAAAAAGTGGATACTTTGAGCAAAGCCACACAAGCATGATGCGTTTCTTTTGTGTCCTCGTCCCGTGTTTTTCCTACTACTCCGTTCAACTTGGGAATTTATATGCTTTCGCTGGTAGTGGTACAGCTGTACAAGAGAGCGCATGAGCAGCTTTTTTTTTCTGCGGACGGGAGTTATCAACCCAATTCTTGACAACGGGGAACACCAGCAAGTCAGTAATCTGAGGAGGTTTGAGTCAGGGGGAAAAAATGAGAAAATGGAGAGGATGAAGTAAGCGTTTCTAGCGTTGATGAAGTGGCCAGTCGCTCAATCCCTACTTGACGTTTCGGGAGTAGGAAATGGGCTGTTCTTGAGTGCAGCTAAGGAGACGTGCAGTTTGTTTCTTGAGTTTTGAGTTTGAGTGTAGTGTAATATAGGGAAACAAGAAACAACATGCACGCATTATCGCCACAGGAGCTGGGCGTGTTGCAGGACAAGCTGGAGCACCTCCAGGATGCTGTCAGCCAGCAGGGAGTTCTCAGAAGGTACTTGCTACGAGCGCGTGGTTTCATCTTGTGGATGTCGTTCACATTTTTATTTTGTGTCGCTTTGGTTGCTTTGCTTTTGGTCTGCTTGCATCATCTGCTGTATGTTTCATTCTGTTGTTTTTCTGTATGCGACGTCTACGCGCCCAAAAATTTAAGAGCACGTAGCAATCTCATGTGAAGATGAAAATCATAATCAACGACTTGATCGAAAATACAATCCAGGCTCGCCGTGGCACTCGAGACGGATGACCACGTGGGCCTGTCCTTCTGGCTCGCCGCCAGTATGCAGCTCGCCGCCACCGTGTTTTTCTTCTTTCAGGTTTTCCTGGTGCCAAGAAGGTGGGCAAACAGCATGATCGTCGCCGGGCTGGTCACCGGGGTAGCATGGCACCACTACACCTACATGAAGGACATATGGGCGGAGACGAAGAAAGCACCAACCATTATCCCACGGAAAAAAGCAGGCAGGGTAGATTTGTAATGCAAAAATGAAAACGCAGAAAAATAAAAAATGGGCGGCGGCCCCATGGCATGCTGTTTAGGATGCCGCGCAATACAAATTTTTCCGTGTATATGTATTTGTTTTCGCATTACAAGTATGCCCTGCCTGCTTGTTTCTGGGGGATAACCATCTACCGCTACATGGACTGGCTCATCACCGTGCCGATGCAGGTAAGTACTTCTCATGATCAATCGTCGATTTTTCCATGTCAACATGGTAGTATAGTTGTCGGCTTTACAACTCCTCCTTTGGCTGCACCCACTTCGTTAGAGGTCCTCGCGTTTCTATCCCAGCATTATCGAGCTTAACGTAGAGGGTGTGGTTTAATACCAGGCGTTCATTACATTTACATACAAAATTGCTTATCAGGTCGTGGAATTCTACCTTATACTGGTAGCGGCAAACCCGGAGAGCTCAACTCCCATCGGCAGCAATCTTTTTTTCCGACTCATGTTCTCCTCGATATTGATGCTCGTCTTCGGATACATGGTATTGAATCTATTTGTTTCGTCTTTGTTGTATTTGCCTTCGTTTCATCGAGGATGATCTGCATGACAAAGCTCAGCTCAAGAATTTACGAGTTCTAGATGTATTTCAGTATACATCGCGACGTATTTTCTACTATCGCATTCGCATCAGGGCGAGACGGGTGTGATGGACAAATGGGTCGCCTTTTGCTGCGGCTGCTTCATGCACGCGTACATCGGGTTTGAGGTGTTTTTCGGGGAGGCCAGCAAAATCTCGTCGCGCTTATCCCTGCTCGAGGCAAAGAAGTTTCTGTCGCGCTTGAGCGGGAGGGACGGCGAGATGGTATGCATTGCAATAGCATCGCTATCGTACTAGTATGAGTCGCATCACAAATTTCCTCAGCGTGAGAAATGAAATCTGTAATGCGGATTTAACTTGAGAAAGAAATTTGTAATGCAGGAACGCGATTACAACTACGATACTGTTGCAATTCATAGATGGATGAGGACGACGATAGCTTGGAAAACGGGGCGAAGAGAAAACAGATAGAAGTGGAGAAAGCACTGAAGAACGCTGGGTATAATCGAACGTTTTCGTTATCGTTATCGTTTTGTAGGAATCTGGGATGTTGTTGAGTAGATCATGATGATGTGGTTCAACATTTGTTTTTCGATTTCGCCCTGAGTACTTAGCATTGCGCGCACATGAACATCTGTCTTGCTCATTGATGCAGCAGTAGCATGAGTGAAATTCAAATTCCTTTTCGTTGTCCAAATTATGTGTATGCCCGACTCATCAAAACCGACAGACTCCGCGGTAAGCAGAACTTGCGGGAATTCAAGAAGCCGGAGGCCCAGCTCGCGTTCGAGATTTTGTATCCTGAGCAAAAACGTCCCCACCCCAGAGACAAGATGGGGATCTCGCAACACAAATCCAGCAGTTTTGGGAGGCACGCATGACAAGTTATCATCTGTATTGTAGTGCAGTTTCGCAAGTCCAGGCGCATGACAAAGCCCTCTACTTTTTATCCTGTTTACAGCATTACAAATTCCGAAACACGATTGGAAATGCCTCTCATGGAGATACGCATTACAGATCTTCCTGTCACTGCAAAACTGCATGACAACTATGGAGTGGGGGCGTTTTTACTCAGCATATTTTGCGTGCCATCATCGTCTTCGGTTGGACGCTCTACCCGATCGGCTATGTTGCGGGCAACTTAGGCGGTGACGACGAGGAGGAAATTTTGAATGCGATTTACAATGTAGCTATGAAATACAAATTTCCCGTACATGATCTACAAAATGGATGACAAATTTCGCTAACTTGGAGCTGTGTCCAACTTGTCATCCTGAGTGGACGAGATTGAAGGTAAATTTTGTCATGCAGAAACCGCATTTGTTTTTGTACGTGTACGGGAAATTTCCTGTGGATAGTAGCGGACCTGATCAACAAAGTCGCCTTTGGGTTAGCCGTCTACTACGCCGCCGGGTCACAAAGTGAAAAGGAGAAAGCAATCGACAGGGCTGTCAAGGTATTATTAATGTGGTATATCTAAATCTATATTTTTGTTTTATATATAAAACAAAAATATAGATTTAGATATACCACAACTTTATTTGAGATGTCCATGTCTATAGTCCTCTTGGGTACAAGAACTTGAACTAGCGCTAGCGGTTTTAGCATGACAAGTGCGTGAAGATGAACAGGATTTCAATCTCAAACAATACAAAACACACTGTACTACAGAAACCAACAATCGAGCAGCTGGTGGCGAGAAAGGGGGGTCAGTTGGACGTCGTAGCTATGAACTGCAAAAGTATCGTACTCGTAGTAATGGCAATCATGCATGACAAATCTTTTTCTTAGGGTAAATCCGCATTACAAATTTCATTTCCCATGATGAGAAAATTTGTAATGCATTTAAATTTATACGACTAGCTACGAGTACGATACTTTTGCAGTGCATAGTAGCTCACGCTCTGCAAAAGAAAATGATGGATGCCAAACAAGTGGCACCTGGCGCCGGGGGCGCAACGACGAACATGTACTAAATAAAAAATCGTAATTTTGTCGTGGGAAGAGGGGAGGTTGAGCTTCGTCCTCGACAAGTAGACTGTTCACAGGGATGCATGCAGATGAAGTTCATGATGTGAAACCAGTACCAGACAATAAAAATGTTTCATCAGGTTCGCAAGTGTGGTCCCGAAATTTGGTCCACAATCAGTCCCGAACAACTCACCTGCGAAGCCGTTTTCTGGAAACCTAAACATGTCGCTCCCAACCGCCATGTCAGGTAAGAATCAAGTTCAAACTATACCTTTCTAGAGTTGTGCTCCTTTCGTATGCAATTGCGAGTGCAAATTTTTGTCTCGGGTTTGAGCAGCGCATCGTGTACAGTTTTTATGCTAGAGGTGGAAGAAGAAACGAATACGAAAGCCGCCAAATAAACAACCAGGCCCCGTTTCTTTTGACCGACCAATAAGTGCGCAGGGGAGCCCGGTGCACCAGCAGGGTGAGCAGAAGGGAAGCTACTGGGACCAGGGTATCAAACGGAAAAATCCCCCCTCCCCATATCGAAATGGAAATCTGTGATGCAGGATTTGAGGTACCAAATCGACTTGTCATGCTAGAAGGCCAAGAGCCGCAGTCGTGGTCTCGTTTGCAGGCAATTTGTCATGCTGTTGCCCACTCTCAGCTGCCTCCTATCATGCTGAAGATGCAAGGCTCCCCCACGCCACCCAGCACTACAGTCCGCATCTTTTCCCGTGTAGCATGACAAAGCTGATTTGTGACAACAAATCTGCATCACAGATTTCCGTTTTGATATGGGGAGGGGGGATTTTTCCTTTTGATACAGGGCGGTCATCAGCAAAGCAGCTGGGGGAATAAGTGGGATTGAAATTGATCGCATCTGAATTAATATAGAGGATCGCGTGCTCCTTTGCTACTCTATTGGAGGTAGGATGAAAAGCGATAGGATACTGGGAGGAAAGCATGAAATGATGACGAATATTATGCCAGAGTAGTACCAGAATACATGTAGACACGCGAGAGTACCAGAAAAAGAGTCGAATCAGCACCAGTCCGTACTACCCCTGTATAGATTGATACGGACGCTCGCACCCACTGGTAGCGCTAGTGTGAAAGAAGCGACCAAGAAGGGCAGCGAAGAAGGTGCGAATTATCGCATCATGTAGAAAAACAAAGTCCAGACCTAAAGCAAAGAAATCGAAATATTGTGTTTGTAGCTCAGAAAGGAAATAATGGAAAACGCAACCGTAAGTGAAAGCATTAAGCATGTAGGAGTGCAGCATGCAAAATGCTGTGTCAACGAGCAAACCCATTCTTGCTCAAAAAGTTTCTATACTTCAGTAACCATAGCAGGCGTTTAGCAAGTGCAAGAAGAAAGGAAGTAGACATGACTGCGATTGGTAGAGTCGTCGTACGAGGCGCGCTCTACTTTGATGAAGTGCTAAAGGAAAAAGTAAAAGAACAAGAAGAGTAAAGACGAGTTTACAAGGTATCGTACTTCAGATAGTGAACTGTGACGACATGACCTCTTGCAGCGCTAAGGCCGTCGTGTTCCGGTCGTGCTTCCATCACTGTCAAATGTTGCTACAACACCAAGATAGAAGTACTTTCGGTGCGAGACAAAAATGACAGCATCATATCGTGAACAATTCTTTCCTAGGAAGATGTCAGACAGAGTAGACACTACTTCGTGCGCTATCGAGTAAATCGGTAGACGCTAGTACTGTGAAAGATCGGTCGCCGTGTATTTCAATCTATTTGCTTTCGGTCGCAGCTTTCATACGTAAAAGTAGAAGAACTGGCGTGGTATCAAGATTCCGAATCGGTGTCCTCGTAGACGTAATAGCTCGGTCCTTGATGGTGAAGCAGGAGCGCATACGTCGCATTCGTATAGTATTAGCCTCTCTGCACGCGGCCAGGCGTATTCTGTCGAACTCCTTTGGCCTGAAAAGCAAAAGAAAGAAAACCTCACATCCCCGATACAGTGAAAGTCGCCCGTTGCTTATTATACCCGATACTTCAGCGCAACTTTTACTTGTATACTTGCCACACAAGAACATTTTGGTTTTGCCGTATGAAACAAAATTTGACTTTCACGTGTTGACTTTCGAGCCACTCGTTGTAATTTATTAGTATTCCCTGTTCAAATAAATCTAAAATTCCATTTCAGTATTTTCCACACCTCCACCAAGAGATTTCACCAAGATGTCGTATCCAGACCATGCTTTGAAAGCCCTGGAGGCAAACACCACCGAGAAGCTCAAGGAACTGTTGGCCGCGCAACCGCCAGATGTGCAGGGCGAGGGGCTGCTGGCCATCTGGGACAAGTTATGGACTGAGGAGTTGAAATCGGTCGAGGTAAACACCGTGGACGGTGTCACGGGGGATGTGTTTCCCTACGAAAAAATCCGCGCCATCGTCGGCGACGGGGGCAACTGGAAGTGGCCACGCATGTGGCAACGCTTTGACGAGCTGGAGCGACGAGGTAGTTCTTTTTATGATAAAACTTCTGGCATCATAATTAATTCAGATATACATATAGTTGCGCTTGCGTGTTCTTGGTGGTGATGTCGAATAGAAAATAAAGCGGATAAAGATATCGATTTTCTTCATGCTTTCTTTGAGAAAAAAATGAAAATCAAAATTCTCCCCACAGGCACTCTCTACCGCCCAAATGAGATTAACAACCTGGGTCGCCCCAACAAGAATCCACGGATCGTGCCCCAGAAAGTTCTGATCGCCGGCGGCGGTCCGGTGGGCATGCGGCTGGCCATCGAGCTTGTGTTAGGTGGCCACCAGGTGACCGTCTGCGAGAAGAGGCGGGAGGACAAGGGCAAGGGTTCGCTCGGCTTCACCAACCGCATCAACCGGCCGCACAACTGGCCCTTTCTCAAGCAGGACTTGGAAAAATTGAACGGCAAGGAGCTGATGTCGCAGAAGGCCTGCTACCCAGTGTTTACCGAGCCGCACACCAGCTCGATCGGCATCGACGAGTTGCAGTGTCTGTTGCTGAAGAACCTGCTGTTACTGGGTGTCGAGTTTCGCCTGGGGGCGGGGTTTGTCGACGCGGAGGTGGTGGCCGGGAAGGACAAGACGCCACCACGCTGGAACGTGACAATCAGTTACGACGCCGAGGCGCAAAAAAAGTACGGTAAAGGAGCGGAAGACAAAGAGGTACTAGGTGGACTAGCTTCAGGAGATTTTTATGACAGTGGTTTGGTCGTTTCTTTATATTTGTGTTGCGAGTTTGTCTCACCTCCTCGTCCCAGCAGTGTTTCGGCACTCGAACTCTGCAATTAACTTCAGACGACGAAATCGAGAAAACAGTAGAAAATGTAAAGATACAATTACAACCCTTGTATGAGCCAACTTAAACCTTTATCTTGAAATTCCGATCATTCCAACAGGTTTTCGGCGTGATCCTGGGTTGCGACGGGCCGCGCAGTACCGTCCGTGAAAAGCTGGAGAAGCACTTCGGCGGCATCGAGAAGCGGAAATTCATGGACGCCGTGGGGATTGTGGCGAACATCGAGAAGTTGACGCGGAAGCGCGCCATGGAGCTCGGGTTTTCGATATTACAGTGAAAAATGCGCCCACCCCCAAAGTTGCAAAAATTTGTAATGCGAAGTTTCGAAATAAAACCTTTCTGTCATGCATGAAAGGGGTATGAAATGCAGAGTCTAGGTGTGTATCGCATCGCTTGCCTGACAAGCGCCGCTCTTGCTGGGGTCTTCTGCAATACAAATTTTTCCTATTAACGATAAGAAACCTGTGATGCTGATAGATGCAAGAAAGCGAACGCTTCATTTGGAAAGGTTTGCAATACAAATGCTCCTAAGTCGGGGGTGGGGGCATTTTTCATTGTAATATTCGAAAGATTTGGAGGACATGAACCGGTCGAAAATGTTGTTCAAGCCGTTCTTCTATGCAGTGCAAATATGTCTGGGTCTGGAAACTTGTAATGCTGGGTTGTGAACAGAAAACACCCTGTAATGCACAGCAGAGCATGAGAAATACGTGCTCGGCTATAGTGTTGCGCTTCCCGCATGACAAGCTGCGTTTTCGCATGACAAGTAAAAGGGTCTCTTGTTGGACCTGCGTCACAAGTTTTTCTGTCATGCCAGACAAGCATGACAACCTTGCATCCTTCCAGACCCAGACATATTTGCAGTTGATATTTTCAAAAAAATCCTCGACGAGGTCGACATCGACCTGGACGTGGTGATCTACTACCGCGCCGCCACGCACAACTACTGCATTTTCGCCCCGACCAGGAAGAACCTGATCAAACACGGGATTTCCGGGAAAATCTACCACCACACCGAAGCCCGGTAGGGATTGCAAATGTGTCTGGGTCTCCTGGATGAATGGAAGGTTTGTCATGCACACTTTGCATGACCCATGATGTCTGTGATGTATGCTCTAGCATGACAGGTTTTGTGCCTATACCGGATGAGAAATGCCCTCTCCGCGTAGCAGCTACTGGACTCCCCTTGCTGCCCACGCAATACAGATTTTTTCTAGAATCGAAAGGTAGCATCACAAGTTGCATCCTTCCAGATCCAGACATGTTTGCACTCCATACCCGGCAGGTCGCATCAAAGGACGTGGACGAAAAGGAGAAGCTATGGGCGTGCACAGTGGCCCCTCGTGATCCTCCTCATTTGTAAATGCAAAATCCCAAAACCAGGCACTGCCTTGTGGCACTGTTTGCATGACAGATTCCGGAAGCCCAACCAGTACTATGCTAGTCGAGTCGTGAAAGAACTTGTCATGCACAGGCTCCACGTGATGTGCCCGTGTTTGTATTGCCGTTCATGCCAGATACAACTGAGGGGGACGAGGGGGAGTTGTGCATGTTCATAAAAGCTGCGCGAGTACGTGAAAAAGATTCTCGGTTCCTCCGGCATCCCCTTCGACCCGCAGCAGGGCTCTAACGGTGGTTTCGTGAAAGCGCCGAACGACGTGATGGCGTTCGACTTTGCCGAGTGCTGGAACTGCAAAAAGTCGTTTTGCGTGAACTTGCCGGATCCCAGCAAGAACCAAGCCGACGGCGGCACGAACTGGACCCCGCCTTTGGGTCTGTGCGGCGACTCGTTGCTGGAGCCCTTCTGGCCCATGGGGCTGGGGCTCAAGCGCGGGTGGCAGGCGGTGATGGACACGTGCTACGCCGTGGACAACGTGTGGAACCAAGAGTTATTTACCGGCGAAGTCCCGGGGCAGCCGCAACCCCGGTACGAGAATGCAAAAACAACCGCGAAGGACACGAAGAATCTGCTCCCGTGGGAGGCGCACCAGTCGCAGTTTGTGCAGCAGTTGTCCAGCCACTTCGAGTACTGCCAGCGGCTCTGCATCACCGAGGAGGCCGGGAAGGGCGAGTATGGGGAGCGGTCCCACGTGAACCTGCAGCTGAAGAAAGTAAACAAGGACGCGGAAAAAATCCCGTACGTGATCGAGATTGACCCGTGGACCAGGTACGCGCCGCTGAAGCAGAAACGGGAAGACGCGTTCAAGTACCAACCGTCGGACCAGCGGGCGATTGAGGCCCCGGTGCTGGTCTACCAGTGGAAGTTCGAAAACAATTGGCCGACGGACTGCGTGAAGCAGGCCACGAAGACCTTAGCGAGGGTGAAGGGCCAGAAGGCGGGGAAGGGGGACGGCGGTCCCGGATCCCCCGGCCAGGCGGGGAACAAGAACAACTTCTCCCCCGCCCAGAGGCGATTGTCCTCGGATCAGAAGCAGGAGCTGCAGAAGCGCGCCAGCTATCCACTGCAAAAGTATCGTACTCGTATGAATTGCAGGTATGCATGACAAATCTGGCTTCCTACCCAAATCTGCATTACAAATTCCAATTTTCTTTTTGATATAAATTTGTCATGCGATTTATACTAGTACGATACTTTTGCAATGCATACCAGCGACCACAAACAGCGACTGAGCGACAAGGTGGTGCAGGAGAAATTGGACGATGTGGCTTCCCCTTTGAAAGACAAAAAAGCCGCTGGCGCGGCTTTCGGGGTCTACATGCAGCGAGGCGGGGAGAAGTATGTGGACCGGGCGTCGAAAATGCCAGACGTCCAAACGGCGGCAAACATGCACTACGGGGCCGTGACCTCGCCGATGCCGAACCTCGGTGCTGCGTCGGACAAAAACGAAACACTGAAAATGATCCGAGACCTGAAGAACGAGGCCATTGCCCGGGTAAAGCAATTCGAAAAAATGGAACAGGCTTTGCTGGCAGGCGGCACCATGGCGGACGCAAACATTCACATACCGGTGTCCGCTATCAACTGCAAAAGTTCTTTATCGTTGTACTCGTTCTAAGTGGAGCCATGTATCAGAAGGGTCTCTCCTAGTAAGTAACCTGAATCAGCATGACAAATAACACGACTCTTCTTCTTGCCTGATGAATCTGTCATGCAATTGCTACTAGAAAAAGAAGTACGAAAAAAGACTTTTGCACCGCATATCCGCCGCCCAGATGGCGAATGACGACGAGTACTTCGATATCCTGAGTAAAAACGTCCCCACACCATAGTTGTCATGCAGATTCGCCATGACAGGAACATTTGTAATGTGCATCTCCATGAGAGGCATTTTCAAGCGCGTTTTGGAATTTGTAATGCTGTAAACGGGATGAGCAGATGGATTTGTGATGCGGCTGCACTTTCTAAACTGCACTACACTACGGACTGGAAGTTGTCATGCGTTGCTCCCAAAGCTTCTGGGTTTGTGTTGCTAAGTTCCCAACTTGACTATGGGGTGGGGACGTTTTTACATATGATATTCGAGCCAATGAGCTACCCGGGGGCGTTCAAGTCAGCAAACAGCAGAACTTTCTGAGGCGGAGAAGATTTTTTTCAGGGAGAAACAGGAATCCAGTAACAAACAGTACAAGTTTTCAAGATTGTTAAATCGATTTCTACAGTAACAATACAATAGGAGCGGTCAACAGGAGCACAACTGGCATTACGCAGGAGCGTGGAGCGGTTACAGGCCCGTCAGACTGTGGTGACCGACAGACGAGTATATGTGTTCATTTGATTAATCTATTACATCGGGAGTTGTGCATGGGAGAATGCCGATCATAATGTATTAAGGCACTTTCACCAGGAGTTCCATTTTTCAGTTACAATTAAACTTGCGTAGAGACTTTGTCATATTCATCCTTTACACGACGACACAGTGTTGACACTGTTTTGTTATTGCACTTTCTTTCTTGGTTTATTCTTTCATCAACAACAAGATTTGTTTGGCGGCTCATTGTATTCTGATCTGCAGATGATAAAGCCCAGCCAATCGTGATTTTTGAAGTAGAGCACTGACAAACTTAAATTTTCTGGTAAAAAAAACATTACCGACCCAGTGAATCCTCTTGCATGGCACGGAATCGACGAGCACATGAAAAAGTACGAAGCACTACCGAACCGCTTAGCTACGAGTACAAATCGCAGCTACACAGTGCTATAACGTAATCGCGTATGCAGAACCATCAAAACCTTTGCGGACACGGAGAGAGCAAGAGCTTAACGAATGAATTTTTGAATACGGATTTATTAAAAACGATACTTGCAGGTAGATTTTTCATCATGCTCCAATTTTGGCGGATGCTTTTAGTATTTCTGTCAGATGAAATTCCATTTTTCATGAAAGTGTTCTGCACGAGGAGAACTGGAAGGAAACAAGAGGGACTGATGTTCGGTAATTGATGTCGAGTCGGTAGCTGCAAGAAGAACTCAGACCACCACGTTGATGAAGATCCATCCCCATGAAGTTGATCCTCACAAATTGTGACCTCATTTGTGGCCTAAGATCATGAGCATCCCGCCTGGGAGATGAACACTACGAAGAAATTTTTGATTTTTTTGAAGCGACGCCGTTTTTCTTTTTGTCTTGGTTGTTCGGTGTTTTGTGCAAACAAGTGGCATAGGATTTTACATGAACGATAATCAATTCATAGCATCAAGGAGTATCACTGTACAAAAGGAAACCACGAGAGGTAAACGCGAAAAACGACGTTGATAAAAGTAGTATATCCCAAACCAAAAATGTCTCGGCCGCAAAACGTCGTCCCTTTGTGCTCCAAAGGAGCTGCGTCGTCAAAGATCCTCCTTGCTGCCTTACTCCGTGTATTTCTGCTATTCAGTGGCATTGGATCATCCCTAGTACATGTACAAGAGCTACACGGGGTTTCTAGTATTTTCGCCTTCGGAAAGCGTCGTGCGTTCCTCGGGGGCGCCGTCATTCCCGCCGTACGGCAGCAACTTCGGAATGGTTCCAAGGATTCGAGCGGTCGCGCGACCAGTCGTGCTGCTGGGAACAGCAGGAAGAACTCGAAAGAATCATCTACTTCTAGGACGAGCACTAGGACCAGCACTGCGGGAGCTGCAAAATCTTTACTTCCATTTGCCTCGTCGTCCCGTGGCGTGGCGGCCGATAGGTCGTCTATAGGAGCTATAGCGGCGAAGATCACAAAAAATGCGGCAACCGGAGCAAGCTCTACTCGCAGCAGCAAGAGCAAAACCGTTAATATCGTCCCGTTCGGCCACCGGAGTCGTGTTCTTGCATCCTCTGCAAGTGGTGAACCACGTTACCTTCCCGGGAGCCGTTTGGATGATTCTTTCCAAGATGATAGTGGCGAGTCCTCCTCATCCCCGTTAAGCACAGGAAGCACAACGACCAACGACCATCCAGAGGATGAGGACGACACCAGCTGGGCCACCGTGAACCGCTACTGGGTGTTTGCGGGCGGGGGCGTCCGCGCCGTGAGCTACGCCGGCGCGTTTGCGCGCATGACCGCCCCCGGAAAATCGAAGTGGAATTGGGACACGCCCCTGTCCAGTCTGGTCGACGGCGCCATGGGCACCTCGGCGGGCAGTATCACGGCGATGCTGGTGGTGCTGGGCTACACACCCAAGGAACTGCTGGCCTTCTTGACCAAGATCGACTGGGCGTCCTTTGCGGACGGACCGACGGGGGAGGATTTTAAACACAATCCGTTACAGACGTTGAACCGGATCCGGGAGAGTTTTTTCGAGCGGTACGGGTGGAATACCGGGGATCCGTTGCGCGAGGCACTCACGACGGCGATCAAAGCCAAGGGCTTTGCGGAGGATGTCACGTTTCTGGAGCTGTTTGAGCAGAAGAAAAAGGAGCTCTTCGTCGTGGTGTTTTCCGTCGCGGAGTCCAAATCCGTCATTTTCAGCCACGAAACCGTGCCCCACATGCCGATCCGCGACGCAGTGGTGACGTCGAGCAGCATGCCCTTTTACTTCCAGGCCCGATTCTTCCAGAAGCTTCCGAAAACGGACGCGTGTCTGAAGTTGCTGGAAAACCGGAGGTGGGAGCAGAATAAAGCGAACAAGGATAAAGCGAAGACTCAAGCAGTTGCAGTTGTGGGACCTCATGAAGACGAACAAGGTCAAGGTGTGGAGCTGGCCAGCACATCCTGCACGCTGCAAGGACACGAACATCAACAACACGTCGACCTCCAACAGGAGCTAGAACATCAATTGCATGGTCCTCGTCGTGCAGCAGCTCGCATACTGTCCACAGCAGACGAAGATCCCCGCGAGTACCACTACGTAGGCAACGTGGCTCCCTACACCAACCCGTTTTTACCTGCATATGGCGCTCTCAACTGTTACATTCTCAACTGTTACTGAATTTGTGACGCAAGAGCAGCAAAAGCGAGAGAGGCAAGCTTGCAACTCGTCTTGCATCACAAACTTGGCACAGATTTCGATGCTGTTTGTCCCTGCGGGAATTTGCCATGCGAAGTGGCTTGATCGTGTTGCAGCTTATGGCGCTTTTGCGTCACAAATCACGTAACAGCTGAGAACGTAACGTTTGAGAATCCCATATCGCCCCGGAAAACCTTCCCGCCTTCGGAAAATACGCCGATTGGACCGGCCAAGTCCACTACGCCGTGGAGCCGTTCGCGGATGGGGGGACCCTGGACAATTTTCCGCTGGAATGGCTGATGGAGCGCAAACCGGTGGAGCAGGACAACATGGTCTTGGGCTTTCTCGTCTTAGACAGCGACGAACAGGTGGACTGGTGGTATGGGGGCAGTGCTAAAGCTGCAACCAACAGCAACAACCCGCCGCCCCCGCTCACGAACGGGCACGTCGGCGCGGCCAACCTGTTCGGCTACCCGGGCAACTATGTCACGGCGGAGTTGACGAACCAGCAGTTGAGAAGCATGCAGGGGAACCCGACGTACGTGGAGAGAACCCTCGCGATCAACACGTTGGGCGTCTCTGCGGCACAGTGGGACGTGATGAAGGACGTGAAAATGGTGCACGCCTTGGTGCTATGCATTGCAAATATGTCTGGGTCTGGAAGGACGCAACTTGTGATGCTGGACTTGGATTCTAGAAGAATCTGTATTGCATGGACAGCAAAAGATGTCCAGTTTTTGCCACGGCGCGAGGGCATTTCTCATGCGGTATAGGCATCAGGAATCCCTCACAAAACCTGTGATGCTAGGGCATGCATCACAGACATCAGGGGTCATGCAAAATGTGCATGGCATCCATCCAGACCCAGACATATTTGCATTTGATAGGTGCTCAACGGGTGCAAAAGTATGGACAAGCTGAAAACGCCGGGGGTCCCGGCCGTCGACTGTGCGGTATGAAATGTAAAAATGTCTGGGTCTGGAAGAATGCAACTTGTCATGCTGTCTTTGGATTCCAAAAAAATCTGTATTGCGTGAGCAGCATCAGGAGTCCAGTTTGTGTTACGCGGAGAGGTCATTTCTCATGCGGAATAGGCATCAGGAAGGCCTCTAAAAATCTGTGATGCTAGATCATGCATTACATGCGTCACGGATCATAGAAAACATGCATCACAAATTCCGGAATCTTCCAGACCCAGACATTTTTACATTTGATATGCGGATCTGGTAAACAAGTTTCTACTCGCGTCGGCATAGGTGTAGTTTAGGTGAGAACCTAAGAAGTAACTACGCGAACAGAGTCCAGCCTGCTGCAGGTTCTATCCTTGTAGTCCGGTATCGATTATTGTACTTATACTTTTGCGCCGACGCCGTTTGCCTGTGAGCCGACAGTGAATCAATGAGTATGAATGCGTTTGACCTCAATAAATGAATCCGCCTACGACCGGGGCAACGACAACCGACAGTCTTTTCTCCTCTGCTAGCATCGCTATAGGTTCTGACTTTTTATTGATCTTGAATATCTAGCCGCTGTCCACAAAATAAAATCCTTTACATTTAACTGATCTTGACTACTTCTCTGCGCAGAAGTTGTTAGTTTTGGTGCACCATACTCTGATATAATGAATTCCACCGCCTCTAGTATGTCATCAAGACCTCCGACTTCTACTTTGTTTGTTGACTGCGAAACGCAAAGAAAATGAAGCGATTATTTCTACTCTCCTTTCCGACGTGTGAATAAAAAATCCGACGTTTGCCATAAATTCTAAGCCCTTTTGCAATTCTGCCAACCGCAATTACAGAAGAACTTTGAGATCTTGTCTATGATGTTATGTATGATGTAAGACAGAAACTATTGAATCGAATGTAGAATTCCTACGTCGTCGTAAGAAAAAACTTTCCGTGAAGTTGTACTTGGCCTCCAAATTAAAAGAAACTCAGCTTCCCGCCTTTGCTTCCTGAAACTCAAGGTAGAGCAGGCCGGGACCTTGCTCGTGGTCTTTGCGAAGCATTACGTCATAGTACGATAGAGCAGGTCCATCATTATGTTCCTTCTGCAATCTCTATCTCCTCGTGTAACCGTCTCGTGTTTAAATAGCTCGATTCCAGAAGTAAGAAAGGAATGATCTTCGCGCATTGGCTCGGCGTGTGTGATCATGCGCTTGCAAAGTTCTTGCGCCTCGTTTGTCGTACAAACGTGAATGAGTGCCCCAAAAACTGCGTTGAACAAAAGAAGGACTATGTGGATCTATTTCTGCTTTTGATTTTGATGTTGTGATGAGAAAAAACGCGCTCAAGCTGAACAATATGCTCGTAGTTTTTTGCTCGTTGAAAACTGAGACTCGAAGATCTTCGTTTATTTTTCGATTTCGATTTTTCTCTGCACGAAAGTCTTCAAACCACGCGATCTGAGTATTTTTTACGCAGATTTTTTTTTTCGTCATAATAGATTGGCGTTAGCGACGAGCCAGCCACCAAATTGCGACTCAAAATGTTCTAAGTTTTTCTGTATGACCCACTACAGCGGCACTTCGTCAGATCAGTATAGCATTGAACTCCGAGGAGGACCATCGAAATTGTCAAAATCAAAAAGTAGCGATAATATTAGTTTGAAGATTGTGCGAGGAGAAAAGCAAATAAAGGACGAATTAATGACGCAGAAAAAAATTGCAGCTTTTCATAAAAATACTTCTGGTAGGACAGGATTTTTTTTTTCGCTCGACTACAGACTGCTATGAACGAGGAGAAGAAGTACTATCAAAAGAACGCAGGAACTACACTTGGCATCAAATGAACACGATAATATTAGAACAAGACCATTAGATTTTTACATTCTTTTCACGCCAACTAGAAAACGACAAAATTAAAACCCGGCGATAAAAAAATATTTCGTTGAATAAGACCTCCGATATTCCATTCCGCGACTTCTACAGCACTTCCCCCCTTTTCCGCGAAAGTAGAACGCAAACACCATGGACGACCGCGTGGCGCAGAGCCGGCGGGTGCTGGAGATTCTTGGCGACGATGGGAAAAAGCAAAATTTGTACGATTTTCTCCCGGCGAAGGGGCAGAAATTGGTGGACAACCTGTACCCCATGCTCCAGGACCTTGCGTACAGCAAGAACGAGCTGTGCGAGATCGTGGAAAAGTGCGACTGCGACGAGGATGCCGTGCAGCGTCAGGTGGACGCCATCCTGGCGGAAAAAACCGAGGTGACAGACGCCTGGAAACCGGTAATCTCCATATGAAAGTGCACAACTCCCCCTCCCCCGCATTAGTAATGCAAAATACCAAATCCACCCTTTGCCTGTTAGTACTGTTTGCATGACAGATTCCGGCATCCGAAACAGCACTACAATCTCCTAGGAATTTGTCATGCAAAAGCTGCATCTTTTTCTTTGCCCGCGCTTGTGTTGCTGTTCATGCAACGCAAATGAGGGTGAGGGGGAGTTGTGCCCTGTCATACTCCAAGAAGGAGCGCCAGAAGATGGCGGTCGAGGAAAGAAAACGACAGGAAGAGGAGGAGAAGAAGCGTTTAGAGGAAGAGATATCACACAGAAAAAAGCCGGCAGGTCACATCATTAGTAATGCAAAAATAAATACACAGAAAATTTTTAAAAAAAAACTGTATTGCATATGCTATGCTATGGGTCCGCCCATGACAGATTATTTATCATTATATTTGCATTACAAATCTGCAGGCTTTTTTCTCTGTGATAAGAGAAGAAGCGGGAAAAGGCGGAAAAAAAGGCAGCGAAGAAAGCCGCGGAGGAAAAATGGTGGGCGGATTGGGAGGAGGTATTTTCTTCAACAATTTCACGACTGCTTGTATCGCAAGAGAACTATTACCTAGTAATGTACTTTACTGTCCTGCTCCTGAAGGAAACTTCAACTAGAACTGTATCTATCAGCTCTCTTTTTGTCATTCGCATTCGTGAAACACAAATCAGGGCTCCAAGATGTTGCTTGGGCTTGATAATGATACAAGAGTGCATGTTTGTCGTGTAAATTCTTATCACAATTACCAGGAAAAGCGGCTTCAGAAGGAGGAGAAGAAGCGCAAGAAGGAGGAGGAGCGCAAGGCCTGGGAGGAGGAGGAGCAGCGCAAGCTCGACGAAAAGAAGGCCAAAAAAGAAGCCAAAAAAAAAGAGAAAGAGGAGTGGTACCGCAACCACATCTGGGACCGCGAACTGAACGACTGGCGCGAGATCACGGAGGCCGAGCGGCCCAAGACGCTCGGCGAGTTGACCCGCGCAGCCGCGCAGCTCAGCGACAGCCCCACACAGAGCAAGGAGTCCACCGCCAGTAAGTTGGGGCAGGTGCACTTGCACACGACGGATGACGACGACGGGTACAACTACAAGGGCGGCAAGAAGGGCGGCGCGGCGGATCATACTTCTTATGGGAAAATGAACAAGAAGGGCGGAAAAGTAGTTCTTGACCCGTACAATCAGGATGAGCGAGATCACCATATTGCGAGCCGCAAGGGCGCCGGAGGCGACTACAGTAGTCCGGAACGGGGGGCCAACAAGGGTGGAAAGATGACCAAGAACAACGACGATGGTCTGAGCGCAGGAGCTGCTCCATCAGGAGCAGTCCCCGCCCACCAGCAAGCCATGGGCGGCAAGAAGGGTCCGGGGTACATATCAAATATGGAGCGAGCCCGCGCTGCGAAGCAGGCCAGCATGGTGGAAGGGAAAAACAGTAGGGAATCGCCCCCAGGAAGTCCAGAGCGAAGCGGGCCAGCAGGCGGAAAGAAAGGAATGATGTCGCCGCTTTCCAATAAGCAGGTATGGATCATCATTTTCGTGCATGTTATGCAATACAAATTTCCCTTACAACATGATGTACAAAATGCATCACAAATAATTTCGCCAACTTGGAGCATACCATGCTAGGCAGTATTTTTGAAGAGAAGTTTATTTCGCTTTGTCATGCCGAAACTGCAATCTCAACTCCCATTCAGGCGTACGACGACGCGCCCGACTACGGCGCGGTACCCGGTCTGGACGGGTACGACCGCTTCAACGCGACGCCCTCAACAAAAAACGCCGGAAGTAAATTCGGCGGTCCGCTCGCGGGAAAGAAGGGTCCGAAGAATGATGGAAAAAGCAACGGGAAGGTACTTGCGCTAGTTATCCGGCGCCTTTGAGGATGTCTGTGCTAATGGTGCTTCCATGGTATGCATTGATCGGAAAACGAAAAGTATCCGTACTATTTGTGCTTCAAATCGCATAAAAATGCACACACAGATTTTCATTTATAGATTCTTGCAATTTCGAACGACTCACAGGGTGGCGATGAGGTGCTCTCAGGATGGGACGACTTGCAAGGAGAGGAGAAGGGCAAGAAGTCTTTCAGCGTACAAATGATATGTTCTAAGCGCATTTTTAGTTATTTCAGGTATGTTTAAGGGCACCACATTGGGTTTGATATACAAAGAATCTAGTTAGACTTACTATTGCCTAGAAGACCAAAATGAAAATTTTTGATTTCGTATCTGTTCAAATCGGCAACTTTGGTCACAGCCCCGTCCGTCCAAGACGAATTACGGTTCCCTGCACGACAGTCCGAACCACGGCCACGAGACGCAAATGGTGATGAACGGCAGGGTGCAAGACCGCGTGGCCCCGGAGCATGCGGGTCGGTTACGCGATATGAACACCGGCGAGAGGCGGGACTACACGAGCGCGTCCGGGAACGGCATGAACAACAACTTTAACCGACCCGGCGTCGCCACCGTCGCCGACCGGTTCCAGGGCCGCGCACCCACCCAGACAAGCGACCCGCGAGGCATGTTTGACAGCAATACCGGTGACTACCAGGGGGGTGCTGGTGGCAACAAGGGAGGCTTCAACAAGGGAGGTGGCCGATACAACGACAACCACCGTGGAGGTGGTGGGGGCATGAACAACAAAGGATCGTCTGGACGACCAGATTTCAGCTACAGGGACGACCGAGTGGAGCGCATGCAGATGTCCGAGCGCAAGGACTACGGGAACCGGGAACGCAGGAATAGTGGCATGGACGGCGGCGACGAGGGCCGAACGCGCGGCGGCGGCGAGAGAGATCGGAAAGCAGAGGAAAAAGAGGGGAAATACATGGTATAATACCGTACTTTAGTTCATCATTGTACTTGTGACTGTTTAAAAGGAAAGGCATTCATAAATACTCAGGAGTGATGAAATGTGACGAAGCGTGGTGCGCCGCGAGGACTGATTTTTATACGTACTGAATCCATCCTGGCTTGGTAATCTCTTGTACAAGTTTTAGTTTTAGATAAACAAGATCAACAATCATCTGTCTTCAGGTCGCCAAGAAACACTCCGAAATTGGCTGCGCGCTGTTGACGTTCCGAGACGAGCGGCACCGAGACATGCTCTGTTGGTTTTTTCAGCGGTCCGACAAGGACGAGGCGGTTCGCAACAGCAAGGAGCTGATTCGCGACGGCGTCTACGTGAACATCGCCGGGGTCTCCATGTCGGTGAAGCCGCGGTCCGAGAAGGCCACCGGGGCCAAGAAGGACGTGCCGGCGGACATCTTCGTCGGCTGGGGCCGCAAGACGGAACAAAGGAACCCGATCTCCGCGCAAGTCATCATCGAATTCTTTGACGAACAAGTGGAAAAGCTGGACCCGAATGCCGCGGCCAAGTACGCCGCCGAGCAACAGGCCAGAAAAAAATCCAACGACTTGTCCCGCGCGCCGACCCCGAGTCTTGGCGGGTTCGGGACTAATAACCAGCAGCAGAACACGACCGGCGCGACCCCCACCCCGCAAAGCGCGACGCACAGTTACCAGCAACCGACGGGGGTGCCGACGCCGATGGCAACCCCGCAAAACAATAGTAGTGCCGCGCAGCAACTAGGACATCAGCAGGGTAGTGCAGCAGGCAGTGCTTCGACCACTAACGTCGTAGTCCCTGGAGCTGCTGGTGTTCCAGGAGCTCCCCCGAGCCAGACACCGCAATTGCCAGCAGGTGTACCCGCCCCAACGGCGCAACAAAATTACACTAACAATCAGCAGTACAATCAGCAGCAACAGGCTGCAGTTGCGCAACAGCAGCACCAACAGCAGCAGCAACAACAGCAACAGCAGCAGCAGCAACAACAGCAGCAGCAACATCAGCAGCAGCAACAACAGCACCACCAACAACAGCATCATCAGCAGCAGCAAGCGGCCTCGCAAATCGGAAGCGCGATGACGCCGGCAACGAGTGTGATGCAACCGGGACAGACTTTGTTGAACCAACTCCAGCAGCAGGCACCGGGCAGCACAACGTCCAGCTTCGGTCAGTTGTCACAGCAGACAGCATCGCAGTACGGACAACAGCCACTCTACGGTCAGCAACAACAGACTCCGGCGCAGCAGGCAGCGCAGCAACAGTACTACAACCAGTACGCTGCTCAACAACAGGCTGCCCAAGTGCAGCAGGCGCAGCAGCAGCAGCGGGCTGCCATGCCGGGTGCAGCCCCGGGTGCACCTCCCGGCCCACCGGGACAGCAGGCAACTTCTGCGCAGCAGCAACAATATGCGCAGCAGTATGCGCAGCAACAACAGCAGTATGCGCAGCAGCAGCAACAGCAACCAAATTACAATCAACAGCAGCCGAATTACAACCAGCAATACGGTAATGCGCCCGGATTTGCGCGTCCGCAACAGTTGCCAGGTCATCAGCAACCGATGTACGGGCAAACGCCACAGCAGCAGCAGCAGAGCATGTATGCCGCACAGCAGCAGGCGAGTGCACAGCAGAATATGTACGCTCAGCAGCAGGCCGCGCAACCGGCTCAGCAGCAAAACAGCATGATGTTTCAGCCGAACCAGCAGCAACAGTATGCGCAGCAGCAGGTATAATTGGATTTGGATCTTCACGAATACACTCAACAAAGAGCGTCGCTCTCGGTATTATCGGATGCAAGTGATAGATTTCTTTTTTCTTTGCTATCTATTAGCAGTGTAAGCAGAGGAAACTTGTTTTTCGAATGACATTCAAAACAGCAATACGGCAAGCCTGGTGTTCCGGCGAACAACATGTATGCTCAACAGCAAAACTGGGACCAGCAAAGCCAGCAACCGCAACAAGGTCAAGGTGGTTGGGACGGATACTACGGCTACAACCAGCAGTATCAGCAGTATTAAACGGCTGAAATGTTGAAACTACTGTCAAACGACGGTGTACCTGTACGCACGCGCATTTTGCGCCAAGTAAACAATTGGGTCCTCAATCGTACTAGAAAAATAACGATAGATAAAAGTAACAAGTACAAGGCGGTTTCAAATTTAAACGACATGTTCATTTTCAAGATGAGAACGAATTGAAAGTCATATTAACCATAAGTTGAGCAGCTGCATATCGGAGCCTAGTCTGATGTGCAGCAAACCCTTTTGAGCGAAAAAATCCGGCACTCCTAGGGTTGGTGGGACGTAGAAGCTGGGCTGACCAACTCTGGGTGAAAGTATGATCTTAATTTCCTCCGATGAACATGAAACTACATCGGGAGCGCGCTGTGCCCGTACTTTTTCCGACATTTTTTGCGCTGTTGTGTCGCTGCTGGACCTGGATGCATGACGAAGAAAAGTTTTACACTGTTGGATGAATCGAAATCCGCCGTTTTTCTCACGAATTTACAACTCATTTTGAGAATAAAGTTAAACGACATCAGATACAATTTGATTGCACTTGACGCTGTAATATAAAATACGTGCGCCGCGCGCGCAGTATGTATTAAGTACTGGATTGGTTTCGCTACCTAGCCGAACAGCTTTCAGTGGGTGGTTTTTGTTTTTCTCCTTTGTTTTCCCCTTTGCAACATTTATTGGGTCATCGTCATGGTATGGGCCCACCGCATTACCACAAATGCACCAATATGCATTCAGCTTCAGTTTCCCCTGCAGGATATTACCGCAACGCACTTTGCATTTTCATTGCGGAGTGGAATTGCGAGTTGTGGTTTCAAGAACTGAGAAACTCCAAAGACGACCTGAAACCTTTAGGTTTAGAAAACGCACCCATTAACATCATTATGAGGAATCAATATGAGCAGTAGCACCAAGACCAACGCACAGCACCAAGTAAATCAATACGACTTCGATTTTATTTCGACGTCATGACAATGGAGAATACACACATTCTGGCTCGGATTTGCTTCCCTTTTGGAAGTATACAGCAGGTTCGCAGGCTTACATGTGGTTTGCTTCATTATCATCTGTCATCACTTTTCTTCTCAGCTGATCTTTGCTGCGCTGTAGAAGTTTTTTGTACAACGAGTACGACTCGACTCTCTGTCATGACCGGCTGCACCTGTGTTGTGACAAGAATGCTTGATTGTAGCTTGAGGTATTTTCTTCATCATCTTCTTCTTTCTCCACATACGACTAAATTACGATTTTGAGCTCAACAGTCACACCTTTCTGATGATTATGATAGCACAAGCACAACGTTATAGTTATTCTGACTTATCCCGCGAGGCACCTTGTAGCAGTCCGCAAGGTCGTCATTGAGCAATTACGATTTTACAATTAGTATGACAAATGCGCAGGAGGTTCATCTCAACTTCTCGTTCATCTCACCTGGTACCTAGTAGCAGAACTATTTACTTTTTTTCTGGAAAATGACAATGTCAAATGTACTGTCTTTAACGCCGCGAAAAAAATGAAATTCAAATTGCAGCGAAGAAGTAACGGCTTCTGTCGTCCATCTGCAAGAAGTTGCTTACGGAAAGGAAACTTCTTCTTCTGTTCTTCCTCTTCGTGATCGGATTAATATCGCTGGAGAGAACAAGCAAAAATCTGGCACATGCCTCCTCGTCGGCCACCGCTATCGTTGTTGAGCGACCCGAGGATCTTTAAAAAAAAGATGTCATCATGTGAGTCGCTGTCGAAATCGAAGAGAGGAAAATGTTGCTTCTGTCAAAATGGCTTCTATTGTCAATACTTCCGGCGGATACGTGGCGAAAGGCAAATTTGTCATCGCGCGTAGGAGCTTCGAGAGTAGTTTATTATTGTTCGTCCTTACACCGACACCGACAGCCACAGCTAGTACGTCGTCTAAATTCTATTTTGTAGGAGCAACAGTGCGAAAAAAACCAAAATGCCAGAAGGACCACAAGCAGATTGCCAAGTGGACATCGACATCGGCAGTGGCTCAGCCTCGATGATGAACTTCCCACCAATTGGCAAGATGAAACCGGGAGATGAGGCCGATCTTCAAGCGGGAAACGGCAATAAGGATAAACTACAAAGCTCATCATGCTACTTTTCCGGTTCTTTCAAAACCGCGGGAACGGGATCGTCAGCAAAACCTACAACTTCTATGACGTCCTCTACCTCTCAGGCACACCACGACCAGGAGCCGGCGTCATCGCCTTCAGGCACGCTTGCCAATCCCAATCCCAATGCATCGGCGACGTCTTCTTGTACTACCTTTTTCGCCCAGCCGACCACCGCGTCCTCCTTCGCCTGTGCCTCGGGAAAAGCCGTGGAGCGCCGCGGTGGTGGTGGTGGATTTCTTCAAGCTTCTGGGGTTGAAGGTCGTGGCATCAATCCCACCAGCGGAGCGGGTAATCGTAATGGTGATGAAGCACCGACCAACACCAAGCGCCAAGTTTTGCTGCAGGAGAAGCTGCGAAAAATTTTCGCGGACGATTCTGACGAAGATAATTTTGCTGCTCTTGGGCCCCCGGCGACGAAACTACTACGTGCAGAAGTAGTAGATACGACATCAGAAATGAATGATTGCGGTGTGGGAGGGGTTGGATCATCATCTGCACGAGGACCTGGGGACAGTTCCTTTCTGCCGCTCTCCCGCCCAGCGACCGGCTTCACGCTAGCTAGTTCCTCTTCAGCCACGAGTGCAACTTTGTTCCAGAAGACATCAACAAGGAGCTTTCTTACTGGTAATGGAGGAGCTGCGAGGATAGGCACAGGACCACTTTTGTCTACTGCTGGGCCCTCCCTGCAGCCGCTGATACAGAACAAAACAAAAAATTCTTCCTTCCAGCTGGCTGGTGGAGCTGCAGGCGAAGGGAATCCGGTGCTAGAACAACTAAACGGCGGAACGCCAGCAGCTCCCCAGCTGAGCGAAGCTGCGCGGAGGCGGGTCGCGAAAATCTTCGAAGATTCTTCCGAGGAGGAGGAGGGAGTTAGTGGAGGCGCTAGTTTGGGAGCGGCAGCACTGCCCCCTCCAAAGATCAAACTGCGCATGTTGACCGCCGGGAACAAGGCCGCAATGTCTGCAAAAGGAAATGACCGCGGGGGGGCTGCGGTACTAGCGAAGGTAGGGCGAGGACTGCGGACCAACAAGTTTATTCCGATCAGAAGGCCGAAAGTGGCAGTCGCGAAAGCAAAACTACCGACGAAAAGCGCGAACACTGCTGTTGCTCTGGAGAAAAATAAAGGCAAAGAACCGCGCAAAGAAAAAACCGTTGAGGAGAAGGTCGAAGATGCGAAGAGGCAGCTGCAAAAGGTGTGCGAGACGCTGTGCTGTGGAGGGGGCACGATAGATCAGTATCGAGAGCTGGTAGATTCTCTGGTTCGCGATTTGTCGATCGCGGCTTCACCCGGACAATCTGGTGGCACTTCACCTGTGAAAAGCTTAGAGGACCACACTGATCATGCAGCTGGGCGTGTCCCGGGCCAAGCTTCGAGCACGTCCTCGTTGTTCTTTTCGAAGCAGGGCGAAACTGAAAGTGAAATGCTTTGGATTGCATTTTGTCGGCTGCTTCATCACGTGTGTTCGAAGGTGGGCGGCGGAAGTTCGGAAATAAAACCTGTACTACACGAAGCAGACAAATCCACCAAGACGAAGACCACGCAGCCGGCAGACACAAAAATCTCAAAGGACACAGATGAGACAACTACACCTGCAAGAACCATCAATGGGGATACAACAGCACCTCCAGCACCGGCTGTTCCCAGCACGACCACTCATCCCTTGCTGCATCCCAACTTGCAGTTTCTGCTTGACGGGAAATGGTTTGCATCGCAACTCCAATGCTTCTTCGTCCTTCCGCATCAGGGAAGACGAGAGGGCAAGGGAAGACGAGAGGGCAGCACGACGCGCGAACTTCCAAACCCGAATGATCATGCGACCTGCTTCTCTCCCTCTTCCATTCAAGGAGATGTTGATGCTGTTGGGGCTTCAAGTAGTCGCTCAACCGAAAATAAATTCCTGTGCGATTTTATCACCCGGCGGTGGGACGAAGAATTGTTCTTTCGTCCCCAGGAGGACCCGGTGGGACAGGCAAAAAATTGTAGCACCGCGCCTGCCAAATGTACTACCGGCGTTCTTGCAACAAATAAGCCTAAATTCTCTTCGTCCCCGTCCGCACTACGCCAGCTGTATGAGGAGGCGACGAATGCGGACATGTGCAGCGGTCAAGTGGTGAAACGCCGCGTCCTGGCCGACGATGCTGGCCCGCTGCATTTAGTGCTACAGATCTTCTACCATAGTGATACGTCTGAAGAAATAGCTGCAGGTGGTTCTTCTTCGCCCAATGAAAGCGTAAGCGACGAGGGAGTTCATCTTGATGAGGTGGGAATGAAATCGGTACTAGCACATCAGCGGCCCGCAGCTTCTGCGCCTGTACAACAACTTCTTCTGCTCACTGACGGTCGGTACGTAATGCGCGCCCGCTGGGACAAGCATCTGGAGCAGAAATACGCGGACCTGGTTAGAAGTCAGAGCAGTAAAAAAGGCGCGACGAGGATGATGAACTCGAAAATCTACATAAACCTGCAGAACGCAAGACTGACCGGCAGTCCGGGCAAGCACTGGTGGCAAACGCTAGCGCACCCGGAGTTCCGGTTATTTTCTAGGAACGCGATTATATGGAAGTGTCAAAATCGAAATTGACAAAGTCGAAAAATTTGTGATGCACAAAATCGATGTCAGTTGGAGCCTCAGTTTCCAAGTGGCGCATGACAAACTTCGGGAGAACCCAAATCCAGTCTGTCACGCTGTCTGGGCAAAGAAGACTCCTCCTGTCATGCTACTCTGGCAGCACATTAGTACACCTAAACAGGCTTGCTATCGGTCTCATTTGCCTGCTCCCCAATACAGACCTTCAGTGCCCTACATTTTATGCATCGCAAATTTTTCGATCTTGTCGATTTCGATCCTGACACACCCATACGCGAGGACCAACACGACGGAGCTGTCGGAGAAGGACAGTGTCGTGGATGATCGGATGGCGAATGCCGCCGCCGCACTCCTGCGGCAGGACGAGGAGGACGTGGAGCAAACATCAGAGGAATATGCAAGAAAAAAACAAAAACTGTGTATATATGTATAGTTTATTAAAAAGAAGTTTTTGAAATGCACACGCGCTATATGAGTTAGTAAGTGGAACAAGTATGATCTAACGCAGTTGTATCCCACACACTTGTAGTCATGCTTTCCAAGTGTGTTTCCACTGATACTAGCTGTGCATCTGACTGGCCTTCGTCTCTGTCATCCAGAACTACTTTGTCATGCTGTCACAACTCCACGATCACTCCTGCTACACAGTTCTTCTACTTTTTCCTTTGGATACAGACCGGATGAGCTTCATTCTCGAGTCTAACAGCTGCAGTCTTTTCCCGGCCGAGGATTTCCTGTGCAGCACTTTTTTCGACAACCGATTACCTAAGCTTGGCTTCACACCGAGACTTCCCATCCCGATCGGGAATACGCGAGTGCAAGCGGGCCTGGTCCCCAGCATCGACGTGGTGGTCTTACGAGCGGTGTTGTGCAACAAGAAGAGGTCGGTTGCTTCAGCATCAAATTCCTCGAGTGCAGGAGCTGCGTCGTCTTCTTCAAAGCCGTGCTCAGGAGGAGGAAATGATCGCCTGCCGAATAGAGCTTCTGCTCAAGGCGGTATAACTAGAGGTAGTAGCGGTGTTCATCTTGCGCCATCACGCGTTGCACCTCCTGGAGGTGGGACCACGACGACGAGCAGTTGTCAAGATGTGGAGAAGCAGCTCGTTTTGCTCGTAGCGGACGCAGGAGTTCTTGCAGACCAGCCTGCGTGTACTAGTGCTCTGGCAATCCAGCAATTCGACGAGTTCTCTCACGGCGCGCGTGGACGTCGAGGTCCGCTGTGCCCCACGCCCGCTGAAGTGCTGGAGCATTCGAGTGTCGGGCAGTTGTTCGCGAAACTCGTCTTGCCCTACAACAGCCCAGCGCCGGAGACCATGACTGGAGGAGAAGCGCACTTCAGCAGCGGAGATCTACTTCATGCGCGGAATAAAACTTCTGGTGCTTTATCTGCACAGCACGGAACCGCGTACAACTACCTTCAGGGCGGCGGGGCATCTTCAAACGCCGCAGAAGGGGTCGGACAGGACATGATCGGCTGTCGTTACGTGGTGACAAACCTGAAACGATATGGCGGAGACTACTTCGCCACGTTTTACCTTACGCGCGACAGTGGACTGGAGGAGCAGGTTGGAGCAAATATGTTCCCGCTGGCCAAGCCCAAGCAGGCTGTTACACGTGCGGCTGCGCCGGCGCCTGCACGGGACGACGCAGCACCGGAAATATTTGAGGACCATGAGCGAAATGATAGCGGTGTGCGTGTGCAACAATCTACTGCTATAGATCAGAAGTCCCAGGTGGACATCAACTGCTATAATCCGCAGCACGACCATGCGCGCATCGCCCGTGCGGCCGTTAGAGCGGCGATGGCGAGGACATGTCGTGGGTTTATCGAGCAGAAGTTGCTCGAACGGACGCTGTATGCTGTGCAAAAGTACCGTTCTCGTATCATGAATTGCAGTCACGCATGACAAATCTCACTCCTAAGATGGATCAGCATGAGAAATTCCACCTCTCTTCAACTTTAAGTTTGTATGTGGACGAATATGTTGCAAAAAAAAAATGTTGCATTTTATTCTAGTCAACGAGATGAGCGATGCTTTTGCTATGCATACGCTGCAACACATGGGACTTCTCTGGAAGCTGAACGGGAAAGTGGAAAATGAAAAACGCATGTTTCCTCCCCTCGTGGGCCGCCCCTGTCCTTATGACGTCGCGGCGGTACTGCTTGCAGTGGTAAAGCGCCGAGAGGAGGACCATATTCTGGACTGCTTTCTGCTGTCTCGCGGCGCTGCTCGGCCACCTTGTGGCGCAGTGGATTGCCTTGTTGGTCGGAACGCGGACACCACCGCGGGTAAAAAAAACTCGGAGGGCCTTCCTCTTGGGGAGGATTCATCGAATCATCTTCCAGCGCGATCCGCAGTTGATCCTAAAAATCCAGCTGCAACTTCTACGCATCTCCAAGCAGCAGGACAGGCTCCGGCGCCCCCACCACCGGCACCCGCGGCCCCACGATCTACTGCAGTTCTTGCCGAGCCGCCTCCTGTAGTGGCCGCTTTTTGTGCGCCGGCTGCGGGTGGAGGGGCTGCTCGTCCACCAGCATTTGTGTCGCAGTTTGCCGCTGGAGCTCCAAACGCTGGCACACTGCAGCGGGTTAATTTTTTTCAAACGCCTGCTACCGCTTCGAAGACAGCGGCACCAGCACCATCCCAGTTTTTTGGCACCAGCAGCTGCTGGGCCGCTGCGGCTCCACCACGTGGAGTGAAGCCATTGGTCACTACTTTTGCTCCGCCTCCAACGCGGACTACTACACAACCACAGCCACCTTCTGCGACTACCACAAAGGTGGACCCAGCCGGTTTTAGAAGTTTTGTTGGTCAACGACCTACGCTTGAAGATGCACCAGCTACGGGATCATCATTCGAAAGTAACGTGGCACATCAGCCGTCGTGTTTTAGTTTTGGATCGACCTCCACGTCTTTCAATAATACCTGCAAGTCTCCTTCCTTCCCCACTGCGTTTGGCGGCTGCACGAACCTCAAGAACCAAGGACCGATTTCATCTTTCGGAACGGCAGCGATGTCGTGGTCCAAGCCGAGCACCACTACTTCGCAATTTTTTGATGGGACAGGTTCAGTCATCTCAACATTTGGGAGTTTTAATAAAAGCCACCCCAACGCGAATGCCAAGAGCAAGAACAGCAATAAACTGATAGAGGGGCAGCACCAAGCGACAGTGTCGCTGTCCTCACGCGGACTTCTCGCAGATGAACAAACGCAAACCAGTACAACAACAGCTGCACAACTCCGGAGCGGCCCGTACGTGCTGCTACGCATAAGCGTCGACACATCAACGGCTGGATCCACAACGAAGGCTGATCATGGTGCTGCCGCGACCTCCGGTCATCTTGATCATGCTTTGTCCTCCAACCTTACTAAGAACACAACGTGTTCGTCCGTTGTTGAAAGCAAATTCAAGAAATTGGTCTATTGTGTTGACCGCGAAGTAGAAGAAGATCAAGATGGCAGGGCGGACGACTACACCACCAACGAAGTAGGTGCAGCTCCGGGCCGCGTCGCGGAGAAAACGGCACGACAGTCTCCCACTGCAGCTGCTGCACCAAAACCAATTGGCGGTGAGGACCCAGTGGATCTCTCAGATGAAGAGCAACGTGAAGCTAAATCCGCCAAGAAGCGCCGGAAAGTCGTGCTGAAGACGAAGCGCGGGGAGAATAAACCAGTGCCGGTCTGTTGGTGGCGAAACGTAAGCTTTGACTGGCTGGACGAGGTTTTATGCAGTGTAAAAGTATTGTACTGCGTTCTATCACACTTCCATTTCTTGAAGATTAAGAACAAGAATGCAATTGTTCATGCTGAATCAGATGCCGGCAATTCCATTCGATTTATTGTGCATGACTGTGACTAGAAGTACCGCTACCGGGCGTACAGGTGCGATACTTTTGCACTGGATAGGTTTTGGGCATCTACAATTTCCGCGCGGCTTTTTCGGAACTTCGCATCGCTAAATACGAGACCGACGAGAAAGATGTTGAGCATGTGTCTCACCTCCTCTTCCCAGCGGATGTGGTGCGAGAGGCGAAAACGTTTTTGCGAGAGAGGAACGTCCTCCCAAAATGAACGAATTTTGATGATAATAGAAGGAGTTAAGATACATTTTGCGTTTCATAATGAACGGAAACTGCAGAATTGTTTCATCGACTGGTTTCGCGTCGATGAATAAACCGCGTACAACAACCGTGCTTTGCAAGTAGTCTGAAGAATTCGAAATGAATAGAAAAAGAATCAGAACGGATGGAATAAAGGCAAAGGGCCCAACCACAAGGAGCCACTGAGCCACAGCGAGAAAAGTAATGAGCGCACCTCTTCTTCTTTGAAAGTAAAGGCCACTCGTTCTCGGTGTCGGTCGGTTCTTGCCAGTTGTAAGTTCCTCGAAGATGTTTTATCGTGTGTTTCGAAACAAAAGCGAAACTGTGACAGCTCTGGGGAAGAAGAAATCGCGAAGCGGCGGGTCGTGGGAAATAAAGTGTTTTTCTAGCTGAATGTTGCTCGTCTTGCTTTCGTAATTGTAGCCGGGGGCGGGTCAGGATCGTGATGACAAGGATCGTCTTTTTTGTGTCGTGATGACGAGCACTACTTATCGTAGCGTTCTCGGAGAAGGTGGTGATGGTATTGTATCAATCCGGGTTAGAGGTCTCAGTTCGTTTGACGAATATCCACGCGACGTGTGGCAGACGATTATAGTAGAATTGAGATGGTGAAGCAAAAGCAATAATATTCTGGCGCAACAAAAGTCGACCAGCAAAAATCGACAGGCAAAATAGATCTGCATCCGGATCTGCTGTGCGCCGATATCGGCCCAGCTATAGTTTTTTTGAAGAGCGTACGTCAGGTCTTGTTTATCATTGAGAACTATTCCCCTTGTATCCCGTTGAAAGATACTGATACTCACTTAGTTTTGATCTTCACGCTTTTGGAAGTGCCTTGCTGTGCTGTTGCTCGAGCTTGAAAGGTGGACCTCGACGGCGTTCATCAGACGTCACGCCGCCCGGGAAGGTAAAAATCACAACCACAAACTCGCGTGCTAAGTGTACTACTAGCCCTTCCCCTTCCCCGGTTTCTATCTCCTCCTCCTGTGCCCGATGTCGGCCGACGCAAAGGATGTGGACCAAGACGCGGAACCTGCCGTTGCGGAACAACAAGATGCGGAGAAATCAGAGTCCGGCCCGGAGTACGAGATGTTCGCCTCGCCCTTCATGTCGCAGAACGGCGGGGCCGCGGGTAGTAAGACCAAGGGCATGCTCGACCGGGTCGGGACCAAGTTGGACATTTTTGACGCACCACCACCACCGGCAGTGGGGGCAGCAGCTGCAGCTGGTGCGTCCTCCGCAGCTACAACTTCTACTGCCGATATGAATAACGATAACCTACTAGTTCCCGCACCACCTCCTCCCGCCCCAATCGCCAGCTCTGGCGTGCACGCTTCGGCCGCACCAATTGCCTCGTCTGAAAGAACTTCTCCTTCGGGGGCAAGCGCAAGTAGCAGCAGCGCAGCTGCACCGAGTGCTGCAGCTGGGATAAACAGGACGAAGACTGTCAGGATAGACGACGGAACTGGATCAACATTCCAAGGTGCTGGAAATATCATGGAAGACGACACCTATGGTAGCGTGCTCGCGGCGCCGGCGGAGGAGCCGGATCTCGTATCACTATCGCAAGCACCAGCGGACCCGATGATGAAAGGAGACGAAACAGGAGAAGCAGATAAACCAGCATCGTCTTCTACTTCCAGCGGAGGACCTCCTGCAGCGACAAACAGGAAAGGAGCTTCACTCGCCAGGAAGGGTAGCACTGCGGACAACAGTACTGGTCTCGAGACAGTGCCAGGACAGCCGACAGACGGACCAGCACAACCGCCAACTGGCCCCGACCATCAAGAGATGCTGGATGACGGTGACGAAGACCTGCTGATCCCGTCGGGGAGCGAATTAGAGCGCATGGAGCAGGAGCAAAAGCAGAAGGCCGAGGAGCGACGACGGTTGCAGCGGCAGCAAACGGCATTCGAGGGCACGGGCGTGGAAAACTTAAAGACCGTGGTGTCCATCTCCGACGCGCCAATCGACGTGCCCATCGAGGTCGCCGACGAGACGACGCTGCGCCGCTTGTCCGCGACCATCCGTGCGGACGAAGTATGACAGTGCAGAAGTCCCCCTCCCCCACCCCCTCATTTGTATAGCATAAAGATAAACGGCAATAAAAACACCACCATACAGAGAGCCTATGCATGACAAATTCATGCGCCTATTTTAGTACTGTTGGGGCTTCCGGAATCTGTCATGCAAACAGTGCCACAGGGAACGGGAAGCGAAGCGCGTGGATTTGGGGTTTTGCATGACAAATGAGGGGGAGGGGGAGTTGTGCACTGTCATACGAAGAGGCGGCGCTGCAGAAGGCAAAGGAGGAGGAGTCGAGGAAGGCGGCACTGGAGTTGAAAAAACAGAACGAAAGGGCCGCGGGGAAGAAAGGAACGAAGCATCAAAAACAAATCTCCGCGGAGGACCAAGAAAAGCGGAGGAGAGCGATAGCTGCGATTCACGACGATCCGGCCGTACAAAATTTACGCACGTTCTTGAAGAAGAGACACGGAAATATGGTGCGGGCATGGTACTAGTACAGGTTGTCTGTTTATTTTAATAAAGAGTTAATATTCCTAGAAGATTTTTTTTTTTTTCTACGAGGTTTTAGTTTTTTACGTATTTTTTTGTACAACTGAACTCCACCGAAACCGATGTTTGAGTTGTTTGTGGGTCGCACTCGACGTCGGACGCTCTCTGTCATCTACAATGGCTTGCATTGAAAATTAGGTACACCATAGACAAGGACGGCAACGGTGCCCTCTCCCAGTCTATGAATTGCAAAAGTATCGTACTAGTATAAATCGCATGACAAATTCCCTCCGCATGAAAAATGGAATTTGTAATGCAGATTTGACTTGGAAACAAGATTTGTAATGCAAGACTTGCATTAGCATTTATACGAATACGATACTTTTGCACAGGATACAGTCGGAGTTTTCCGAGCACTTGCGGCGCATCGGGTACTATGCAATGCAAAAGCATCGTACTAGCATAAATTGCATTACAAATTAGCCCAGCATTACAAATTAGATTTGTCATGCTGATTTACCTTGAGAAAGAGATTTGTAATGCATAAACGCAATTGCTACGAGTGCGATACTTTTGCGCAGGATAGGCATCCCGGGGCCCTGTTTACGCTGTGGAAGAAGCTGGATCTGGACCAGAACGGGCGAATAACGTTTGACACCTTCGAGCCGAAGGGCAGCGCTATGCTGACGGAATTCCGGGAAAAGGCCGAAGACGAGTTCGGGGACCTGCAGCGCTTCTTCCGCAGCTTGGATGCGGACAATAACGGTCGCATAGTCGATATGGCGTTCTTCTCAAATGTTACATTTTCAACTGTTACATGAATTTGTGACGCAAGAATGGCAAAAGCCAAAGGGGTGACCTTGCGCGTCTTGCGTGACAGTTTTGGCGCAGATTCACAGCCTGTTTGGCTCTTCCAAAATTTGTCATGCGAAGCAGCTTGGTCGTGTCAATTCTGATTGTAGTCCTGCATGACAAATCATCGAACAGTTGAGAATGTTGTAACATTTGAGAGCGCCATAGTCGAGAAGGAGTTTGTGGACGGGCTGGTGAAGAAACTGAAGTACTTCTTACATTATGTTCTTGATATTGTGAGTTTATCAAATGTAAAAATGTTTGGCTCTGGAAACTTGTGATGCTGGGTGGCGTCTCATGATAAGGCCACAAATGCTGGCTCAGCATGACAATCTTCTGAGCTTCTAGGTGTTGCCTATTCTGCATGATACACTGCGTTTCTGCATCACAGAAGAATGGAGGTCTTGGGTAACGTGCATGACAGATTTAAGAGTCAACATGCCAGACAAGCAAGACAAACATGCATTCTTCCAGACCCAGACATTTTTGCACTTGATAGAGTTCATCGGCTATGCGTTTGTTTCCAACTACCGTTGCTGTCTACCGCTCAAAGTGATGTGCTACTTTGAATCAAGTTCGGCGCATTTATGTGTGCGTTGTAGAGGTAGTAGATAGAAGTTTTGCGGCGTGGTAATTTCATTGAATTTGTGTGTCTTGTGCGTGTGTGCAGTTCTACTATTTTCTCTCCGCGTCATTTTGTGTGGTTTCGTTTTGAAGGTTAATTTTGTTTTTGAACTTCATTGTCCATCTCGCACGAGGACCTTGAAGAATTAAAATCAAACGCACCTCTAGGTACGGTGAGGGCCGTGCCCGGCAGCTGTATCAGTATCTGAACGTGAAGAAGGAGGAAGGCATCGTCCTCGCCGACGTGGACCCCCGCGTCCAGAAGGAGCTTCGCATGGGCCAGGGTCAAGTCACGCTGGAGATGCGGGTGGAAATGAAGAAGCAGGAGCAACTGGACCTGATCAAGCACGTACGGGAGAGGCAGGAGAAGAACTTGCTGCTCCAGCAGTCGAAAAAGTTTAGCCCCCTCGGCGCTTTCCGGAACTTTCTCCGCAAGAAATTCGGGTCCATTATCGTCGCGTGGATGCACTTATCCTGTGCAAAAGTGTCGCATTCGTATTGCAATCATGCATTGCAAATCATTTTCTCAAGGAAAATCAGCATTACAAATTTTATTTCTCATGCTGGGGAAATTAATGCATTTGTACGAGTACAGCGATACTTTTGCAATTCATACCATTTCGACAAGGACAACTCTGGGCGGATCAGTATGGGGTTCTCAAACGTTACATTCTCAACTGTTACATGAATTTGTCATGCAAAAGCACCATCATCACCCTCACGATTAAGCTGCTTCGCATGACAAATTTGCGAAGGGCTAAACCGCACCTAGATCTGTCCGGAATTTGTAATGCTACAGGTGTAACCTACTTCCCCCTTTCACTTTCCCCTTTCTTGCATCACAATTTCATGTAACAGTTGAGAATGTAACAGTTGAGAACGCCATAATCAGCTTCCGGGAATTCACGCGCGGGTGTCGGGAGGTCGGGTACTTTTTGAACCTACGGCAGCTGTGGGTGCAGTTCGACCAGGACCGGACCGGGTTTATCACGATCGACTTCCTGGATCCAGACGGCGACTTATCACAGTGCACAACTCCGACTTCCCTCTGCAGCTCCCCCTCGTTTGATGTCATGCAAATTTCCATAATCCATTTTCTGTCTTCCCTTTAGCACTGCTTCCATGACAGCACGTTCCAGAAGCCAAAACACCGCTAGATGAACAATCGGTCGCAAATTTGTCATGCAAAAGCCGCATTTATCCCAGCACTTGTGTTGGTCTTACGCCCTTCAAGTGAGCGGGACGAGGGGGACGAGCTGTGCACTGTCATACGACTCGAAAGTTCTCACCGCCTTCACCAGCGCGATTGTCGGGATCCCGGATAACAACGCAGCTACTGGTGTTGATGGTAATCAAGAAACGCATATGACAGTGCACAACGAACCCCCCCTCCCCCTTATTTGTCATGCAAAATCCCAAATCCAGTCGTTGCTCTGTGGCACTGTTTGCATGACAAAGTCCGAAAGCCCAAACAGTACTACAGCAGGTACAGAAATTTGTCATGCACACGCTCCAAGGTCGCTGGCGTTTGTATTGCTGCTCATGCAATACAAATGAGGGGGAGGGGGAGTTGTGCACTGTCATAACGCAGAAAGAGGAGTCACGTTTTCCGAACCAATTCGCCAATGCCAGACCCGCTACCGCACCCGGCGGCATGTTTTTCACGGGGAAGAATATCAAAAGTAAAAATGTCTGGGTCTGGAAACTTGTGATGCTGGGTGGCGTCTCATGATGAGGCTACAAATGCTGGCTCAGCATGACAAGTTTCTGAGCTCCTAGGTGTTGCCTACTCTGCATGACAAACTGCGCTTCTGCATCACAGAAAAGCGGAGCTCTTGGGTAACGTGCATGACAGATTTAAGAGTCATGCCAGACAAGCATAACAAACTTGCGTTCTTCCAGACCCAGACATTTTTACATTTGATAAAGAAACAGCAACAGCAAGAAGAAACTACAACAACATCTCCATCCAAACAACCCCAGAAATACCCGGATGTCTTCAAGGCGTGGAAGCTGTATTTCGTGAAGGATCAGTCGTACGGGCGGTTAGATGAGAAAACCTTCGTCAGACTCGCAACCGCCTTTCCGGGAATATGGAGTTCTCAAACGTTACGTTCTCAACTGTTACATGAAGTTGTGATGCAAAAATAGCAAGAGTGAAAGGGGGAACATTGCGCCTCTTGCAATACAGGTTTGGCACAGATTTAGATCCTGTTTAGCCCTTCGTAAATTTGTTATGTGAAGCAGCTAGATGGTTTAGATGCTGCTGAGAGTTTTGCATGACAAATTCTGGAACAGTTGAGGGTGTGACGTTTAAGAACGCCATAGGGAATCTCGGAGTTGCTGGCCTCCCGGGTCTTCAAGATTCTGGACTTATCAAATGCAAAAATATCTGGGTCTGGAAGATTCTGAGACTTGTCATGCATATTTTGCATGACCCAGGATCAGGATGTCTGTAATGCACGACCTAGCATCACTGATTTTTTTTAGAGGGCTTCCTGAAGCCTACTACGCATGACAAACGCCCTCCCCGCGTAGCACAAACTAGACTCCTCTTGCTGGTCACGCAATACAATTTTTTTTGGAGTCCAAAGTTAGCATCACAAGTTGATGTTCCAACCTTCCAGACCCAGACACTTTGCATTTGATAGGACTACGACAAGATCAATTTCATGACCCGGGAGAAGTTCCACATGCTGGATTTGTTATGAACTGCAAAGGTATCGCACTCGTAGTCGTACAAATGCATTACAAATTTCCCCAGCATGAGAAATGAAATTTGTAATGCTGCTTCACCTCAAGAAAAAGATTTGCCATGCATGAATTGCAATACGAGTACGATACTTCTGCACAGGATATTTGTACCACTACAACAAAACCGACGAGCAGCTGCGACAGGAGCAGCTCGCCAAGGCGGCAGCCGCGGGAGACCAGATATCAAATGTAAAAATGTCTGGGTCTGGAAACTTGTGATGCTGGGTGGCGTCTCATGGTGAGGCTACAAATGCTGGCTCAGCATGACAAGTCTCTGAGTTCCTAGGTGTTGCCTATTCTGCATGACAAACTGCTTTTCTGCATCACAGAAAAACGGAGCTCTTGGGTAACGTGCATGACAGATTTAAGAGTCATGCCAGACAAGCATGACAAAAATGAATTCTTCCAGACCCAGACACTTTTACAGTTGATACCAGAAGTTGAAGTCCGCGCAAAATTTGATCCACGCCAAGGGGCAAACCACTTTGGAGATCGCCCGAAGGAAAAGGCAGCGCGCGATGGAGCAGCAGGCCGAGGTGGTGAAGCTGTACAACGACTTTAAAGCGGCCTTACTAGCCAGGTTCGGGAACATGGTCCGTGCGTGGCAATTTTTGGACAAAGACAAGTCCGGCCGAGTCTCCTACACGGAATTTGCGAAAGCGTGTCTGGACATGGGCTTCCGGGGCAGGTTGAAGGAGCTGTTCCGGTACATCGACGAGGATAACACGGGCATGGTCAGCTTCCAAGAGTTCGCGCCCGATATTTTCGAGGCTTTCGAGGAGTGGTTCGGCTATCTGCGGTACGTCACGGACGACGAAAGGGCGTCGACCGGGTTCAAGTCGGTGTTTGGATCCAACGTGAAAAATATCACGAGACAGGAATTCCTGACCGGCTGCTCGCACCTGGGGTACACGGAGCAGGCAAAGCTTTGCGACCCGATCACGCTGTTCGAGTGGCTCGATACGGACAACGGCGGCAGCTTGAACTTCGAGACGGAGATATCAAAAGGAAAAATCCCCCCTCCCCATATCGAAACCGAAATATGTGATGCTGTATTTGAGTACACAAATCGACTTGTATTGTTAGAAGGCCTAGAGACGCCGCTGCGGCCTTAATTGCAGCCGATTTGTCATGCTGCTTCCCATTTCCAGTTGCCTCCTGTCATGCTGAAGTTGCAAGGCCTTCCTACGCCGCCCAGCACTACAGTCTGCTTCTTTTGCATTCTAGCAACATGACACCATGATACGTGGTCACAAATCACGCTACACAAATCTCCGCTCCAGTATCTATGGGGAGGGGGGATTTTTCATTTTGATAGGAGATCGCCTGGCTGGAGAAGCAGCAGGTGGTCAAGTCCTTCTCCGATTATTCAGGAAAAAAGACCCGTCCCCACCCAATGCCAATTTGTCATGCAAAACATGTATAAAAATAAACTAAAGTCCCGTGTTTGTCCTGCACGGACATGATGATGATGATGATGATGATGATGATGATGCAAAAAATGGATGGGCGGCATGGTTCTTTTTTCGAGGGATACCGATCTCCAGGAGGAGCGGGGGCAGTACCGAATTTCTGGCCGGTACAAACTGCCCACCGGAAACAGCATGCTGTGGCAGCAGTTGAAGTGGCGGGAGAGGAGGTTAGCGATGAGCATGGGGTTATCCAGTACAAATATGTCTAGGTCTGGGAGGACGCGAACTTGTCATGCTAAGTCTGGATCGTACAAAAAGTTGTGTTGCATGACTACCAAAATAAGCTGTTCACCGTTGAACAAGTTTCGTGGCAGCTTGTCATGCAGGACAGGCATAATAGCGACGTCGCAGAACCTGTCGTGCTAGGACCTGCATTCCAAACCTCACCCGGCATGGAGAATATGCATGAGAAGTTTGCACTCTTCCAGACCCAGTAGACATATTTGCATTCGATAGGGGTTCGAGCCGCCACCGCACGGGATCGGGCAGTTGCCGCAGAACCCGTATCCTGTGCAAAAGTATCGTACTCGTATTGCAATCATGCATTACAAATCTTTTCCCTAAGGTAAATCAGCATTACAAATTGCATTTCTCATGCTCCTGAGGAAATTTGTAATGCATTTATACGAGTACGATGCTTTTCCGCTGCATAACCCGAAGTTTTTCACGACACTCGTCACTATGGAGAAGAACATCTCAGTGATCTAAGTACCTCCCGATTGCTGCTAGTAGTCCTAAGGAATAATAAAATAAAAAGGCAGTCCGTCATGCGGATTCGCCTGTAGAGCTTTATTTCTCGTCGTGGTGCAAAAGCAAAGCGTCTACTTAAGCGAGATGCGCCAAAAATCATTCCAGACCGCAAAGAAATGAGTGACTTTTGGTGTGCTTTTTATTTGCATAACAAAACAGAGGGAGATAGCAAATCCGCATGACAGCTTGTGACTTATTTTCTTCGGGGTAACAGCAGTCGCTAAGATCACTCATTTGCCCACTATAGTCAAAGAAGAGAAGGACACGAAGGAGAAAAAACCTAAGGAGGACGACGATAGACCCAAAACCACGATGTCCCGACCGGGCTCCGCTCCCGCAGGGCTGGTCAGTTTGCGAGCTTTACGGCAGGAGCAGAAGAGACGGGAAAAACAGCACGAGGAGGATATGAAGTGCAAAAGTATCGTATTAGTAGAAATTGCTTTTATGCATCACAAATCTTTTTCCTAAGGCAAATCCGCATTACAAATTCCATTTGTAATGCTGAGCAAATTTGTAATGCAATTTATACTAGTTTAGTACGATACTTTTTCAGTGCATAGAGGAGGTGCGATGGCAAAACCAGCTCTTCGACCGGGTGGAAAGCTATCCCCTGAAAATTAACCATCCCCATTCACTTTTTGCATGACAAACACAGAGACTGCTACATGTTTTGCATGACAAACTGGATGGGGATGGTTAATTTTCAGGGGATAAAAGCATGACGCCACTAGAGCTCAAGGAAGTCTATGCATTGCAAATATCGGTAAATCCATCTGGGTCCTCTGGAAATAACTTGTCATGTCAAAAATCTATGTCTATCATTGAGTGTCTGGATCTTCATGGTCTTCAGCAGCCTCTGCCTCCGCGGAGTAGACACACATGATACAGGACGAGTTCTTGAGTGGTCTTTTCCGCGGTAACTCGCGTCGACAGAGAAGTGCTCCTACAACTAGAAAGGTTTTCTAAGTTTGATGATGTTGCTGTATCATCGCCACATGCAAGAACATGACAGGTTTTTTTTGTCTTGTCAGCCTAGCATGACAGGAGATCCTCGATTCTCCTTACTTCCAGACTTGGATATTAGCGTATTTGCATTTGATAAAGCTGTCGACCGCGCAACTACATTGCCCACGGTCAGTTGGACACTGGACGGAGAGCGGGCGGTGATAAGGTATGATGATGATCTCTATCACCATCTCGTATCTACAATATTTCTATTTGACAAATGCGATCATGTTGTTGTTACAGCTGAAACGTGGTTGATGCTTTTTTTTAGACCTTCGTCCCATAGAAGTTCTTTGGACGAGCACGAGGTCGTACATCTTCTCTATCGCTGGCTTGTTGCATGAAGAGCAGATGGAACTCCCTCTGGTGCTGCTGGAATATAGTAGGTCCGAATAAAGCTGCACTGGTGTGAAAAAAAATAGAGTATACTTCTGGTTCTGTCTACTAATATCAAAATTAAACTGCCAACTATACAACAGGAAAACGCGGATACGCCCGTCTACGGCGATTGAGGAGAAAGCGGCCCTGGTTGCCCGGGAGGAGAGGAGGTTAGCCCGGCTGTACACGACGCCGCCGCCCGTTCCGGGAGCGGCCAAATTGATGGGCTTCGATGCGGTTGCGAAAAAAACGAAGGGGGCGTCGATTCTGATATTGAGAGGAAAAATCCCCCCTCCCCATATTGAAAACGCATTCGTCTGAAAATTTGTGATGCAGATTTGAGGTCACAAATCCTGTCTGTCTTGCCAGAAGGCAAAGCCAGAGAGTCCGCCGCATTATGCCGGCGGTTTGTGATGCTGCTGGGCTTACAGAGCCGACGTCTGTCATGCTAGTCCCCTATGTCAAAACCTCTCGACCCAGGCTTGGCATATGCCTGCAGTGCTCTCCAGCAAGACAGACCTGATTTGTGTGCGCAAATTCAGCATCAGAAACTTCGTTTCGATATGGGGAGGGGGGATCTTTCCTTTTGATATCTGAAGAAGAAGTTGGGCTCGTAAAAATCCTGGGTCATTCTTCGTGATCGTACAGAGGAAGAGGTGGAGGTGGAGGTCGTTCCCTTTCCGCAAATGCAAGTGGTCCACGAAATGTCTTTACTGGACAACTTTTCATCAAATCATCATACACTAGCACAGCAGGCCTTGTCTGCCACGTGCCTGTAGTTGCAACATGTTCGTTAGAAATCGAAAGACGCAATCGCAAATATAAATGAAAATGAGTCGAGAGATAAAATCAACCGCTAGAGAAAAATGTAGTTTTTTGAGCTGCTTTCTATGTAAAACAACCACTTTTGCTTTTCATCGTCTTCGTCGTGGTCGTCTTATTCTTACACTATCGCTAGAGCTGGAGTGTACCTCTACTACAGTATCAGATTGAATTTTCTTGAATGTTACTTGTCATAGTAGTTGGCGTTGGCCCTGTTCTGGTACTAGAGCAGACAACGAAATCGAGCATCTTTACTAATATACAACTTAGATGCAAAATGATGAAAATTATACTGCAAAGATTGGTTAAAATCATGTAACAACGTCTGTTGCCGGCCGATTCCGGTTTTGTTTGAAATATGTAAAGCTTGATGCTGCTTTGCTATTCTTGATACATACATTGAAAAGTCAAAGTGTGCATTAGCAATGCAAATTCTGTCGTGCTCGTGTCGGACCAAGATGAATGGTACTTCAGTTCTTGTGGAGCTCTGAACTACGTACAAAGTTGTGAGCTGATGTACCAAATTGTCGTCGAATGCTTCTCTTCCGTAGTGACCGTCGTCGAGGAAGTCAGAAGAAAAAGATTGTGTCGAGAGACTGAGACAGCAGGGTCAACATGTTCCTGCCACGTTAAGTAGAATAAAAACAGCGCTCGAGGCCGTTTTCGTATTCGTTGCATTACGTCTTGAACCAAATGCTGCTACAATTATCTGGGGCACAACTAGGTGAAGGTTTCTGCAGCACAAACGTTTCATGAAGACTCGTTGTGAGAATGCTAGCTCCTCCACCGCATCTGGTGCACGAGCTCGCAGCCTAGCACGAGCTCGCAGCCAGCCGCATAGGGGCGCCTAGCACGAGCTCGCAGCTGGTGCAAAAGTCTCTTCGCATAGACGCCCGCCACGTGGCGGAAGACATTGAGCGAGACGCAGCCTGCTTCCCGCAGGGAGGTAGACACACCGGCCCCGGCTTCCTGGGTGCGGGTCTCAACGCAGTTAGGTTGGCCAGCAGCTAGCTAGCTACCGCGCGCACCCCTCAGCGCTCGCAAGCACCAGGCGCAACGGCGCAGCCCTGAGGCGGAGGTGGCGCGTCAGAGCACGCGGCCACTGCAGCAATAGGGACGCACGCCAAGCGCAGGCGCTGACGGCACGAAGGGCCGCGACTGCCGAGAACCAACAAGAGGAAGCCGGGAGCTGCCCCAGTTCTTCGCCCGCGTGGCTGGACTGCTGTGTGTGGTGGCACCGGCTTCGCCGGGGGACCCGTTATCTTTAGTAGCTTGTCTTCTCTCTGTCTTCCGCATCGCGCGGGCCTTGTGAGGAATGCGAGCCCAGACGGGAGAGCATTGCGGCGCCCCCCCTCTTCTGTCTGAGACGCTGGGCAGACGAGGAGGGCGCAAAGCATCCGCGGAAGCGCAGGATGCCCCCCGACCGCATCGCCTACAGGCTAGTAGCTTGTGACCGATGTGCGCCGGCACTTCGCGGCAAAATCGAGCAACACGGCGCCAGCAGCGAGAATCGCCTTGATGTGGCCGCCAGGAACAAGGAATAGAGATTGCCGGAGCGTTTAAGTACGCCCGCCCCCCTAGGGGTCGCATAGGCTCCTCCCGGCTTCGATGTTCACCTCTTGCGCTGTTGGCCGGGCCTAGCCAGCCCCATCGCGAACACAGAGGGTAGCTTCACACCCTTGCTCGTCCGTACAAATCGTTTGGGTGGATCGCTTTCCCGGTGTCACGATCAAAAATCGAGCGGCACGCACCCCAGACACAGGGCAAAGTGCATTGTATGTATGTATGTATGTTTCATGAAGACTCGTTGTGAGAATGCTAGCTCCTCCACCGCATCAAAGCAAGTCGTGTCGTCGTCACCTGTACAGAATAAACCGAAACGGAAACTCCAATTGCGCTTGAATGAGATAAAATTCGTCACTACACTGTTGACTCGCAGTTTCTTTTTTTCTTCTGACTGGGGAGTACTACTGTCAAAGGAAAACAAATGACAATGACTTACGTTTGAAAATAAAAAGAACTAATGGTAATGGACTCGACGCTGACGAGGTCCACCTCCGCGTCGCACCTGGCGACCACGAGAAAGCCGAAGTTGAATGCAACCGGTATTCGTTTTTTTTTTTTGTCACATGCATCAGCAATAGAAAATAGGAATTGTATTGCGAAGAAGTGGTTTGTAATTATAAAAAACTCTTGGTAACGACAACGAGAACGACAAGAGCAGGCGCTCTCATGCATTTTACGAAAACCGAACAAAATCAAATCAGCGATACCAAACCTGCCGGGAACGTCGCAATTGTCCACATCCATCGGCAAAAAGCACCTCCCAAGACAAAACTCCCGGTCCATCATCGGCGGATGCAGAATCGCGCGGAATAGAGAAAGGTACTTAATATTGAGTTCTTGCAGCTTTTAATTGATGCACAAGCTTGCCTGACTCGCTCCTACATGGCCACGCATGACAAGGAATAGTGGGCAAATAAGAAAGTATGAAAACAAAAAACAAACTGCCAGGTTCGAAGCCGCACAATCGAAATTTATTATCCGGGCACGACCAAAGAAAACATTCGAATTCCGGCAGAGCAGCTTGCCGAGCAGCACCACGAGAGGACAAGTGTGCCAGCAGACAAGTCTGACTCTTGACGAACTGCCCACTTGGGAAGTGCTGGAGCGACATTTGCTGCAGTTCTACGCATACGGAAAGGACGCTATTGGTATTTGTGGTGTGTTTTTTGCATATCCATATTCCTTAATATGCGCGAGCGCGTCTTTAGTGCATGACAACATCTTCCTTTTTTTGTTTCTTGTGCGTGTGAGAATCTATCACAAAAAAATCATTTTCAGCTGTAACAAACGGTGTCGGCGAAGACTTCGGATTCCGCGACGGGAACAAGCGGATTAGAATCTACATCTGCGAGGACAAGTTCACCGAGGAGTACAACTACGAGCGGCTCGGGATGCCGCACAATATGGCGCTAGCACCCGCGAACTCGGCAATGGACGCTGCACCGTTTTCGGCTGATGAGAGGACTCTCGCGAGGAAGACCATTTTGCCGTCCAAGCCGGATGAAAGGACCACGAACGAAAAGCTGTACTACGAGATGAATATGCTGAATGGCGGAGGAAACGTAAAAATGCTGTCTTCTTTTATTTGGTTCTTTCCACCTACGTTTTGTATTCTGATGATTTTGATGGCTTGCATGCAGGTGTAGCGTATGCAAACAGCCTTTGATCAAAGAAAAGTAACACTGGAAACATAATCAGATGAAATATATGATCGAAACTCGAGCTGTATCTGTAACTGTCATCTGCACCTTTCGGGACTGTGACTATAGACATATCTGCATTTTTCGATAGGTGACCACCACGCGCGGGTCGTTCAGTGTGAGCCGCGAGACAAACAAGCCCAAAGCCGCGACGATGTTTCATCCCGCGCATGATGATCCGGGAGCGTGTCTATCGCAGTGTGGCTGCCGGCGCAAGCGTTTTTATCGCTGCATCACGAAGACCATCGTGTTGTTCTGTTGGCTGTTTTTTACCGACTGTTCTTTTATCTTCTTCCCCGCTGGCGCAGCTGCTCGCCGAACAACTCTGCCAGAGCAACTACAGGACGATCTGGTCGACAAGCCGGACCAGCAGCTACATCAGGAGATGAGCGATACGTCCGCAGCTTCAGCGCTGACAACTCTCCACCCTGGGTCGTTCCTGAACAGAACGACAGAAGAACATGAGCAACTACCAGCAGTTGTCGGCGTCGTTACTGTTGAGCACGACGGGTCGTTCTCTTCTCTCCTTGAGAAAATATGACAGTGCACAACTCCCCCTCCCCCTCATTTGTCATGCAAAATATTACCCAACCCACCCTCTGTCTCTTGGCACTGTTTGCATGATAAGTTCTGGTAGCCCGCCAAATAGCACTACACTCGTCCAGTGCAAATTTGTCATGCAAAACCGGCACTCGTACTGATGCTTGTATTGCCGTTCATGCTATACAAATGAGGGGGAGGGGGAGTTGTGCACTGGCAGAGAAAAATTATGAGGAGGATGCCGACACCGACGTTTCGTCCGTGCTCGAGATGTTGAACTACAATGGTGAAGACGCAGACGCGGACAACTTGCTGGACCACGACCGGGAAGAAATGATGCCGTTGGCGATCATGAACCACGAGCCGGATGGCGCCAAGGAGACCGACCTCCCGCCGAGGGGACCACGAGGGGACGGTGGACGGCAAATTTTTACAACTTTTAACGAGACAGCGAGTCTGTTGGAAAAATTTGGGACATCGACGTCGACGGGGACTTCCACAGCGAGGATTTTTCTGCACCACCAGCAAGAGGAGCTTGAAGCGACTTCCGTAGTGCGGGTGGGGGAGATCGGGATCACGTCATTTTTGGGGGATTTGCAATCGAAAATGGAGACGGCATGCACGGAGACGATCAAACACTTGATGTCCTCCGTCGCAGCGTACTTTATTCCACTAGAGCAAGTGGAAAAGTGGAAAAATGCCGTCGTGCAGGATCTAAAACAAAACCTGGCCACCCTCCTGGCCACGGCGGCCGAGATCGTCCTGCAGTTTGTGCCCGGGCTCGCGACCGTGTTGGACAGGCTGCTCTACTGGGGCTTCGGCACAGCCCTCGCTAAGATGGCGGAACCGGTGCTGAACAAAATCGTTGGCGTGTTCCGCGAAAAGGTGCTGCCTGCGTTCGCCACAGAGGCAACGACACTCCTCCTCCACGAGGCCATGTACATCATTAGCCATCAGTTGCGTAACTATTTGGTGTGGGGCAACGAGGAGAAGCAGACGGAGCATGATGGCGGGAAAGCGAAAGCAGAAGACAAGCACCCTGAATTCAGGCGGTCAGACGCGCTCAACGCGGACCAGCTGGAACAAGGAATCACGAGCCATCTATTGACGCGGCAAAAAGCGCTCGAGGCGGAGCAGCTGGAGGCACACGAGACCGTCCAGAGCCATACGAAATCGAGGCTCTTTCCCGAATTCCGCCGTGTCTTGCCTGACTTCCACATCGCGCCGATGGGTAAAAAGATGCAGAAGATGTTGGATTCGTTCAAAAACGGCGTCAACGGAGTTGCGAAGAAAGCTAACCACGCCATGGAACTTGCGAAGACGACTCTAGAGAAGGTGAAGAACAAGCTGAAAAAATTGTGGCAGCATGTGGCACACCTGCTGCTCCAGTCGGTATTTGTGACGAAAGCAGTTGAGTTCCTGTCTCTTTTCTTTTTTCAACACCTGGTTCAAAAGCTGGTCAGCCGGCTCGGCGACGTGTTGTACAGCGTCCTTAGTGGTGTGATCCCCGGCATTCCGATAGAGAGCATCGTGGATCCCTTTCTGGTCGGTGTGGTTCCGATCCTCTCTGCAAAGCTCCTTTCCTTTTTCAAATCGAAGACGGCCGGAGCTCTGGAACGCGTCTTCGGGTTCGCAAGAAAAAAAGAATCAATCGGAGAGGAGAGTACAAAGGACGGGAGGCGCCATTTGCCACAGACACTGGACAAGCACCTGCACGAGAAACACAACGAAAAAAAGAAGCATCACGAAAGGCACCACAAGCACAAGGGAGAGAAGGAGGCGTCGTCTACACTCGAGAAAAACCATCCCGTTGACGAGCTCAAAAGTTTAGGAGAGGAATTGCGCAAGATCACCATTGGAGAAGGACAAGGATCACAAGGAGTTTTCGATCTGCTGCGCGACGGCCTCCGCGCTGTGCTCAGTAAGGTGGACTTGGGGAAAGTAAGCTCCATCGAAAACGTAGCCCACGTTGGAAATGGGTTGCTCCACGCCGGGCGGGGTGCGCTCCGCGACGCACGCGGCGCAATCTCCGCCCTAAAGGCAGGGGCGAGGTATGCGTTGAACGAGAAGGGGGAGGGCTCGGGCAACCCAAGAAACCCGCTGCAGCAGGAGGATGGAAAAAAGCAGGCCGACGAGGTGGAAGACAGCCTTGTCGCGGAGATGGTCACGGGCTTCGACAAACATCCAGCTCAAGCAGGATCAAGCGCATTAGAAGTCCCATTCCGGGAAGATCAAATCGAGATGGATGATGTGGATGTGGTCCCCTCTGGTCGCTGGCGCAGCGGAAGCGAGCGATCGACCTATGGATGGTCCGCTCTGCAGCGAGAGCAAGACTCCAATCCGCGGCCGATGGCAGAGCGTGGAAAGAAGATTTGGCTACTGGCGGCCGGTGAAGATGCAGACGGCCAGCAACCTGTGGCGGCAAGCTCTTTCGACACGAATGACGCTTGGCAGCGCTTTTTGCATCAAGGGCCGCAGGAGGGCAAACGAATCGACGAAGGCAGCCCTGCGTCGTTCTCCATATCATCGACTACTAGCCCAGCGCTACCACAACTGCGACGGCAAGTTCCCGCTACGCAGTCGAAAAAGCTGAGCCTGATCGAGTTTCTGGCCCCGAAATACTACAAGCAAACCAAAGCGGCCGCTTTGCAGGACCGCTTCTCGTTCCTGCAGAAACGCCACCTCCGCCTGGCCCAGTCCTCGCACCAGGACGACGCCTTTTTGGGACATGTAGCCGATGTGTTTCACAAGGGGTTGACGCATATGGGCGGCGCGTTGGAAAAAATGAAGGACAAGGCGAAGGAGGTTGTGCTTCGCTCGGGCGGGGCCGTGTTGTACGATCTGGCAGAAACCAATCTGGGAGGATTAAAGAGCGTGCTGGCCGACAGCATCGCGGCGCCGCTGGCGAGACTGGCGGCCACGACGCTGGCCGCACCACCTCTCCTTGGTCCGGCCCGGCTGGTGTTCTCGTTGGTCTCCGAGAGCATGTTGCAGACGGAGGCGATTCGCGACAAGCTGGCTGCGGGGCTGGTTCCCATTGTCGAAGGCGTTGCCAACAAGCTCCTCGAGAGCCTGAACTTCGCCGGGATTTTCGAGGGCCTCCGGGCTAGCCTTTGTATTTGGTTTGACGAGAAAATGACGGACCTGCTGCATAAGGTGCTGAAGGGGTGGAAAAGCAAAAAAGAGGGTAGCGCGGGTGGGGAAGGAAAAATCGACCATCTCAAGGGCCACCACGAGAAAACAAACTCAAAAAATCATGGCCAGCACCAGCAAGGCCAAGGGCATCAAAATCATGCAGCTGCACATAAAACTAAAAAAAGTGAAGGGAGAGGAGCCTCGTCCACCTCGTTTACGCAAAAAGCAGGCCCTACCGACATGCGGTTGCGCCCGAACAACTTCCCTCGCTACGCGCTGCCTTCACCACGAGATGCAGGGCAGCAGAGGGCGCAGCGCGGAACAGGTGATGACAGCCAAGAAGAGCAGGGCTTGGGTCCGTACCTCCTAGAAGCCCCTGCGAAAACTGCCTCCACCGCCCCCGGTGCAGCGCTGGTGCAGCTGGCGGAGCAGCAGCAGCGCGAGGGACTACGCCTTGCTATTATCGCGAGAAAAATTCGTCTCAGCCTTAACTTGTTGTAGTGCGCAACCTCCTCCTTGAGATAGTTTTTTGTCATGATGCTCGACCACATGCAACAAGAGAGTCGTGTTGCGTATGTGTTTTTTCTTGCTGTGTCTGATGCGTCACAGGTTTTCCGCGTCATGCTCAGCAAGTTTAGTACTGCTGAGTCTGCAAAGGTTTGAGACCGAGACAGGTTCTTCTTTCGATACCTGCAAAGGCGTCGCACGTTTTGGATCTCCTAGCCGATGCGAAAGAGTCGCTGTTCGAGGCGAAGACGACGCTTGCGACGGCATTCGCTAACGGGCTTTCGGAAATAAAGGACACACTCCACAACGTCGTTGCGGGGGTTTCGATATCAAATATAATGTCTGGGTCTGGAAATATAGGGCAACTTGTCATGGTAGATCTGGATGGTGACAAAATTTGTGTTGCATTGCATCACCAAAAGCTGTCCGCTTTTGAACATCAAATTGAGACGCAGTTTGTTTCCCATGCAGGAGCAGACAGAGGCATGATAGAGACCTCACATAATGTGTCATGCTAGGTCCTGCATTCCAGGCCTCACGGGTCTTCATGGAAAACCTGCATTACAAGTCTCGCACTCTTCCTGGCCCATACATTTTTGCACAGGATAGTGGAAATCGATCAAGGTTTTTCTCACGTCTTCCGCCGTCGAGGGGCTGTTGATCATGTTGGCCACCGCTGCGGGGAAAGTGCTGAGTCAGGTGGTGGCCCTGATTCCCTTCATCCGGGAAACGCCCCTCCCCGTGCTTTTCAGCGTGGAAATTGCGCCGGTGCTAGTGCTGCTGTTCCACCTGAATGTCTTTCCCATGGCAGGCCCGGACGCCTTACTAGACCTAGATGGTGCCCCGGCACTTCCAGGCGATGAAACGTCGCGAAAGACGAAAATTTCTGTGCGAGATTGGATCCAAGCGAAGGTCACTAAGTTGGTAGACGCGGTCGAGGGCAAGGTCGGGGAGGCGGTAACGGAGGCCATCAACGGGGCCGTCGGCAGTCTGGGAGGGGATGCGGTTTCAGTTTCTCGCCACGTACAACAAGCTCTTGACACGCTGTTTCATCACGGGAAGGACCACCACCAGCAACATCATCATCAAACGAAGCCCGCCCCGGCCCACGCCCGGGCCGCAAAACCAGGAGCAGGCACGGGAAGCGACGAAGACTACGCCACGATTCCGGATGAAGGACTTCGTCAGCCAATCGCGACGATGATGGCCAGCAACAATAAGCAGCAAGCGAAAAAACACGCCCATTATTTTGATGTTCCGTGAGAAAAACAAAAAAAAACGCGGACTAAGACTTATTTCGCGAATGGTAAGCAACCTACCGACGGCCCACTTCCCGAGCCCGGGCGTCAGAGTCGTGCCTTTGAGTCGCCATTTTGAGCTCTTTCTTGAGAAAAACAGATCTGGTAGACCGAATAGGATTTGTTGCAAAAAGAGTCTAAATAAAGGTGAAAGTTAAAGTTTACTTATACTAAAAAAGCATGTAATAAATGAATACGCACGCAGATGACGCACAGAGTATTTTAATTGAAGTACAATATAGTTAGGGGAAGACTTGTTCTACTACAGAAGAGTCTACAGAAGGCAGCAGATACCTTCTGAAGGTTGAAAAAACAGGCCCACAAAAAAAGCTTAACACTTCAAGCAGATGTCGCTGCTGTTTGCAAAAAGTAATTAATTTTGAAAAAATCTTCAGTAGGGCTAGGAGTCGATCTACTGTTGAACGTAGATGAGACCTACTCCTACAGAAGAAAGTCATTTTTTTTTCTTCAGTGGTAGAAAAAAAAGTGGCCTCAAGAAATTTCTTCTGAAAGTTTTCAACCTTCAGAAACTGAAAACGACTACTTTACCTACTGTAGAAATTTGCCACAAAAGCCGACCTCTTTGCTTCAAAAATGGCAAAAAGTCAAGTTTTTTGGACAACGCTTCTGAAGGTTTTGAGTCTTCTGAAGGCCACTCTACTGAAGAATGACTAAATAAGTCGTCCATGTCCAACCAAAACGCAAAAATCTGCAGTAGACCCTTCTGCAGAAATTTTCTACTGAAGGCGCCTACTGTAAAATGAAAAAATCTACTTCAGTAGAGCGAGAGCCTACAGAAGCTTTCGCCTTTTTACTCGGATGCGCTATAATATCTACTGCAGGAACCTACAGTAGATTTTGATTTGGCCTTTTTTATATCTGTAGACGCTACACTTCAGCGCGATGCGCCGGCCAACCAGCGCTTTTCAAACTCAGACCAAGAAATACACGCTATCGCATTCAATTGCGAAAGAGGCGCAGCTATCGCTGCAAAATTTGCTGCTATGCATGATGAAAATAGATTTACTGCCGGCTCCAAAGTTTGCCGCTTGCGGCCGGTGAGCTCTGAAGGAGCGAGGCATGGTTTTCCCCACGGCTGGTACTTGCATAAATGAACATAAAGCATTTAACTTCTGCTGCGAAATTCAAGTTGTTTTCGACATCAAACCCACCTAAGAACACAAGAATTCACTGGTACAAATATACGCATTCTGTATGATACAACGCAAATAAACCAAAAGAAAAAACGTTTCTGTTTCACCTTTTCGTAGGTTTTATAAAATTGTATAGGATTATTTCAAGAACACCTCGACCTCCCAAAACAAACATAGCAGAGTGAGCGCGACCGAGAGCACATTCCTCTCTTCGACTTACTAGAAGCAGCATTTGATTCAAAGATAATTCCAGACCGTCCAGACGGACCGCATGACTTTCGCACTGGAGCATATTTATGTAGACGCTTGCAGCTAAGCCTAAGGCTACAACCAGTACCACGTCCGCTATTTCCAAAACAGAAAACTCACACAGACAGGAAAGCGAAAGAAAGTCAGTTAGTATTACATCTTCTGACTAAGTACATCAAGAATCATTCATGCGGCGACACAATTGAACGCAGCACGACGAACAAATAAATGCAAATCCAAATGCTCTATGAAATTAATACTGCAACTAACAAGTTGTAGGACAACGACAACAAGGTGAAGAACATGAACAATTCCAGGGAAATAAGAAATGTACATACAACCACCTCGCGTGCCGACCCAATTTCCCAATTTCTTCAACAAGTAACGCGCAAGAACATCAACTTCAACATTGCGACCAGCTGTAATAAATATCAAGCAGGTCCTCTGACGTCCTCGCATAGGAGTAGGACAGGGTGTCAGCATAGGACACTACACTTGTCTTCGTGTTCCTGCTGATCAACATCTTCAACAAAACGATCATCCACATCCTCCGATTTTCATAGTCGAGATACTTAGAGAACTACACGGGTAATACAGCTGCATCAAAGTAGCAGCTCCCGCCCGGAGCCGGACGGGGGCAAGAAGCTTCAGATGCTGCTACAGCATAAGTAACTCTATCGATCCATCGCACACCTCTAATCTATGGTCCTCACCCTGATCGAGATCCTGACGACGTCTTCCAAGTCAGATCCATGACGCAGAGGAAGTCTCTTCCAGGGCTAGTGCCCCTTGAGTTTTGATCAACAAGGAGGTATCAACCATGTATTGCGCTTTGATCTAAAGTAGAAGTAGTTGTTGTCCACCTCCAAAATCATGATGAAGTAGAAGCCGCTTTTGTTTCAATGCCGGTATTAACAAGATGTGGTGGTCTCCGAAGTCCACTACTACTACATTTCGGAATAGTAAGTTGTAAAAAAATCGACCGAGCCAGGGATTGAAATCATCAAGATCTCTTATGATCGACCGAGTGGCTCGGTGTCGGTCGTGGACTCGTGAAGCGCAAATACTTCCGGTGCGCATCCCCCCTGAAAATTATATATATGGCTTGAATTCCGCTACAGTTACTAGTACCCTGAGATTAAATCATGAGCAGCTTCCCCCTCGACACCGGAGCGGCCCCGAGCAGCACCGCACGCCGCCCCCGCGTCCTCTGCCTCCACGGGAACCGGCAAACTGCCTCGATTTTTGAAGAACGGATAAAGCCCTTGAAGCGTCACGCAGACCTCTTTTTTCTGGAGGGCGACTTCGAGTGGAAAACGGCTCCTACTTCTACTAGTAGCGAGCGGAAAGTAGAACAACAACTCCACCTTCAGCAAAGCGGCGGGTCTTCTGAAGCAGCAGAACAAGTAGATGACGCGAGCGGAGTGGACGAGGGCACTCTGTCTTGGGTGCCGTGTACAACGGACGGCGAGGCGTCGCGGACCCGAGAATTATATGCAAGCGACGGACAACATGGAAGTACTTCTAAAGATATGAAGTACGATCAAACTACGCCACCAGAAGCCTTTCTCCCGGCGTTGAAAAAGGTCTACCGCTACTGGCTCACACACGGCCCCTTCGATGGCGTCTTGGGTTTCAGCCAGGGCGCTGCCCTGGCGGCATTGGTTGCCAGGAGGCACCAGGAGTTTTGCCCCCTTTTGAAATTCGCCGTGATTTGCGGGGGGTATAACCCGTATCACGGGCCGCGGGAGCGTTCTGCTGGGTCTCCTAAGTCTACAAGCACTTCATCTGGCGTCGCTGGGGTGGCGCTGGCGGTGGATGATGAAAACAAGGTAAAGAAAGAGAACGAATTGATGGCTGCAAGAAAGAGCCTCATCTCGTCCGGAAGAATTATTCCCAGCACCCTCACCACGGTTTTTCACTTCATCGGCGCGCGGGACAAACTGGTGACGCCTTTGATGAGCCGGCGCTTGCTATCGAAAGGAAAAATCCCCCCTCCCCATATCGAAAATGAAATCTCTGCTGCTGGATCTGCGTACACAGATCAGATTTGTCTTGCAGTAGAGGACTGCACGCAGATCGCCAGTCTAGTTAAGGGCCTTTTGGTGTAGGCGCCTAGCATGGTAGACGGCTATCCTGTAGTCCTTACAGCATTACAAACCCCCTGCATAGAGTGGCAGAGAGCCCCGACTTGCCTTCTCGCAAGACAGACAGGATTTGTGGTCACAAATCTGCATCACAAATTTCCGGAAACATACCTTTTCGATATGGGGAGGGGGGATTTTTCCTCTCAGTACTTGCTTCCCGGTAGGAGCTGTGACCGCACGTCCGCAAGTAGTGACTCCGGGTCCGGGTTCTGGCGAGGGGTGCACGAATTACAACTAGTAGATGTATATGAGAGTGCTGCACATCAAAAACGACTCCCTTTCTCTCTCCTTCATTTGGATGTTGGTATACCTCCGGCAGCAACACAAGAGCTGGGAAAGATGCAGCGATTATTTACTGCATCATGATGACAACGTTGACCACAACATCTGTCCACATGCAATCACAATCGGTGCCTCAAGAGGCCGCAGAGGGTGGACCTCTTGGCATAATTTCTCATGCGAATTTATGAGGGGGAACAGGGTGAATGGGAATTCAAATTCTTAATTTATGCACTCTCATAAAGAAAAAGAACCAGGGGATCATGGAGTCGAACGAGAATCTGGGATAGAAGGTGGAACATCAAATGGCGCCAGCGAGATGATGAACAAGGACCACGGCGAGAACTGCGCACCAGACAAGAATATCGCGGCAGTTAAACGACAGGAGGAGCTGGAGCACGTTACGGTTCTGCATCCTGGAGGTCACCACGTGCCATTGGGGCACGTTGAGAAGGAGGTTTTCCTCTCCACCTCCAGGAAGATGACTGCAACTTCAACTCCAACAACGACAACGGGGAGAAGACGACAGCTGTTGATCACAAAAGAGGACTTGTCGTTTTTGAAGATGGAACAAGTCGAAGACACAGCGAAAGGAGCGCCGCACATCACGGATAGTTGTACTAGTAAAAAAAATCCTGTCAGTACTACAACAACCGAGAAGCAAGCGGAGCTTTGTCGCGAAATGAAACAAATGTCCGTCCTGCAGACGTGGCTCGAAAACCTGGCACTAGAGAAGGAGTTGCTCGAAGCGACCTTCGACACTGACATGGACATCAAGAAGGACCACCAAGACCAGAACAACAAGGAGTGCGATGAAGAAGATCCTCGTCTGCCGTGGATAATCGAGATTCCCTGCGGCGAAAATTTTGCACTGGAGATGTGGTATCCCCCCGGGTTCGCGAATGCGGAAGGAGATCTAGATCTAGATTACGTGCCACCAGACAATTGTAAAAATGCTGCGGCTTCTGCGATTTATAATTCGAGAGCTCGTCCTCCTGCGCCCGCCTGTCCCCTGCTGCAGCGCATGATCACGCACAACTTCCTTTTGGAGGCGCGGCTCCCGGAGCTCGAAGACGTGCTGGCTGCGGATGGGGATTTATTGAACGAGGTTGAAGACGGCGCGACCGGACCGGTTTTGGAGGTCGGGTACGGCGTCTCCTTGGGGCTAGCGGCAGCAGACTGGGAGCGGGTTCTGCTGGAAGAAAACTCTGCGGTCAAAGCGGTCAGTGCTGGTGTGCTGGCCGCAACAACTACTAGTATCGTCGAGTTTGGAGGCTATAGTCGTAAAAGCGTACTAAGTTTTATCGATTGCTCAAATGCATGACAAAAAAACTTGCTTTCTTGTTCGTCCCAAACAGTACCTACCACAATGACAAAAAATTTGATGCTTATAAAATTGTTCACAAATTCGCTTGATTATTTGTACTACTTCTACTTCGTAGAAGTACACTACGTAAACGTAAAAGTACGACTATATTGTGCAATTCCAATGCATAACAACATCGCAGCGTCAACTTCAGGGTGAAGAACAACATCAAACACAAAAAGATGCTGGTGCGCAAACACGACGCACGGAGGCGAGCAAAGCTAAAGAACCTTCAACGAAGTGGTGGGAGCAGGAGGGCGGTGTGAACGACGACGAGCTGTGCATCAATTTGGACATGATGCGGAGAAGCTACGCTGAGTTTTTGGCCACGCACATCCTTAATAGAAACTCGTCTCCGCGAACTACCTGCTCCAGCACCAGCACCCACATAGTATCCGGCGAGCGCGGGAACGGGCGTCGAGGTAGGATATTCGAGTTTGTGCTCGGGCTGGTGGGAAAACCGTCGGCAGGGAAGTCGACCTTCTTTAACGCGCTGGTTTGTGACCACGAAAGGGAAGTTGTAGACCTAGTAGACGTTGAAGGCTCAGCAAGCTCGAGAACGGACAGCGAACAAGACCCAACGAAAATGTCAAAGCAAGGTCATTCCAAGAGAGCCGCAGTTGCTTCACACCCCTTCACCACGATCGAGCCCAACATCGGGGAAGCGTGGCTTCGTATTCATGACGAAGGAGTTGTAGACCAGATGAAAATAAATACGGATCATGACAAGAACATCAGCAGCAGCACAAGCAGCAGCGCGTTTCATCACCAACAACAGCCTCATCCACCTACAACTTCCACGACCAGCGAGCACAAAATTCCCTTCCTCGTGAAGGACGTCGCCGGCCTGGTCCCGGGCGCATACCAGGGCAAGGGACGTGGGAACGCTTTTTTAAACGACCTGCTTCGGGCGGACGCGTTGGCCCACATCGTGGACATCAGCGGGCTATGAACTGCAGATATGTCTGGGTCTGGAAGGATGCAACTTGTGTTTGTCATGCTGGATTTGGATTCTACAAGAAATCTGTATTGCGTCATGAATAGCAAAAGAGGTCCAGTTTTTGCCATGGGGACAGGGCATTTCTGATGCGGTATAGGCAACATCAAGAAGCCCACATAAAATCTGTGATGCTTGGGCATGCATCACAGACATTAGGAGTCATGCGAAATGTGCATGACAAACCTTGCATCTATCCGGACCCAGACATATCTTTTGCATTTGATACGGGCGGCTGGACGCTTGTGGGGAGGTGAGCAACACGAATGGGGACGAGGAGGTATCTATGAACTGCAACAGTATCGTACTTCCAATAGTATAAATCGCATTACAAATTATCTCAGCATTACAAATGAATTTGTAATGCTGTTTTCGCTTAGGAAAGAGATTTGTCATGCATTATAACAGCAATTACTACGAGAATTGCGATGCTTTTGCAGTTCATAGTATCCACGGTCCTGCACGACATTCAATTCATCCGGGAGGAAATTTTCGCTTGGATTTTCACGAACGTAAAGGCAAAGTGGCACGGCGTTTATATCGCCAGAAAAAACTGTTTCACTGTAAACTTGTAATGCAGAAAATGTATCTCACAAGTGTTTGTCTTGCTACACATGCATAGACAGTGGATGTTTAGCTGTGTTTTCCCTTAGGAACCTTGCATGGCAAATGTTTTCTGTCATGTACAACAAACTTGTGATGCAAAACCTGCAAAATCCTTACAGTGAAACACTTTTTTCGTACGATAGTTTACAAGTACGCGTTAGTCGGGCAGCACGACCACGGCGCGCGCGGCGTGTCGTCTAAATCTGACAGTCTGAACTCGCCCGCACTGGACCGTTTCGTGGCGCTCTTCACTGGGTACCACTGCACGCCGGATTACGTCCGCAATTTGTGGATCGCCTGGGCGACGGGTCGTGGTCCTCCACCATCAACAACCGCGTCCCCAGCAGTAGAGCTGCTCAACTTCGCCGACTACCAAGAAGAGGACTTGATGCACTTTGTCCACTTCTTCGTACACCATCGGTTTCCCATGGTGCTGGTTTGCAACAAGGTGGACCTGCTCGAGAGCGCGGAAGTGCTGCAGGACCGACTGGAAGTGATCCGAAAAAAGTTTCCCGAGTACAGCGGGAACCAAATCATTCCGATTTCGGGAATATGAAGTGCAAAAGCATATATCGTTCTAGTTAAAATGCTTGTACTAATATATGCAATGCAAATTGGCTCAGGCTCGCTTTACAAATATGAATTTCTAATACGGGAGCGGGTTTACCTCAGGCTCGGCAACTAGATTTGTAAATGCATAATTGCAATGGTGCGATGCTTTTGCACTGCATAGGGAAAGGCTCGGGTTAACACGAAGACGGCGGTAAAGGCCAGCTTTGTGGCCGCAGCCGCAATCGTGTTGCGGCTGGTTTTGGCAAAAACCTGGCCGTCGGAAGGAGCCCACGAGAGGGGAGGAGGAGCCACCGTTGTTCAAGAAGCGGCTGCAGCTCATCGGGCTGAGGAAGATTCTAGTACTTCCCCGGCAGCTAGAAGGTCGCCCTCTAATAATTGTAAACGACCTGTCCTCCCCGACCCCGCGCCGGCGTTCTTTGACCTTGCTGGGGCGACGAGGAAAAACATCGAGAAGTCCAAGATTTTCTTCCGCCCACCTGAGCGGGGGATAATGCAGCCGAATAAGACGACTTCTACACAAGGGATCGAGAAGATCGATGAGACTGAAACTTCTGCACAAAGACAAACCCTTGATAGAAGTACCAAGCAGGGAATATCATCAGCAGCTCCTTCAGCGCTTTACTCCTACCACCTTCTCCCCAGCAATACTACCGTGTTCGAGGCCTTCGAAGCCGTGCGGCGGGAATATGGCGTTCTAAACTGTTACATTCTCAACTGTTGCATGATTTGTCATGCAAAACCAGCACCAACATCCACACGGCGCAGCAACTTCGCATGACAAATTCCCGAAGGGCTAAGCAGCAATTAAATCTGTGCGGGATTTGGAATGCTACGGGTGCAACCTCGCCTCTTTCACTTTTCCCATTCTTCCATTACAAATTCATGTTGAGAATGTAACAATTGAGAGTTCCATAGGGAAGGCATCCGAGTGCCGACGAACAGCGATTTTGTGCGGGCAGAGAAGGTATCAAATGCAAAAATGTCTGGGTCTGGAAGAATGCGCGATTTGGCATGCAGCTTTTCCATGACCCATGAGGTCTGGAATGCAGTGCCTAGCATGACAGATTCTGTGCGATCTCTCTCATGCCTATCCTGCATAAGAAACTCCCTCGCGACTTGGTCAAAACTGGGCGACTTTATTTGGTAATCATGCAACACAGATTTTTGCATGCTTCAGATAATTTAGCATGACGCATTGCTTTCTTCCAGACCCAGACATTTTTACATTTGATAGAAGGGCCCCGGCGGACTGGTGGCCAAGAAGGAGGAGAGGCTCTGTCAGGATAGCACAACGGGAATGTGTACCCTGAAGTTTCAACATCGAAAAAGGACGCATTAATTGTGAAGAGCCATAGTTTTGCTACTTGGTCTGTATGATGTACGCTGCAACGTTGTGGCGACCGCGTTATCGAGAACAAACCGGTGGAAGATCTTCAAGAAAGCAGTATTGAAGGAGGTTCTGTACCAGCAACTGATAGTTACCAGCGTCAATGCTACGAACATAGTTTGCACTTGCATTTATGATTTATGTTCTTGATCTTGTTCAGCTGTCTACTAGTACAACTACCTCAGTATCCACTAGATCTAAAACGGATACAGTAGTTAGTAGTTTCCGAGACATTTATTGTGGACGAGCGGTCCTCCTTCGGTTTTTTTTTTTTCGGCGCAGCTATTTATTCCGGTTCGGAACTACACCTATGCATAAACTTTTTTGCATCGTATTTGATGTGACTGATTCGGTTTGTAAAGGTTTATTCTTGAAATCGAAAAAAGTCAGGTGGTCTCGGTATTGATTTGTCAATATCAACCGGACGATTCGTATCAGAGTCAAAAAAGAGTCGGTTGTGTTTGACGAGAATAGCATTGTCATGTAGTTGATCTTATTAATATCGTTATCGCGCGTGGAGGTGTGACGCGACGTCATAAGATCGATAGTTGTACATGTACTCCGTGTCCATTCTGTCTTTGTGCCACTCTGCTTCCCTCAGGCCTACGGTGTGTGAGATCATGTATCAGTATAGGTCCTCCCGTTTTATTTTAAAGGAGATTCCGAACTCGTACTGCTGGTAGAAGTACTTACTTCTTTTTTACTAGCAGTTGCTGCCGAAATTTTGTCTCTGCTCTAGCACTTTTCGTTTTCACTTCGCGCATACATAATTCTCATTTGTTGCCAAAATCTTCCCATCGTCTACTTCTTGAGTCCAACTCTGCTGCTTAACACAGTTGTACCAACATGTACACTTCGCGAGGTGAACGGATTTCCAACCCGGAGCGGTATCTGGCCGCGGTGCCAAGCGGCGTAACCCCAACATTGTACACCAAGAACGGCTACCGGATCCACAATCCCACAGCATACGCGAAGGCCATCACAACTTCGTCTGCTTCACGTTCACCAAAGGTCGTGGGTGGTGGAGAACATACTGCGAAAATAAATGGAGGAGGTGGTAGCACTGGCAACAACTACGGCGCGAGCGGGACCTCAGCCAGCTCTTCTCACATCAAATACGCGACAGGAGCTGCAGGAACAAGTGGAGTCATGAGTAAGAAAAATGGCAGCTACAACAACAATGATTATCCGTTACCGTCCAGTGCGACGAGCCGAGGAAACAGTGACCATTTCTACAAAATCAAAAACTACACGTGGCATTTATGGCGTTCTCAACTGTTACATTCTCAATCTTAACTGTTGCATGAATTTGTGATCATGCAAGACTGGAAAAAGAAAAAATGAACAGGGTGACCTTGCGCGTCGTGCATGACAGATCTGGCACATATTCTAATCCTGTTTGGCCCTCAGTGAATTTGTCATGCGAAGCAGCTTGATCGTGTTCGTGTCTGATTGTAGTTCTGCATGGCAAATCGTGTAACAGTTGAGAGTGTAACGTTTGGGAACGCCATAGCATTCGAAAGAGTACAAGGAGAACATGCAGAAAGAGAACAACGCCAGCCCTCCTGCCGCTTCATCTATGATCCAAAAACGTACTACGAGTTCCTCCTCCGGCGATTTGCCAGTGCTGCACTACAAGAAGCCGCTGAAGAAGGGCGGAGTCAGCGATGGATTGCCATCGCCGGCGATTTTGAAAAAGTTGAAACTGGACAACGTTGTCTACGAGAATGAAAAAAATATTAAGGGTTCGTCGACGAGTACTCATCTGGCACTGCTGCCCGCAGGTGGGCCCAAGGGCGACCTGTATTCCATCAATAACCGGTTCGATAACATTATGGAACTGTCAGAATCGAAATCGACAAAATCGAAAAATTTGTGATGCATAAAATGCATGACGCGAAGTACGTGTGTTGCAGAGCAGGCAAGTGAGGCTGACTGTAAGCCTGTTTGGGGTTATGGTTCGAGCTGCTAAAGCAACATGAGAGAGCCAGTCTTCTTTGCCTAAACAGCATTACAAACTGGATTTAGGCACCACCAGAATTTGTCATGCGCCACTTAGAAACTGGGCTCGAACTGGAATCCGTTTTATGCATGACAAATCCTTTCGATTTTGTCGATTTCGATCCTGACACCTCCATAAACATTCTCAACCCGGCGGTGGTCCAGCACTACAACTCACCCCTCCGGAAAGCGTTAAAGAGCGGCGCGGCGGTGAGCTTTCACCTTACAAAGAATGTGTACAACGTATCAAATGTAAAAATGTCTGGGTCTGGAAGATTGCCAGGTTTGTCATGCACATTTTCCATGACTCCTGATGTCTGTGATGCATGGCCTAGCATCACAGATTTTTTGAGGGCTTTCTGGTGCGTATACCGCATGACAAATGCCCTCTCCGCGTAGCAAAAATTGCATTCCCTTTGCTGCTCATGCAATACAGATTTTTTTGGAATCCAAATTCAGCATCACAAGTTGCATTCTTCCAGACCCAGACATCTTTACAGTTGATACAACGCCGCCCCTGACAACTATAATCCCTCGAGCGGTTCCGAGATCGCAGATCTGAAGAAGGATATTCCACGAAAAAACTGTTTCACTGTGATGATCTTGCAAGATCTGCATCACAAGTTTGTTACACATGACACAGAAAATTTGCCATGCTCACTTCCCAAGTGAAAACACGCTAAAAAATCCAACGTCTTGCAGGTGCAGCAAGACAAATCATTCTGTGCTCCATTCTCTGCATCACAAGTTCACAGTGAAACAGTTTTTTCTTGCGATAAAGGAGATTGCTGATTTGAAAAAGGAGGTCAAGAAAGGGAACAAAAACAAAACTGCTGGGGGGAGAAAGCTGCCAAAAACTACTAAGCCCTCTGCCTCAGTGGCGGTGAAAATTCTTTCCACAGGAGGGGGCCGCGTGGCGAGTGCTGCAAGCGGGAGCTCGTCGCGGGCTAGAAGCGGTGCTGCTGCGAAAAGGATGAAGGCCGCTGCGATGAAGAAAATGAAAGCTATACGACCAAAAACTAGTACCAAGAAGCCCATGCAGAAGATGAGGACGGCAGCAACTCCTGTGGGTATGAAGAAATCTGCACAACTTTCGGCGATGAAGATGGTTAAGAACAAAATGATGCAGGCTAACATCAAAAACGTTGGTGCGAAAAAAACTAAGCCGGCCAACCTGAAGAGGAAGATGACAGCCACTGCCCCACCGAAAATGAAGAATCAACCCATGAAAATGATGCAAGCTGTGAACAGCCGTGGAGGGAAGATCAACAAAAAGATGGTGATGAAGAGGGCCGCCGGCGGGGGCCACAAAAACGGTGTCACGGTAAACGTCAAGGTGCGGGGATGACAAGAATAAAACTGATTTTTGCATCAACCATGTCCTCATGAATGTATGTAGTCGCAGTATATTTCTTTTCATTTTGTTCGTCGGTCCAGCTCCACGTTCTATCTTTGTATCGTGAGGTTGACAGGCTCATTTAAATTTAAAGCTCCTAACTTTTCAATTTTATCAAAGGGAGGGGCTCTTGTTGCAAATGTAATGTTCTTTATGTTTCGCAGCTTCCGCTACTTGAGGTTGTGGGTCAACTTCATCAATGAATATGAGTCAATTATTTGGCCGTGAGGAGGTGGCGCCCGCGCGCTTTCTGACGAAATAAGAGAAGCGCACAGCTTTAAGGATGAAAGCCCAAACACGGCGTCGCACAGTTCTTGATCTTCTTCTAGTTTTAAGAATTTCTTACACCCTGTATTAAATCAGTAACGCATGATCATTTTTGCTCCTTTTCCTGGTAGTCGTGTTGTGGGCGGTCAAGAACTACATTGTCTGAGAAGTAAGAGAAGAAGAATCTATTTTCTCGCCCGCGAAGTACAATATCAATAGATTATGAATATTGCACGCACTGACACTACAACTCCTCAAATCCATCCAGCTTCACTTGTTCACGCTGAGAATTGTAGTTGAAAATAGAACAGCACAAGAACATGATCCATGCTGAAGTAAAGTGAACGTCGTAGTTTGTGTGAGGTAGTAGAATTTCTCGACTTGTTGTTGCATGCTCAATTTCGGTTGTAGACAAAGACATCGGTGCGCATCTGCACCAGACGTGCAGATGCAAAAGATGCGTGTTAATAGGAAAGAGCTTCATCTCAACGACCTCGTTCTTCGTGGTACAATAAAGTTCTTCAGCTTTCAGCAGTTTGATGATTATTCCCTCAGTGTCTTTCTGTCGGTTTTCGTGGTTCATCTCTGTCGTCATCATCTTTTCGTTTTCGTACATATATAATTTGCGTCTATTTGCTTTGCCTTTGCGCAAGACCCATCGTTTCGTTTGTTGAAACAGTTTTCGTACAATCTGCTTTCGTACAACTTGCTGTGTCGTAGCCTGCTTCGTCCGATTTACGTCTTCGTCCGATCCGCATTGTGCACCACGGCAGGCGCAGGCGTAAAAACTTTTGTCGTGTCTAGTCTAAGCATTGCACCATTACATTTGCAAGAGCCTCATTGTCTTCTTTGTATTTGTGGACAGTACTTGTTTATTCTCCCCCAACCACGAATCGGACACGACATAATGTTTTGTTTTTAGATTTGTAAAGAGATTTCCCCCCATGAACATGAAAGTCTGGTAACCAAAGTAAGTTGCACCTGCTATGTCGTTCTCATTCAGTTTCACCGATGAACATCAACATGCGATGGACTCGTCATTCTTCATGTAAGTTGTCATGCTCATGCTGCACGGATGCAACTTCAAGGCGTAAGTAAACAAACTGGCAAGCCGAAGCCCGTGCAGCACTGACGTGCGAAGCTACTTACATCAAGCCCCCTGCTAGAGACAACTGCAAGATCGGTCGGTATGTACGAGAACCAGAATACCCAACCAGGGAGCGGCTGGCGCTCCTTGTCAGCACGACGAAGAATGTTGATGTTCCCCTTCTCCGGGGTGCAAGTTTTAGTTATGTTGACGCACTTCGCCTGGAGCACGATCGGTGTTTATTCCCGCGGCCTTCTGGCAGCTCCGTCTAGTACTACGGCAGTCGGGTTATTTATATTTTACTTCCTCTCAACTACAGATGTTGTGGATGCCGTTTCGCTGGTGGTCAAGACGAGGAACAATGGAAGTAGAAATACCTCCCCTCTGGTAGAACTACAAAGGGCGAACAACAACAGAAATGATCCCGGCAAGAGCAAATCCAGCAAGGCCAGAAAAATTTTCAAGACAAAAGTACTGTCGAGAAAAAAACAAGGCACGACTGCTGCATTGCCACCCGAGCCGGTGGCGGCCACAAGAACTTCTTTCATTGACATCACCCGGTCTAGTATTCGGGAAACCGTGGGCCGTGCCGGGAGGACAAGAAGAACACTATCGAGAAAGGAGCAGACGTCACAGCAGACAGCAGCAGAAGGAACTAGAAGTGAAAAAACAAGTGCACATGTACATGTAGGGACCGCCAGCACCAGCACGAATAAGAGGATAGTACAACAAGAACAGCAAGCGGCTGGTGCGAGCAGCAGCAGTGGGGGCGTCTGCATGTACTTTGTCCACCAAACTCTCGAGAACTGGGCCGCGCTATCCCCTCGCACCATAGACCCTGACGAGTACTGGGCTGGGTTCACGAGGAGTACTAGTACAATCAGCAACGACCCTTGCGACGAGTCAGAGGAAAAGTGTTTCAGCCCGCTGTGCCGGGGTGGTATGTATGTCGCGGACTTCTTCGCGAATTCGCCCCTCCGTTTGGCTGCCGCGCAGGACCTTGACGAAGGGATGGACTGCAGCGGTTCGCATGTGTCCTTCGCAGCAGATAGAGATCACCGCACGTGGGACCTGTGGGACCAATCAAGGGCGGCCCTGCAGCCAGCGGTATTGGATACTGCAACTACTTCATCCATGTTGTTGTATTCGGAGGGTAAAGTAGATGAAAATCATGATTGTAGTTGCAGCATTTTTTGGCTCTTGTTGAAGTTGAGTGATGGCTGAAGAAGAAGAAGAGAAGAAGATCTAGCAGGCGGTTTACAACTATGGTCGTTCAGTCTGAAAAATGTACTTCTACTTCAACCTCTAGGGTTAGTGGAGATCATCACGTAGTAGAAGCTGCCAGCGGTGGAGCTCTGAACACATCAATGATAAGGTGCGAAGATGATGATGAACAAGAACACGAGCAAATTCACACTGAACGTATCCAAATTAACATGCACATGTATATTTCGTTATCGAATTTAAAAAATTTCAGGAATGGTGGGATGCGAACCCGTTGAGCGACGACGAGGTGGTCGAAAAGCGGTTCGAAAACAAGTTCAAGAAATTTGAGCGGTTGTCCGAAGGGACGAAGGGCGATTGGGTCGAGGTATCGCAGGCGGAATACAACCAATTTGAACCCGACAACGAGCCGGACACACCGCTCTTTTTCACGGCCCGGTGGCGACACGGGGGTTGCGTCCACGCGCAGGGCATCCACGCGCACGCCTGGAGCTTGGATAAGGATCCGCCGATCGTTCGATGTAATAAAGGGGCGCAAGGCGTGTACAATGCCTGGGAGTGCGCGGAAACGTGCTGCTTCGGAGACAAGACGGACCTGAGAAGAACAACAACCTCAACGACAACGTCGACGACAACGTCGACGACAACATCAACTACGACGTCAACTACGACGTCAACTACGACGTCAACTACGACGTCGACGACCACGTCAACGACAACAACATCCACGACAACTACAACATCGACGACTACAACGACTACTACGTCGACAACTACGACCACAACTACGACCACAACTACGACCACAACTACGACCACAACTACGACCACAACTACGACCTCAACTACGACCTCAACTACAACCTCAACTACGACCTCAACTACGACCTCAACTACGACCACAACATCTAGCACGACAACCACAACGACCACGACAACCGAGGTCCCAACTACCACGAAAGCGCCAACTACGACGAAAGCGCCAACGACCACAACAGAAGTGGTCTCTACTTCAACGACGACTTCTACTAGCACGTCGACAACGACTACAACAAGCAGTACTACAACTTCTACTACAACTACCTTGACAGAAGCTGTTGTACCACCCACCACCAGCCCAGCCCCCGCTTCCTCCCTGGCGCCGTCGTCGCAACCTGGTGGGACCCCACCGACAAACACCACAACGACGGCGAAAGTTGATATGAATACGACGACGACTACTTCTTCGACAACGGCAGTAGAGCTGAACCGCGGGCGGACGGACCCAGATTTACTGGATGGCATGACCACAAAAGCCGCGGAGAATAGTACGACTAGCACGACCTCCACGACCAGCACTACGCGGAGCGTCGCGCTCGCGGGAATGGCGATGAACGACTCGAAGAACACAACCGGTCTCTTAACCTATGGCACTCCGGAAGGTGTGGAGAACGTGTACGATTCCACCAATACAACCTCCACAACTGCCGCGCCGCCGGAAGATGATTGGTGCCTGCCGTGCAGTGCGTTCGCCTGCGTGCTGATCTGTGTGGCGTGCCTGCTCGCCTTCGGGTTGGCCGTCGGATTGTTTTACCACGCGCGGAACCGAGGTAAAAGAGACCAAGGGGGTTCCGCCGCAGCTGTGGGAAGCATGAACGGGCTGCTCTTACCCGGGAACAAGAAGGTGAAGGTCAAGTCCTCCAAGCATGCGCCCTCGGAGGATGAAGCGTTCGAGGTGGGTATCGCCTCCGGCTTCAGCGAGGGCTACGCGCGCCAGTTCGCGCAGGCGCTCGCCAAGTACGACAAGAAGGGAGATCTGCTCGAACTGAACCCGTTGCCCGCGCCACAAAAGGTGGAAGACCTCGCCGCCATGCAGCGGGTGAAGTTTGGCGGCTTCGAGAGCGTGGCGGAGGCCGTGAAATTATGGATTGCAAATGTGTCTGGGTCTGGAAACTTGTAATGCATAGTCGCGAATAGTAAATGCTCTCTAATGCACAGCCAAGCACGAGAAATATTTGCGCGGTTTAGTGTTGCGCTTTCCGCAATACAGCCTGCGTTTTATTGTCATGACAAGAGCATCAAGGATCTCTCTCTCTGTCTTCTTGGACACGCATCACAAACTCTTCCGTCATGCCAGACAGGCATGACAGATGTTTCATTCTTTCAGACCCAGACATATTTGCATTTGATAGAAGTTTTTCGGGCCGCGGTTCAAGCAGAAGCGGGGCTGGAAATTGAAGGGGAGCTGTGCGCCCAAGTACCCCGGACCACGCGTGTTCGAGCTGAAGCTGAAACGCGCCGGGTTGCAGCCGAGTTACGCCACCGCGCTGGCCGCGCAGCTCGGCGACCGCATGGTGAAACCCAAAACCGGTCTCACGACCAAAATGGCGCCGCCGCCCACGGAGGACGACAAGGACGCGTTGTTCGAGTTGGGCCAGTTCGGCGGGATTGAGTGTGTGGCGGAGCTGCGCGGGTGCCTGGTGTCGGCCAAGCGGCAGCAACCCAACCGGCCCTCCAGCACCGCCTTCCCAGAGCCCCCCTCGCACGAATCCCAGGAAAAGACCATGAGGATCAACCTGATTCCCCCGGATCGGCCCACCGGATGGGTGGACGAGGACGAGGAGGGCATAAAGGAGGAACAAGTGATATTAAACACGACAGGTGCAGCTCTGCCACCATCGAGCGGAACGGGTAGGCTAACAAATCAAGACCATCCACCCGGGGACGAGCAGGAGGATGATGGGACGAACAAGGTTCTTAGTTACAAGGTCCTCCCCGCCGTGATGGCCAGCGGCAAGGGGGAAGGCTTTGGCGCGGATGACGACGGGGTGATGGTGATGCCCACGAGTCAGGAAACCTTGGACGACGAGGAGCAGGAGGAATTGCTGGCGGACTTCATGGAAAAGCAGTTCCGACAGGCGAAAATGAAGGACCAGAACCTGCTCTACGACTACGCGGCATCCCTCCCCCCGCGCCCCAGCGTGGTTGGGGCGGTGGAAAGCGCGCTCGTTCTCACCGGCTTCACCCCGGGGTTTTCGCACCACCTGGCGGAGGAACTGGTGGACCCCGCGGCGGATCCGGCCAAGTCGGTCGTCACCGAAGACACTGCGGACATCGACAAGGAGCTGTTGCGCAGGCGGGGGTTCGCGGGCTCGGCGCAGACCCTGGCCGTCGTGCGCAACGGGCTGCTATGAGTTGCAAATATGTTTGGGTCTGGGAGCTTGCGAGATTTGTCATGCTAGTCCAGCATGACCCTGAACTTTGTATTGCGTGGCCGCAAAGCCAAAGAGCTCCTCGTGCCTGTCATGCAAAAACGCAGTTTCTCATGCGGAGTACGCAACTCAGAACCACGGAAAATTTTGCCATGCGCGGCAGCGCATCAGAGTCTGCTCTCTGTTTCCTTTCTTGCATCACAAGTTTCCAGACCCAGACAACATATTTGCATTTGATAGCTGCTGAAGTGGCGGAGGGCCAAGGAGCGCCGGGAGGCCGCCCCGGCGGAGGAACAGGAAAACTTCTTCGACCGGTTGAGCTCGTGGTTCACCGGGCGTACTGCTGACGAGAACAACAAGGAGAGTACTAGCCGCATGAAGCTCACCGTGGTGGCGGAGAGCCTCGTGCCGGAGTTCGGGGAAGTGGAGCAGGTGGCTGTCGCGGTCGGGTTTACTCGCAGCTACGCGAAAAAGTTGTCGCGGCACATTGTGGAGCCCGGGAGACTACTGCAGGCTTCGGTGGACGACTTGCCGGCGGCCGAAGCGGAGCAAGACCAGCTGGTTTTGAAACAAATGAAGATGCAAGACCGCCGCGAGCCTGGGAAGGTGCGGGACCCGTGGAAGATGCAGGCGTTTTTGAAGAAACGGTTGAAGGTGAAGAGGAACCGCAGGCAAGTCGGCGCCAAAGCCGGGCAGAAGGGAGTTGTGGCCACGGAAGAGTTTGCGCGAGCGCAACTTTTAGCCAACAACTTCTCGCCACTGTACGCACAAGAATTGGCAAAGATCCTCGCGAGCGCGAGGAGGACTACAACAACTTCTCTGCCCAGAAAATCTAGTGAACCACCTGCGCGGGACAACAAGGTGAGTGCCAACAACAATATCAATATCCCTCCCCCCACCCTTCCCGAGGATGAGCAGGCGTGGCACCGCTGGGGCTTCGGGGGCACCGAAACGGTGGAGGAGGTGATGGGTTTCTTGCTGAAAAAAGCCAAGAAAAAAGCCAAGAAAATTGCGTCGGGTTATGGCGAGCAAGAGGTAGTTCTCAGCGACAACACAGCACCAGGTGGTGAACTTTCCACTGCGGATTATGCGGAGTACTCCGCCGACTTTCTCCGCGCAGCCAATGCCGCCGACCAGGAGGAAGCGAAATTGCATCGGAAATCGGTGTTGGACCGCGCCGAGACATCGTCGGATGATTCGTATGCATTGCAAATATGTCTGGGTCTGGAAGAGAGCAACTTGTCATGCTAAATCCGAAACGCACAAAAATCTGGGTTGCATGAATGGCAAACGCTACCCAATTCTTGCCACGCAAAGGGCCAATTTCTCATGCGAACTAGGCATCAAAAAACTCTTGCGCAATTTGTGACGCTTCTGGGTGCATTCCAGACCATTTTTGTGTTCGATGAGTTGCATGACAAACCTTGCATCCTTCCAGACCCAGACATTTTTGCATCTGATAATTCGGTCTTCGACGCAATGTACGTAACCGACTGGGAATCCGAGGACGTTTCCGACGTCTCCGAGACCTTATGAGAGTGCACAACCCCCCCCTCATTTGTGATGCAAAATTCCAAATCCGGTTGCTGCCGAGTAGCACTGTTTGCATGACAAATTTCGGATGAAGGAGTCCAACAAGTACGTGGTGTACTACACTTCTTGGCGTATGAAGAAGAACCTGTCATGCAAAGGCTCCGTGTGTGCTGGTGTTTGTATTGCTGGTTTTGCCATAGAATTGGAATTGAGGGGGAGGGGAAGTTGTGCACTCTCATAGACCTCCGGGGCGGGGCCCGCGAAACTGCAGGTCACCTCCATTCCCATGAGCGGGGGCGAGGCGACCGCAACTGGCTATGAAATGCAAAAGTGTCTGGGTCTGGAAGAGTGTGAACTTGTCATGCATGTTTTCCATGACCCTTGAGGTATGGAATGCGGGACCTAGCATGGCAGAGTCTGTGAGGTCTCTTTCATGCCTATCCTGCATGAGAAACTCCCTCCCAACTTGGTCGAAAGTGGACAGCTTTTGGCACTCTTGCAACACAGATTTTTGCATGATTCGGATTTAGCAGGCCAAGTTGCAATCTTCCAGACCCAGACATTTTTGCAATCCATACTGGCGCGGCCAGAACTACGAGGAGCAGAAAAACCGACTTGAAGTCCTCAAAGTCATCTTCAAAGAAGGCCTCCAAAAGTCTCGACAACTCCAACACAAAAACTTCGAGGCACTCGAGTCGGATGCAGATTCTTTCGCAGTCCTCCGACAAGTCCGACAGCAGTGGCGGGCCCACGAAGATGATGAACAACCTGACTACTCAGCTGACAATTGCACCATCCGACAAGCTATGCAGAATAAAAGTATCGCACTAGAAGTAGTACTATTGGTACCATATGAAATCGCGTAAGGATGAGGATGACTTTCTCAAGAAGGATATGAATTGGGATTTGTACGCCAGATTTGTCATGAATGATTACGATGAGTTCGAGTACGAGTTGTGCGATACTTTATTTGCAATGGATACAATCCCGGCGAGGGTGGTGTCTTCAACAACGATTTTTTTCACCAAGGACCTGCTCCTGAAAAGAGTCCTGCGGAAGCTACTAATACATCCGTACAACCCGGTGCAGCCGATGCCCGAAGGTCATCGAAAAAATCTGGAAAAAATAAAGGCGACAAGGAGATAGCCTCGGCAAACACGATGGACATCAGATCCATCAATTACCACGAATAAGTACCACGGATGATGGTGAAGAAGCTGAACTACATGAACAATCGAGATCTGATTCTTTTCTCGTTTAAAAGGTCGAGGAAGTGTAGAAGACCAAAAGATAGATGTAGGACAGCACCGCCACGACAAGCACCTCGATGACGAATTGATACTTTAGGAATATCAACAATATGAATATCCATCACCATTGCTACAGTACTAAGTATACGCTTATAGATGCGTACTAAACCAAGAAGACCCACAACTACCCACGACAATATTATTTTGCGAAGATTCAATTCTATGATTGCAGTATGTAAAAGTAAATGTATTTGAAATTTAGAAATTTAGTCAGACACACATCCATGATAATTTCCCCAAAATCTAGCTCAGTTGTAGCAACGTGCATAGGAAGTAGATGAATCCCCCCTCAATCGAAAAAAAAATATAGCAAAACAACTTATACGCCCTGAAGATGATTGTGAGATGAATAGAAGTACTGTATAAAGTGATTGTGATTGTGAAATACTAGGTAGACAACTGCAACGAGAAACTACGGTAACGCTTGATTCAGCCTGCGTCTATGATGTTGTTGTTCACTTTCGTGGTACCATCTTCTTTCTGCGCTACAGCCGGTTTATTGGTGATGAGAGATGAGACGAGCGCCTTGTACTTGCATCCGTCGGACGAACAAGAAGACCTCCGCGACACGGTGCGTACTACAGTTGCAGATACGTGGTCTAGAGACAGTGCGTCCACCAGTTAGTTCTCGTGTGCAGATTATGTCGGTGCTGTTTTTGTTTGCGGCACATCATGCGCAACCAGGTGGATGAGATAGTTCCTTTCGTGCAGTAGTGGTTCTCCTGTGAACAACATCAAACTGAAGCAACTGTCTGTCTGTCATCGGTGCTTTTTTCGGAACCTCTATTGCGCGGGACAAAAAATAAATGTTTCATCGATCTGTCTGACCCACATTGGCTGTGACATTGTAGTTGTTTCCACGACTTCACGTCGGTGCAACTTTTTTGTATCCTATACCTACGATGTACTGAAGACTACAACGTCCTCCAAGACAAAAATGATGTCGGTAATGACGCGGCTTGTTGTGGCTCCTCCTTGATAACGGCGTCGGATACAGAAAATACATTTTCCGGGTAGCTGCATACAACTACCATCTACTTGAAAATCACAGCTGTTGCGTCTGCATCTTTATTGTGAAGCGAGCTGCTGAAAGGAGTTCCTTTCGTGTGCAGGACAAGTTGGGCGAAAAGATAGCAGCATACAATTTTTTAGCTTGCAATTTCTATTTCAGCACTCGGTTTGATTTGTTTATAGCATAATTTTCATCGCACTTATTGAAGCTTTTGTACACAAATTTGTAGAATTTATTGCTTCACAACTTTCTGTAAGAACCTGTCAGCCTTGCGCTGTCGGAGCACAGTATCGGATCGTGGAAATCCACAGCATATCTTCCAGTTCAATGAATGTACAGACCAGGTTTGCCTGGAATCTTCCTGGTGGTGGTGTCCCAAATTATTCGAGAGGCCTATTGTGCGTTGAAAAAAATAGATGTAGTTCTAGATGCACATTCGAGCTGCGGTATGTGAAGGTTATGATCATGATGTTAATTTTACCTCGGCATTAAAGTTTGTTGTATAGTTCTGACGTGGAGGTCTTCCGCCCCGCGTCAGTGTATGATTAACATCGTTTCAATATCGTCATTTTGGATTTCGGTTTTTACGCAGAAGACGCTAGTTTTATCCTAGCTGGGCCTCCACCCCCTGACTATAGTACAACCCTAAGAGGTCGTCCTTTCACTTTCATCTTGCGGACTGCAGTACACGCCGGCCCGAGCTCCTGCGCGACAAGTACTAGAATCTTGGTGTCAACTACACTCAGAAGCAAACAGACAAGGTCGCCGGTGGATCATGCAGCAAGCCTCGAGGGTCGCCCGCGCCCGCGCGGCAACGTCGGTAACAAGCCGCACGACCAGCACCACCAGCGCAGTAAACAAGATCGTACTGCTACCAAGAGGCTCCTGCAGCAGCTTTGGGACCACCACCTCTCCTGCACAAGGGCTTGGGCAGCTTCCTGGGAAGATTGCAATTGATGCACTACCTCCAGGACGATTTGTTGTGGCGCAAAGTAGAATACTACCTTGCTCACCCGCGACGCCCTCCGTGTCCAGCACATCATCTTCAAGTCGTGGCGCTGCAACGTGGTCTACTACGCGTCAAGGGAAGATAAAAACGGCCGCGAGGCCGCTCGAGCTCGACTCGTTGAGTAGAAGTGCTAGAACAATGGCCACATCATCAACGCAACTCGTCCAGAGCTTGAGCTCCTCGTCCACTTCGTGCAGGAACAGTTCTTCGAGGAGTGGTTCCTCTAGCAGCCTCAGTAGTTGTTGTACCGTCAGCGCGAGAACGACGACGACTTCGAGAGGCTTCGCTTCAGCCTCTCCAACAAGTGGCGCAACCGCCGGGCTCGGGCTATTCGAGTGCACAACTACTTCACCCCCTCCCCCTCATTTGTTGTAGTTGGCATCCACAGCTGCAAGAATGAATGCAAGCTCTGGCAACGTTGCAGCTTTAGTACAAGACAACGACTTGAAGTTGTTCGATTCTAGTGAACTGTTTCGGCTACAACTTCCGGAACGTGTCATGCAAGCATTGCCAAGAAGATGGTGACGACGTGCGGTTCAAAAACAGGTCGTGGACGATTTGGCACCTTGCATGACAAACGAGGGGGAGGGTCGGGGGGAGCTGTGCACTTTCATATGCGCCACAAGCGACCTATGACGAACTGCTGGCGAAGGGAAAGATCAACGAAGACCCGAACCAAAAGGTATTTTTGGTACATTCCATGTATGCATTGCAAATACCGTACTCCTAGTAGTACTTGCAATACAAATTATTTTTGATGCTTTGTTTCTGTAAAGAAAAAGATAGACTGACACAGAGGAATTTAGAACACATGAAAATCAGGTAATCGTGGCGCGACTCGAGGAGCTCGCGGAAAAGATAAAAGGGTACACGCCAGCGCCCGCTGCCAGCCCTGCGGCGTCGTCACCTCCAGCCAGTGGCAGTGGCGGAGGAGGATTTTTTGCAAGTTTATTCGGCGGAGGAGGAGCGGGTACTTGCTTCCGCGGTGACGTTGAGGGAAACTTTAGTGCACTGCTTTTTCACCCATTTGCATCCCAAAACAGCGAAAGCGAAATTAATACAGGCGTACTTCTTCATGTTCATCTTCATCTTGTCTGATTCCAATACTGGAATGGTGAACGTGAATCTCAATCTTTACAACTACATTCAAAATATATTGAAAAACAGCCAAACCCGAGCCCGCCTCCCCCGCCGGCGCGCCCGAGAAGTTTACCGCCCCGACGGGCCTCTACATTTGGGGCGGTTGTTATCCGGGAAAAAAACTTTGTTAGTGTTTGGTCTCTTCAGAGATGTTGAACAGTGCAAAATTGTCCGGCTTGGCAGCAGAAAGTTCATCTGGCTGCGCAGAAAGATATTCGTGCCTGAAATAAATGCGCTTGATGAGAAGTGGTGCTCCTGAGTCGTAACACGATGCATGGTCAGCATGATGGGCCGCGGGATGAGCTGATAGAGCGCACTAGCTGTCAGTCTTGCATGTTGTCTACTACAACTTACTAGCCGCGTCACAGAGACTTCTGACCCTACCTTAGTTTATGTTTTCTCGTAGGATAGTCGCGGGTCCGGCAAGTCCTTCCTGATGGATTTGTTTTACGACACGCAAACCCACATTGAGAAGAAGCGGCGCGTGCACTTCCACGAGTGGCTCATCGAGGTGCACGACCGCCTCCACAAGAAGACCATCAGCTCTGCCGGGGTGCATGCCAAGGCGGATAGTGAATGGTCGGCCACCGCAGCGAAGGCCCAACGGGAGTCACTGCAAGCCGCCAGCGGGGATAATGCTGAGAACAAGGCGGACATTATGAACGCCATTGCGGACGACATGATCGAGGAGGCGTGGCTGTATTGTTTCGACGAGTTTCAAGTCACCCACATTTCGGACGCCATGATTATGAAGCAGCTCTTTTCGATCCTCTTCCAAAAGGGCGCGGTCGTAGTCTCCACCAGTAACCGGCCGCCGGAGGATTTGTACATTGTTATGTGCGTAGTTCTTAAAAGATTATTTACCGGTCGGTACTTTGCAGTTGATGTAAGTCGTGGTCTTAAGTTTTCCCGTAGAGAGACAGAGGCAAGCTGCTGGTGCAGCGTCGAACATCTTTCTTTTGCACGGAACTAACCACAACTATTTTCGTGTGCTTCAGTCGTTCCTCCACCAACCTGCTCACCACAAATTTATGATTATCGCCTTGATCTTCTCCATCTCAGGTATCTGAACGGCCTAAACCGGCCGTTATTCCTCCCTTTCATCCCTTTGCTGAAAGAGCGCTGCGAGGTCCTGGACATCGCTTCCCAGACCGACTACCGGCTAATAACCGACTACGCGGAAGATGCGTTCCAAGTTTTTTTCTCCCCGATCGATGAGAAACAGCGCGGATTTTTCGACGGCAAGTTCCATCGGGCGACGAGGGATCAGGTTTTACAAGATCAGGAGTTGGAAGTGCAGGGGCGGAAGATGCACATCCCAAAGATGGGCGAGAAGGTGAAGTGCGCGCTTTTCGATTTCAAGGACCTCTGCGACAAGCCGCTCGGCGCCGCGGACTACATTTCCATCGCGAAAACCTTCCACACGGTGTTCATTGACAACATCCCGGCGTTGTCATTGCAGGAGCGCGACCAATATCCTGAGTATAGAAACTACGTCCCAACAATCCCGGTGTTGTCACTCAGAATTGCAACTACAGGAATTTCCAATCGTGTAGTTTTGGCATTTGTAATGCTGCAAACAGCATATAACGAGGAGGTTTTGTCATGCGGCTGCCCTTGCTATTAACCGGCACTACAAATAAACAGCGAGAAGCTCCTGCTTGTCATTCGTGTGCGTGACTCCCAAAACTTCTCGATTTGTGTTGCAGAGATCCCAACTTGACTAATCTGGTGGGGACGTTTTTCCTCAGGATAGCCAAGTGAGGAGGTTCATCACATTGATCGACAACTTGTACGAACAAAGGACAAAATTTGTCCTCCTCTCGGAGATATCGAACGCAAATCTTCTTGTGTCTGGGTCTCAGTGTGTAACGCCAGATTTGTATCTGAAAGAGAGGACCAGCGACAAAATCTGTGATGCACGGAGAGGTGCAGGTGGAGTGGCGAGCTTTTTTGTCGTGCTGCATGGAGCTTTGTCATGCTAAATACGCATGAATTCCAATGCACGACGAGAGCTTGAGGAAAACTTGTCATGCTGGTATGTTGCCATACCAGACCAGAGGCCACCCTGCCAAATATATGCAGGTTCAGGTAAAGTCAGCAACACGAACACACGTCTCAGCTCTCTAGACGCAGACCCAGATTGAGAAATTTGGAATCCATAGGAGAAGAAAGCGCACGAGATTTTCACCGTGGATCCGTCGATCGATAAAAAGACGGCGATTCAGGACGAAATCTTCGCGTGGGACCGGACGGTTTCCAGGCTCACGGAAATGTCGTCCCAGGAGTACTTGCGCGAAAGGTCCAGGGAACTCCCGCTCGAGCAGTTTTGGGTATGATAGTTATCTGTTTGACAGAGACGGTAACAGAAGTTGCGAATGCGATAGCACGATTTTTAACACAAGCTGCAATATTAATGATAATTTTTTTCCGTGGTCGTCCCTCGGCTTCCTTGCCGCTTTTGCGCGGAGAAGTGATGAGGTGATCATTTAAATGAGTAGGATATAAAAGCACTTCTCCCTCCCACCTCCTCTGCCTCTTCGAATAGAAGAGCCAGAGTATGTATCTCGTCGAATGCAAACCAAGTACTTTGAATTATTAATCATCTTCAAGAATTCACAATACACCGATAACAGCACCAGTACGACCTGAAGAAGTACACAGACGAGGAAATCGACGAGATATGGCAGCGGTTTGACGACTATCCACTGCAAGTATCTGGGTCTGGAAGAACGCAAGGTTTGTCATGCATATTTTGCATGACCCATGATGCCGGTAATGCATGAGCTAGCATCACAGATATTGACAGGGCTTCCTAATGGCTATCTCGCATGACAAATGCCCTCCCCGCGTAGCACAAACTGGACTCCTCTTGCTGGTCATGCAGCACAGATTTTTCTACAATCCAGAGACAGCATCACAAGTTCCAATCTTCCAGACCTAGACATATTTGCCATCCATAACGACGACTTGTCTGGCGAACTGGACCGCGACGAGATGGTAATCGTGCTCCGCGAGATCCGTGCCTTCCTCGGACACAAGGAATACATGAACACAGGTATTAGTACTACGCCACCAAACTTCTTTCTACAGCCTGAATTTGGAAAAAAAAAGGCTGAGACGCTTGGTAAAAATTCAACAGCACTTCTATGTTCGCTTCCGTCTGTTCTCGCTGCAACAACTGATGCAGCAGTAGTTCGTGAGGCGATGTTGCTTTTAGTCTTATTGTTACTCCGAAAAGCCGCATCGTGCATCAGGGGTAGGACGCGCTTCTCGTCACGCATGAAACCTGCGTTGGGGCTTTGTCCTGTTGCTCATGCGCGTTCATTTCTTAGTACTTATCCAACTGCAATTAAATTTTTTTTTTTTTCCATTCATACAACACATCAAACAAACAGACGAATGGGAGATGGTTTGGAAGGCGTTTGACACCGACGACTCCGGTTACGTTGACAAGGATGAGTTCCGCGCGTACGTGAAAAAATACACCCTGGAAAAGATGCCGCCGTTTCAAGTTTCCCCCACTGGCGCCGCGCCGGAGCTGAAGGTGTACCAACCAGGCGCAAAACACGTCAGAAAACGCAGTCAACGAGAGCAGCAGGAGCAGCAGCAGCAAGCGGGAAAATAAGGTGAAGAGGATCTACACGGCAGACAGTACGAAGTAGATGACATACTAAAAGAACAAGATCCACTTCCACCTTCATGATTGGCATGCTTGGTGCGCTCATCTTTTACTGATGATGATGATGTTGTAAGAAAATAAATCCACAGTACAAGCAGAACTCGTACTTGATAAACCGCTTGTTGTCCTCGGCTTCGTGACGTTCATCAAAAAAAGTACTGCGCATGCGAAACATAAACGCGCTCCCGCTTATTTCCTCATAACCATAAGCCAATCGAATCGTGACCGCGACTGACGACAAACATAATCTCACTGTGGGGAAGATGATTACGAAATTCAAATCAATACTACTACTAACCAATGAAAGAGAATGTCAATGTCGACCTCTTCCACGACGACGCGCATAATTTGAAGAAGAGAAAACTATAGCTCAAGAAAACGCGCTTGAGCGGCGACAGATTACAGATGTTGATTTCTAGTCCGCTCCTATGAGTTGCCTTGTCACGTGGTTCGTTAACCGTGTTCTTTACTACCCTCCGGTCTAATTGTCACATCAGTGGAATGGTAGAGTTGTCTCGAGCGACAACAATTTTAGATGATGAAGAGCCTGTGATGTTGCTGAAACAGCTCTTCCTCTGGTTTTGATATTCTAGGACGAGGTATTACTTATCTCACGACAGCGATCGTTTCCTGGTTCTCCTACTGTCACTCAGATGCATGGCCGCCAAAGTGATGGTGAAGAAAACAAAGCGTAAGCGAAAGCCGGCGCATAAAAAGAAGGTTTCTGGAGCGACCTGCGGCTCCAAGATGAACTCGACCGGATATTACACTACACGGAAGCTATTTTTTTTCCTGCGCAAAAGACGGCATTGTAGGCGTTATTTTCCCCGTATTCAAAATAAAACTTCATCCGTGAAAAAGAAAATGAATAGTAAAAAAGCACGACCGGTGCGAAAACGAACTCTCCGAGCGATAAATAAAATGAGGCCGTTCTTAATGAGGAGAGCAGCTAGCGGAGTGCTGAGGGCATCGTCTTCCACCTTCATGGTGGTCGCTGACGATCTTCCGGCGGCGCAAATAAAGCCTCCACTGTTGAAAAATTCGCTAGCCTGCTGTTTGAAGCGAGGGCCCAGCTTTGTAAGGACGACCAGTATCATCTGTACGACTACGACGACTTGTTCTGAGTTGTCTGCCCCGGTTGTTGATGCATATCAAACAAGCCCTAAAAATGATGCGCCCGTACAAAATCAGATGAGCAATAGTCCCCTGTCGTCAGCCTCCGGTTCCTCGTCTGCGGTAGCGGCCGCGTTGGCACCATCAGCACACGACCATACTCGTCGGGAGCCCCCACGACGAGGACCGGCAACAGGAGCGAGCGGCGCGCAATCCCCTTCCCCGCGGTCTGTTGAGCCTTCAACATCGTCGCTTGGTGCTGTGAAAAACGGCACGCGCCAGATGGGCACGACAAATAACAACCAAAGTCGCGACAACAAGAAGATTCCGCCAGACGACCTCGAGGCGGTAGTTTTTTTTTGTGTTGAGAATTGGCTACAACGATCCACGTGTTTTATCTGCAGCACAAAGAACAAACAGCTCGACGTCGACATGCGCAGTGCTTTTAGGGCTCTCTTTTTGTTCATATGATACTACAATACATTTTCTTATTCTTACTTAGTACTCACGATGGGTTCTTAATTTTGTGCTAGGACATGTTCAACATATTAATTTTATTTTTTTCAGGTTCAGCAGCTGGTGCAGCGTCAGTTCCAGCACCTGCCACGCATTCTCGCCGAGCTACAGGAGCACGGCGCGAAACGCTCACACTGGGCCTGGTGGGCGTGGTATGCAAATTGCAAAATCAGGAGTATCGCACGAGTAGTAGTTGTACTGTATTGCATGATGATTACTAAAAATGGAATTTGCCATGCAGAATCAGGTCAGCGAGGAGATTTGTTATACATGGCAGCAAAAGCAATTAGTTTTCTTTTCCTTTTACTACGACCACGCACGGGCTCGGGCAACTTCGTAGCCACGACCGCGATAATACTTTTGCACACGATATTTGGCCGACCGACAAAGAGGGGAATGCGGAACCCGGTGCCCCGACCCGCGTGACAGAAGAGACAGCCAGGATACTTTGCGGGGAACACCCACTGATTCAGAACGCCGCGGGCGACTTACCGGAGGAACAGCAAATACGGATCCAGAACTGGCGCACGGTGTTGGAGCTAATTGCCGAATTGCAAGAGAAGGCCGTGCCACTTCCACCAGGAGGAAAAACTCTTCCAGGAGGGCAGAATCTTAATACAATCAAGGCGACGTCGCGCGTCATTCCGGGTATTGACCACGGAAGAATTCACTTTTTCAACGAATTTTGGGCAAACCATCCAGATTGTCCACCGTGGCTGCTGGATGTGATCACGCGGTATCGTCGGTACGACTGGGGGCGATAAGTTGTTTTTCAATTGAAATTGTACGTGACTAACAAGGGTTCAAGTTGCATTTGCCACGACCGCGACGACTTACACTGACTTACTCCTACACATTGCGCTAGACTTAGACACGTGCAGCTGCAGTTGAGCTCTGTATTGTAGGATGATTTGGCGCTTTATTTTTCTTCATGTTTGCCCTCCCACGTTGTAAGCGCAAATGGATCGATCCTTGTGTCCTAGTTTGTAAAGCAGTCATCTTCAAATGACAATCTGTGAAAATCATGTCGATCACCATAAAGATGCCCAGCGCGGCAACTACAGGCAGCTGCACCTTTCGAGGAGAGCGATATTATTTCTCGCCGTACAAGAATGCTCAAGTTGACTTTGACATTATCGGCGTTGGTGTTCGCAAGCAGAAAGTTCTACAGACTCAGAATATCCTTCTGGCAACATTATCGGTTTTTCATCGTGAATTCGGTTGATGCAGCCTCCCCCCGCTGTCTCTCGTCTCCTGCTGCCTGCTTTCGGATCATTGACAGATCGTGCTGGTGGTGCGCTGACCGTGCGAAGATCAAGATCGAGATCCACTGAAGTGGGTTTACCTTTATTTCGTTGGAAAGTAGCGCCCAGCCCCAGGCGGCCTCGCGCATGACTTTTGATTCTGTTTCTGACTTGCACTTGTTGTTTCAAGCAATTAGAAATAAAACTAAATGATCAAGATGTTGTTCTTCGCAGAAGGGGCCGCGACAGCCGCAGCGGTTCATCCTCCCGCGGCCCAGGGCGGTGGAGATACTCTCCTGGCAACTACCTCGTCGTCCCCGTGGATGTTTCGCAAAGTGGAGCGCATGAGCCGGATCCTCGGAGCGTGGCTCTTGCCGCAACACCAAAACATGACTGAGTACATGCTGCGCGAGGGCGGGGTGCGATACAATACTTACGAGTACTACAACTACGACCAGAAGGAGATTATAAGGAGGGTCGACGATGAACATACAGTTACAGATGAAGACCACGACGCAGAGAACACGACGTCGACCACTGTTTTCCACTTGGATAGCGAAGGAGAGGCCCACGACGGATCTGCTCTACTCCAGGATGACGATGATATCCACCGTCATGGTTACGACTACTTCCACCGGGAGATTTTTGCGGGACGCAGGAACCGCTACGAGCTCCTCCTCGAGCAAAGCCAAGAAACCGACCTGCGACCGGGAGGACGAGGGGGTCATGGAGAACCTCCACAGGACCACCAGGCGCCGAGGGCGACGCTCTCGACGATTTCTATTTCTGCACACACACACTGTGCCTGTCGCGACATGCCCGAGACCATCAGCTTCTTCACCAATGCTTTCGATTCTTTCTTCCGAAAGTCGGGAGGAGGAACTACGAGTGATGGTACTACTCCGGTGCCGCCAAGTGACCAGTCCCGGGCTGCTGCCTATGAGTTCTTCCAGTATGATATAATTGAAAACTAACGCCCTTTTCATGCAATAGCATGATAAGACGCTATGCCTATGCAAGAACCCTAGCCAGACTCTGCTGGAAGATGCAGATGATCAGACAAACTCATAGTGGTCTTCTCATACAAGGAAGAGCAAAGCCTTCGTTCCCTTCGGAAGTGACTTTCTTGGATCAGACACACTTATTCTAACTGTCATCATGACCATGAGCGGGGCACTTTTCATTGTGATATCCAGTGCGGCGAGTTTTTACGGGAAGCGATTGACGAAGAGCGCAGTTTTGCGCAGGGTCCTGCTGCAAAAAAGGCGCCGACCATGACCACGTGCGAAGTCTTCGAGGTGTTGCAGAAAACTGCGTGCGTCCTCGCTGTCGGCGGAGAGAATCATGATGATGAAGTACTGCGCGAGAATATGCATTGCAAATGTAGTGTCTGGAGGGTTTGAAATTGAGTGTGTGTCGAGTATCCATGGAAAACTCGGTACGAGTGTCGAGTTTCTCTGCCGCGCTGCTGGAAGCAGGTATTTTTTCTTGCTATTTACGAATGAACCCGAAAGTAGAAGCTGAGGAAACAAAAAACTTCTGATGCTGTTGATGTCATGCCGTTGCACAAGCCCAAGCCGTTGTTAATATTTCTCTTCAATTGATGACGTGCCGGCACTGCAACACACAAGATTTCCAGACCCAACTATTGACATGTTTGCAATGCATAGAAAATGGAAACGCCAACGCGCTCAACCCGCCATCCTCAACCCCGTCGGACGACCAGGACGAGCACCACCGCCAGGGGAGGCTATCGTTGCAGCGTCAAGTCGCCAGGCTTTTGCAGACCTCCGGCGACTGTTTCGACCACACCCCGTTTACGGGCGTGCAGGGCCCGGGCGTCGCGGAATTTCGGCGAGCCATACAGAGTGGCGGAAAGGCCTGGACGCACCTTCCTGCGCGGCGGAAAAGCTTTGCACGTTCCGAGTGCGTGGTGCGCTCCTTGCCCGAGGTTTGTGTGGATGAAAGCACGGGCGAAATCACACTGAATTTTCAAAATCAAAAGTATTTTTCCGCAGAGCAGGACCTGCGTATTAGTACAACTACAACTGGACAAGATCAACATGGTGAACAACCGCAATCATCAACAACCTCATCGTCCTACCCAATGTGGCTCGCGCACTGCGCCGACAGCTACGGCGAGTACCGTCGAGTGAATGCGAGGCAGGTCACGGGCGATCAGAGGGTTCTTCCTGGTTTTGCGCGAGATGAAATAGAAAATGCAGAAGTACTTCTGTCCTCTGGCTCAGGCCCCCGCTCCTCGAGGACGTTTTCGCAGATGAAGACCGACCACCGCCGAGCCCTGCTGGTGCGTGTGACGCAACCCGCGACGGAGAACATGTGGCACGCCGTGCACCTGCTGGCACCCCTCGCAGTGGAGCTCCGACAGGGCCACTTTGACTTTCTCGTGCTGGATTGCTTAACCAGCAGCTTAGCCGGGGGGCCTGGTGATGCTGCGAGGACCGTCGAGCGGCCGTGTAACCCTTCCGCCCCGTTGATGCAGGCGTTTCTTCCGGTTTTGCTGGAGCAAGCTCGTCCTGCTGGAAGAACACGTAGAAGGACAGAACTGGTCTGTATCAAAAGGAAAATCCCCCGTCCCCATATCAAAACGGAATTTCTGATGCTGGATTTGTGTACAAAAATCAGATTTGTCTTGCTGGAGAGGACTCCGCGCCCATATCAAGTTTGAGTAGAGAGGCTTTGGCCAAGGCGTTTAGCATGAAAAGTGTCTGTGCTGTAGGCCCAACAGCATGACGAACCGCCTGCAAAATGCGGCGGAACCTGTGGACTTGCCTTCTTGCAAGACAAATGCGATTTGTGACCTCAATTCAGCAACGCAAATTTTCGGAAACATACCTGCTCAATATGGGGAGGGGGAGTTTTTCCTTTCAATAGTCTGGCTCAGGACACCCGCGGAGGCGGCGGCGTCGTCGTCGGCGTCGTCGTCATCCAGCAACGCGGAATCCGACGCCTTTTCTCCCTCATGGCCCTCTACTCAGTGCTACGCCGCTGGCTCGCAATGGGGTGTGGAGCACGTCACCCTGTTCGGCCGCGATAAGGGCTCATATCCTCTGCAAATAATTGAACGTTCCTACCCGAAGAATTGCCCACTGCGCGCTCGCCATCCTTAAGATACAGATGGTAAATCACGAAGATTTGAGCGATCTGCAAGACAGTGCGATTTTTTGTGGATTTAGTCTCGTTTATTGAGGTATATTATAGCCGGATTAGGACTAGCGCTAGCCCACTTTCTCATTCTGATTGCTCGAGCATGACAAATTTCTATAGGTGTAGAGCAAAACCGCATCAATGCATCTTCTCAACATGCGGCTCCTGCGCATGAGACACATCATTTGATAATTCCGGGCATCCGGAACCGGATTTGCATATACAGGTATGGCGTTCATCTCGTGGGTAGGTCCTGTTTTTCCTCATTTGGATAGCACATGGCGCGGTATCAAGTCGGCCTTTGTGAACCAAGTCAACGCAGCCTGGCGTTCTGGTGGATCAGGACCTTTCTCGGAGGAAATAATGGACGAGGAGCGGTTGCGAGACCAGGCCAACCAGCTCGACAGAGATGTGGTGGCACCTCTCAGCACAGCACGACCACCCGGAGGTATTAGAACCACAGCCCCCGCCGCCTCGGAGGACGGGAGCACGACACGTAGCACCCTGCAGGAACAAGTCATCGCCGGTGCCAGTGGAGGTGAAGAAGAAGAAGCTACTTCGCCTTTCCCGTGCTCGCTGAATCATCTGGTCGGCGGCGTGGTCATGACTGTAAAGATGAGAGGCGGGGTTCTCTCGACTACGAGTGGAACAACATATCCACAAAAAAAGACCCATCTTCCCCTTGCAAATTTTCATGCGGCAAAACATGCCTAAAGCTAAAATCCGTTGTGTGTCATGCAAAAAATGGATGGGGTCTTTTTTTTTGTATAGTTGTACAACAGCACGAGATGCTAGTAGAAGTACAGCAAGAACCTCTTTCAAGAACACCGGTGGAGGCGCGGCTCCAAGTCGCGTCTTGCGCGTCGTCTTCGCGCTGCGGTTCGGTGATTCGCGCCGCGTCGAGAATTTGGCGGCAGTGCTGAAAGCCGTGTGTCTTCGCTTCTCGTATAATTCTGGGACCACTTCAACGTCGAGACGGGATGAAGAAACAAGGGATCCACCATCGTGGTCCTCTGCGGACGGACGAGCAGAGGAAGATGCTGTTTCTGCTTCCCCAACGATAGAATTTTTCGCGGTGGACCTGAGCCTTTTCTCGATCCGGATGCAGCACCGAATCGTTCAGAACAGCCTGCTGATCGGTCCGCACGGACAGGCGCTCTCCTGGTTGCCGTTCTCCAAGGGGGTCATCGAACTGATGCCGTTTATGGCGCAGCTGGCTACGGAACTGTGCCGCAAGGGCTGGAACAACACGCCGATGTATGCCTACGGCGGGATGGGCCTGGTATTCGACGTGCCGCACTTGTGCCTTCTCGGCAACCCGAGGACGGAGAAGGAAAAGGAGGCGTCGCTCGGGACGGAGCTAAATCACTGGATCCGGCGTGACGTCCTGGTGGACGCAGCCAAGCTGGCAGACGGGATGGAGGAATTTTTCGCGATGATGACTTCAAGACCTCCGGAACTTCTAGAAAACAGCCTGCTTCTCGTCGAGAGTCTCTTCACGTCGCTCGTCGACCCAGGAGCACGTGGAGGAGGTCGAGATGCAGATGATAATGATTTACCGGTAGATGAAGACATCAACATCACGCACCAGGACGAGCGTACTAGAACATCAAGTACAACTACCCCGACGAGTGCTAGAAACGAGACCTTCGCTAGCGTCGTGAAGATCGAAAGCAAAAATAATTACGGAGTGAGAATTCGTCCGGCACAGCGACAGCGTGCCCCGGGGGGTGATCCGCGGTAAATACATCAGAAACTCTTCGGGCCGCAAGAAACTGCACTGAAGCGACTTTTGATTCGTTGTGCTGAGCAAATAAATGAAGAAGCACTCGGTTTCAGACCTGCTCGTTGTTTACATCGGAGAACGTCGTCGACAAGAAGTGAAGCGCTGAGATGATGGACTACAGGGACGATGCCCGTGAGATGCTCGTGAGGTGGAGCGGCCGGTTCGTTTCGTCGTTCGTGGCAGGTCGTGTCCTGCTGTCTCCGGTAGATGACCAGAACAAGCGAGGAAAACTCTACCTCGGGCTGGTCGTGTAGTTGCCGAGAGTTTTACTACTTGTAGTAAGTACTACTCAACGCGGACGTGACCACTGTAACGCAGCGGGTTGACGCCATACTTCACCTGTGTCTACTACATGTAGTTGTTTTTTTCTTCTGCGGGTCACAGTCGAAGCCGTCGTGCTACGGCCCTTCAAAGACAAAGTGAAAGCCAGCGCGTCGACGTGTGGACCGTGAAGAAAGCTGCGCCACTCAGCCACCGTATCTTCACGAGGACGACACCCCGGGCCCCGTATCAAAAATGAAACCGCTTTCCGTCCTGGGCGACGCATTGCAAAAGTGCGGAACGGGCACAGCGAGCAACGGCTCCTTTCTCGGCGATGGATTCTGCACCGAATCTGACGACTATCAGAGTGCACACAGCTGCTTCTCACGACCCCAACCCCATCGTTTGAAAGGCACGAGCAGCAACGGAAAGAAGCAAGGTCGCAAATCAAGATCAACGCTGTTGCGTTTAATATTCGCATGAAGTTCTAAATCTATCTTGTTCCGCAGCTGCGCGTGCTCTTGCACACGGACCGTAGTTATTGTTTGAGGTTGTTCCGAAAGTTGTCATGCAGACACTGGTGCTTAAACCCAAAGAAAAGATTAAGATGTGGATTTGGTATTCTCAACATTGACATTCTGTGTGAAGAGGACAAATGAAGGTGAGGAGGCCGCGTTGTGCACTCGGATAGCGGCGACCTGTGCAAGCGGGCGATCTGCGCAAAGCCGAACAGCGCGTTTCTCAAGCAAGAAGCGAAGCTGTACAAGGGCAAGTGCACCGACGGTTTTGTATCCACTGCAAATAGGTCGATGTCCACGACATTCATTTACAAGCTCGTGAAGATGCTTTCCGCGGATGATCACGCAAACAGAAACATCTCCTATCACTATTTTGTACTTGCAGTAGCGGAGCAGGAGCAAAAGCAGCGGTCCGTTATTTTGGACCTGCTGAGTAGAACAAGAGATTGATTTCTCGTGCAGATAATTCGGGATTACAAAGACCGTCCAGGTGAATCTGTGATGCTGACGCTCCTGCCGGATTCCAGCTTTCGTGGGGCATGGAAAATCTGCATGGAAAACTACACTAGAAACATCTGCACTCACCGAGAAAAATCAGATTATATGCTCACTGACGAAGTAAAAGAATCTATTTGCAATGCATATGTTGGGCTCCGAGACGACTGGCAGTGCATGTGCGGTGTAACCATCCGGGAGATGGTCAGCCAGGGCGGCGGCTCGGTGCAAATCGACCGCAGTGCGACACTATGCATTGCAAAAGTATCGTTCTAGTAAGTAGTATTGCAAACTTTCCTCGCAGGGAAATTGGAATTTGTATATGCTGACGCACTTAACGTTAGGTCGATTTGCATTTGTAGTCGTCATGCATAATTTTTGTCCTGGTCGTGATTACTACCGTACGGGCACGATAGATACTTCTGCAAAAATGGATAGACGCCGGAAAGCCAGCACTGGCTGCACCTGAAGTGGCTGGAAAAGAAGTATCCGCAGCGCGTTCAGTACTTGAAAAGTTCGAGCGAAATATGGCCCGCCCAGGTTTGTAATCTCACCTGTATATCAAAATAGAAACGCAGATTTCGATTTGTGTTTGTGATGCAAGAAGTGCACAGTTGTGATCTGGCCTGCTCTCACAGGAATGAATGCACATGACAATTTCGTCTGGATCTAGAGCTGGAGTTGTCCCAAACCGCATGAGAATGGTGCGGCAAAATTTGCATTGCAAAAAGCGGAAGGGCAAGGGGAAGGACGCTGCTCTGTGTGTTTCTCATGATACTGATGATGCAATAGAAAGTCAGGAATTTGTTGCTATCGTTTGAGATTGCAGCACCTGAGCAGGTTATACGAAGATAACTGTGCCTCTTCCGCGGAGAAGGAGCGGCAGATATGCAAGAAGAAAAGATTGTTTAGTGTAACCTTGTCAAGATGTGCAAGATGCAAAACCAATAAAGCGGCTGGCTCTGTCATGCTGGTCATGCATGACTGGCAGGCCCCATGATGAGAAGATACCAAGCATTGAAGTGCTTTTCTCGGACGTGCTACTTGCGCATGATACAAGATTCTTTGCTGTCATGCCGGACAGCTTTGTAATGCTGTTCCTCCAAAACCAAAATCAAAACGAAAGCAGTCAGAGTTACACTATACACTCTTTTTTTCTTGGATAGCAAGCCGACTACTACGAGTATTTGTACCCCTGGAATTGGGTCAAGATATTGCCGTGGTACTGGCTTTGAGACATATCATAACGGAGTAGAACGCTGCTCGAGTAGGAGTTGTTGCACTGTCTCCTCCTGCGCTGGCGCAGAAAATAATCCACGCTCTCGTTGATACACGAACCGTCATTGTTGAAAAACAGTGTCGTGCGATGAAGAAGTACAAGTACATGCAAGAGCTTTATTCCTTTTCCTCTTGTCCGCTCTGCGAGCCGAGCGAGAACTACAGATCAAGCATTGGCTGTGAGTTTCGTTATTGGTCCACTGTCCTTGCGACTAAACCACATTGGCAAGCGGAAAAAAATAGAGACCCTGACGCTCTGAGACCCAAACCAGCGAAACACGACGGCAGCGTGGTTTTCTTGTGTTTAGAATGACGAAAAATAAATACTCATAGCATCGTGATTTCGATTTCTCTTGTTTTTTGGGGGATCCGCCTCTCCACGGGGATCCGCCCGCTCCCCGGGGATCCGCCTGTTACTCGGGGATCCGCCCGCTCCCCGGGGATCCGCCTTCGCCCAGGGGATCCGCCCGTTCCCCGGGGATCCGCCTTCGCCCAGGGGATCCGCCCGTTCCCCGGGGATCCGCCTTCGTTCGCCCAGGGGATCCGCCCCTTCCCCGGGGAACCGCCTTCGCTCAGGGGATCCGCCCGCCGGGGATCCGCCTTCGCGCAGGGGATCCGCCCGCTCCCGGGGATCCGCCTTCGCTCAGGGGATCCGCCCGCTCCCGGGGGTCCGCCCGCACCCCGGGGATCCGCCTTCGCCCAGGGGGTCCCGTCCGCCCGTTCCCCGGGGATCCGCCTTCGCCCAGGGGATCCGCTTGTTCCTCGGGCATCCGCCCGTTCCCGGGGGATGCGCCCGTTCCCCGGGGGCTCCGCCCGCACCCCGGGGGATCCGCCTTCGCCCGGGGGGCCCACCGGTTCTCCGGGGGATCCGCCCGCTCCCCGGGGATCCGCCTGTTCTGCGGGGGATCCGCCCGCGCCCCGGGGGGTCCGCCGGTTCTTCGGGGGATCCGCCCTCGCCCCGGAGGGCCGGCCCGCCTCCCGCGGATCCGCGCGCCCTCGGGGGGTCCAGCCTACGAACTTTCTTTGGGGGGATCCTCCTCAGCTCGGGGGATCCGCCCTCGCCCCGGTGCGTTCGCCCCAGCCTCCGGGGATCTCCCCTTGCCAGGAGGGATCCGATATTCGTGCTTGCCCCTCGGACTGCGCCGGCGTCGCGGGGTTTCACTCCCTCCCCGACGGACACCCGGCCAGCCCGGGGCGGGTGCGCCCTTGCGCCAGAGGCTCCCGCCTTAGGGGTCCTTGCCCTTGCCGCGTTGGCGGTGGGCACGGGCACCGGCACCGGCAAACCGGCGCACATTTCTTGTTTCGGCTTGGTTCTTCCAAGTTGTCAGCGTGTTGCTGGTTGTCAAAGCGGCGCGTTGACAACCAGCAGCAGGATCGAGATGCGACAACCACACAGAAACAGGAGGCGTCCGCACAACCACCCGAGGCCTTGAGAATCGAGAGAATGCGCGCCGGTTTGCCGCGATGCCCTGCACTCGAGTGCGTTCCAAAATCTTCCAAAATGTGCGCCGGTTTGCCGCGGTGCCCGAAATCGACGCTGTGCCGGCGGGGAAAGACCGCGAAGGACGGCGCGAATCCGGCCGGAGGATTCCGGAGAGGATTTTGGAATCCTCTCAGGAATCCTCTTCCGAAATCGAGGCAATACCGCCGGGGGAAGGGCGCGGAAGACGGCTCAACTTGGGCCAGAGGGTTCCCGAGAGGATTTCGGAATCCTCTGCGGAATCCTCTGTGGAATCCGCGCCCGGAATCGAGGCAGTGCCGTCGGGGAAAGGGCGCGAGGGACGGGCCAACTTGGGCCAGAGGATTCCTGAGGGTGGGGATTTTGGAATCCTCTGCAGAATCCTCTGCGGAATCCTCTCGCGAAATCGAGGTAGTGCCGCCGGGGTAAGGGCGCGGAAGACGGCTCAACTTGGGCCACGGGATTCCTGAGAGGATTTTGGAATCCTCGGCGGAATCCTCTGCGGAATCCTCTGTGGAATCCTCCCCCGAAATCGAGGCACTGCCGCCGGGGAAAGGGCGCGGAAGACGGCTCAACTTGGGCCAGAGGATTCCTGAGAGGATTTTGGAATCCTCTGTGGAATCCTCTGCGGAATCCTCCCCCGAAATCAAGGCACTGCCGCCGGGGAAAGGGCGCGGAAGACGGCGCAACTTGGGCCAGAGGATTCCTGAGAGGATTTTGGAATCCTCTGAGGAATCCTCTGTGGAATCCTCCCGCGAAATCGAGGCACTGCCGTCGGCGAAAGGGCGCGAGAGACGGCGCAACTTGGGCCAGAGGATTCCTGAGAGGATTTTGGAATCCTCTCAGGAATCCTCTGCGGAATCCTCCCCCGAAATCGAGGCACTGCCGTCGGGGAAAGGGCGCGGGGGACGGCTCAACTTGGGCCAGAGGATTCCTGAGAGGATTTTGGAATCCTCTGCGGAATCCTCTGCGGGATCCTCTGCGAAAATGTGCGCCGGTTTGCCGGGGCCGCCAGGTTGCTCGCAATCCGCAGCCGACTGTGGCGATCTGGGCGCACGAGACTGCAACGCAGACGCGGCGCGGTTGTGCAAACAAACAGCAGCGGAGTCCTTGCGCGCGCCGCGTTTTCGGTTGCATTGCAACACACTTTAGCACGAGCTAAGCCGAAGGTTTCCCGGGAAACCTTAAACGACCTTGCCCGAGCGGAATCCATTGATTTCTGGGTCTCACAGCGTCACTTTCTCAAAAAATAAGTGGTGACTCTTGCTGTATCTGAATCAAAATCTTGGATGCTGATTTTGCTTCGCAGTTCTTTCTCGCGATCTGCTGATCGCTATCGTCGAAGGCGTTCGCCCCGCTAAAGATGCTATATAAAGAAAAAGATATTGATATTCTTATTGCAGCTCTCCGTTCGATGATCGTATAGCTCCGTGTGGTCAAGTACTTTACACTTCTAGCGCAGAGCTGCACAACTAGCAGGTTTTCATCGTTCACTTGCAGCTCGGAGCCAACAGATTTTTAGCGCGCGATCCTTCGTCGAGTTGGACACGATGTTGATCAGAGATCAGAACAAGATAGTTTCTCGGTTGATGAAGATTACGTTTCGTGCACGAATCGTGAGGCAAAGCAAAAACTTCGTCCTTCATCTTCGTAACTCGGTATCGTCTTTATTTGTTGTTTCTTCATCATTTGGAACAGCAATTTTATCGTCCGCGACTTCGTCTTTTTATTTCGAAAAACAGATGAGTAGTACAACATACCTTATCGTGCGCCCTGGCCCTGTCGACGTCGTTCTTCTTCTTGCGGTTTGTTTCGTTTTCGTCCAAAATTGAATAAGCAAGTGTCTTTTTTTGTATTGACGCATGCCCCTGGCCCTGGGTGGCCCTGTCGTGGTCCTTCTAACCCGCCGGGCCCCTGCCCCTCGTCTAGGCCACAGGCTTGAGCTCGCTGGCAGCCGCGCGGGGGAGTAATAAACACGGGTGGAAACACACACCGTCGATAAGTCCACTTCGACACGACCTTGTTGTTATTTCTTTCGACAAAAGATAAACTGCAGTGACCCGCCGTCGCAACATTGCCTGCGAAAATTGAACTCCGTTGCGACGTTCGATTTGAAAACCCCTCAGAACCTATAAATAAGTAAAGTTTAAGATTAAGTTATCACCCCCAGCATCTTCATCTACTCCGTCAACATCATCTTCCAATTTTGCGGCAAGCAGTAGTGTCTTTATACGATGTTCTTCTTCTTTTTTACTTACATCGATCTCATCCACAGTTTCTCTGACACTAAACGTAAGCTGAACATACAATCTTCTATCTGATCTGTGGAAATGATAAATCACGGTGAACGAGTTGTTTGAGTTTCTTGTTGTCCGTTGTAACTGTAGTTCCTCAAAGAAGAACACCGACGAATAAACTACTTTCACTTTGTTTTACAAGAATTCCGACGAGATGAATAGGCTTCGGTTATTGTGTCTGGGAAAAGCTGTAATATCAGTAGCAGCAACTACAAGTAATTGTCCAAAATGGTACAGAAAACAAGACCGCAAAAAAGCGGGTGGCGCAACTGACATATCAGTGGCTGACCGAAATGAGGCCTTCGACTTTTACGGTGCGTACGACCTGAACATGCAGGAACCGCGAGTAGAAGAAGCGGGAGAAGATGGAGTCCCGCCCTTTGCCTTCGCAGGCCCGCCATCTACGGAAACGCGACTCTCCACGAGCGCTCCGGGTGCGGCAAAGCTGCAGGTGTACGGAGCAACTGCGCACGCTGTGCAGTACACAATACCGGAACCCGACTACCCACAGCTTTACGACGGTCTGGTAGGGCGCTGGGACGGGACGAACACCAACACTTATGGTGGCACCAGCGTTGAGACTCCGTTCAATGGTCTGGACCACACGACCTCGGCGTGTCCCTGGTACCAAATGCAGCTAGTGCCCAGCACCCCGACGCCCTCTGAAGACACACCTGGTGTGGCAGTTGGGACAGTGCGGATCTGGTTCACGGGTGGTAACTGGAGTCCGATTGCGAGTGGTGATGTTGGCACTACCGCAACTTTGACCGGCGACAACCTGGATCGCTTGAAGTCTTTGTTCCAGAAGGACGGGCTTCGAGTTAAAGTCGGAAAAACTCCGCGGGTAAGCATGTCAGAAGTGAAAAACAAGAACGACCGAAGCTATGACATCTGCGAGGCAATTCTACGACCTGAAGATGAAGTGATCTGCGACACTGTAACCCCTCCCCCAACGCTAGCAGATGCAGGCTCAATCTCTTCTAAAACGATGAGTGAGCTTTTTCCGTATGAAAGCGTAGACGGCGCCGACGACCTAACGGGCCTAAAGGTAATGAAAGCAACTCCCCCCGGCTCGACCGAGGCCGAAACGGTCTCTTTGTTCGAACCGATTCACCCTGTTCTCTCCGCATCTTTCGTTTCTAGGGATGCTGGAGGTAGCAGCTGGGACCGGTGTAGTCGGGAGATGTTTTACGTCGACGTCGACTGCCTGGGAAAGGAAGCAAACTACGTAATCGTGGAGTTTCCCGGTGTTAAGGATCCCGAAGCGGAAGCCCAACGTGAGTTCGATTGTAAGAAGTTGCAAAAGAAGTTTCTCGAGCAGGACGGCGCTGCGGGAGGTGGAGATACGTGGACAGCTGACTTCACTGCTTGGAACGACGCGGGTTTTCCTTGGTACGTAGAAAACGGAAATTATGCCTCTGTCAATTACGGTGGGAATCCGGCAGCATATCAATCCAATTGGCTGGACAAAACGTGCGTAAATGGAGGGGTAGACTTCACAGGCGTGGATTCCTGGCCTATCACGTCGCCCGAGCCTCGTAACCTTCGCGCGATCTCCACTGTTGACGAAATCGAAGTGTACGCCCCGGCGGTTCAGTGTGCCACTGGGGAGAGGGAGTACTCTTTGGCAGGCCAGCAAAAGAAGTGCTATCCTAATGTGTGCGACTGCCCGAATGGAGTTCCGCTCGTCACTAGCGCGTCAAGTGGCGAGGTTTGCAAGGAACACGGCCGTCTTGGGTGCAAGAGGTGCCATCTAAACTTCGTCCCGTTCGGCGCGGATTGTCGTGAAAAACAGCTGTGCGCTGCGGCATTTGGCGGCGCCAGCGGACCGCTCAGTTGTCCCGTTGGCAAGGTCTTGACACCGGATGCCTCCGCACGCTGCCGCGGTCAGGGTTGCACAGTTGCAAATGACGCGGCCACTTGCTGCCAGATCATCGGCAGCTGCGGTAGCGGATTCCGTGACGGTTGCCCGACGCAGGCAGCTCTTCTCAGCTTACAAATGTGTGCCAATGCCGAAGCGTGCACCGCTGCAGAGTGCTGCCAGCCAACGTGCGCCGAGGCAGACGCAGACTCATCCGTCCGGGAATCTTGCCGGGCAGCAGAGAGTGCGGGAGCCGGCGTCCGGGGGTTCGCGCAGTGGAAGTTGTGTCCCGCGGACGGCAGTGCCTGCAACTCCGCCGAGTATTGCTGCGTGACGGCCGAAGAAGGAACCAGTGAAGATCTGCGCGCAAGGATGCAGAACTTGCGCGTCACCCTGTCAACATCTACTCCTATGCATTGCAAAAGAAAAAGTATCGTACGTAAGTACCTAGGAATTGCAATTGGATGGTGCATGGTAAACTTATTCAAGAGCGAAAAATGGAATGTGCAAGATGCAGAATGGGCGGGTTAAAAAAAGATCGGTCATCGCAAGTTTGCAATTTCTACCTACGAGAACTGTGATACTTTTGCCATGGATAACTTTGAGTTCAGCGCCGGAATTCGCGACCCTCATGGACGAAGTCGGCACCAACGAGGCAACCGCAGCAACGTTTTTCCGGCTCGTCGAAAACGGGGTTCGCACACTGCACAAACAGCCGGAGGTCGTGGTGCCGTGGCTGACCGACGCCGGCGTTCCAACGGCGTTCCTGATGCAGCAAGCCAACTTGGTCAAGATCACGGGCAGCCAGTCCGAGGTGGTTGCAACATTTCCGGCGTCCGATTCGTCGCGGACGCGCAGCCGATCGAGGAACCTGCTCCATGCAGATCGCGGGCTTTCTGCGGCCAGTGCGTCGTCCTACGCAGTGCACATTTTGTCGTACGGCCTGTACCTGGAGGACGGAGTAGTTTCCTCGACGGCAGAATTGGAAGCGGCCTTGGAGCGCTTCCAGACTCAGCTAACTGCTGCCGGCGTGGCGGAGGCGTTCAGTGCCGCGTTTGCCGCGGACAGCAGTAACACCTTTCACAATACCGAGGTCACGGCGGCGAGCGTGACCGGCCTGCCAACTCGGGTGGCCCCGCAGCGGGAAGTAGAAAGCACGAGCACGGCATCTTCTTCTTCATCCACGACGAGCAGTACCACCGAAAAACCGGCAGTAGTGGCAGCACCCAATGACGACGGAACAGTCTATGTGGACGAGGACAACGCGTGGTGGGTGGCTGTGCTCGTGGTCGTCGCGGTCGTGCTTGCCTTCTTCGGGGGATCGTACGTGAAATCTGGAACCGGCGGAGGCTGGGCGCAGTCGTCCTGGTCGCAGGCGGGACGAGGCTCCTCGTGGGCGGGCCCGCGAAAGGGCGGGGGCTCCTATGGCCACTGGAACAAGGGGGCTGCGCCACCAAGCCCGTGGCAGGTGGGCTCGACCTCGCACCCGGGGGCGTCGACCGCGTGGGGGAAGAGCGCTTCTAGCCCGGGACGAGGCCGTGGGCCGAAAGGGAAGGGGGGCCCCAGTGCGTCGTACCACGCCAGTGCAAAGGACGGGAAATGGAGCGGCGGCTCTCCGTAAAGTTACACCAACCATTGGTAGCAGCAACAGGAGGACAATAAAAGAACTTCATATGCATCAATATATAAATATCTCACTCTAGTACTTACCATGATCTTCTCTGTGCCCATATTTCAAAAGTAGTTGTAAGTAGTTGTGCACAGGGTTGTTGGAGTTGGATATTGTGCGAGCATGTGTCCTCATCTTGTCTGAACCCTACATGTTTTTTACGTTTTTTATTTTTTTCAATTTTTCGCACTTTCGGTTTCGTTCCACTTTTAGCATCTTCTTCTTCTTCATAAATTCAAATTATTGTTCTTCTACTTGCACTTTCACGACTTTCAGGAGCGCTTTCTTTCAAATCATCTGCAGAAAATCACGCGAACGCGCCAGCATTTTTTTTTTAAATTTCAGTTTTCTTCTACTGTTTCAGTCTTCAGCGTCACTTATTTGCACTACTACAGGGAGCGGCAACATCAGCATCCTCCTGCTTGAAAAACATATTCAAAAATGGGAGTCGTGCTTCCTTTGCCTCCTTTCGGGAAGGAAGAGGAAGTATACTCCCTGAGATAAGTAGTAGAGCAGATTCAGGTCCAACTCTCTCATACGTCAAAAGCCACACGATAAAAGATTGTATCATCCGGTAGTTGCATCTACAAATTTTTTCGCATTCACATTTTTATTTTTTCAAATTTTTGTTTTTCTTTTCACAATGACAATCCAACATGAGCAAACTGAAACTAAGTTTAATATCAAACTACAAGCACGTGCACGCTAAAAGTTTTTTTTTCCCCAATCTATTTCTATAATAGCTGCAGCGAACGACCCAGTAGTTGATGTCCCAAAAAGACAATACCAATTAGCTGTACCCACCGTGCCCCATGATCATCATTTTGCTATGGCAATCTTTTCATATCGGCGTGTCAGACGTACCGGTAGCAGTGCCGTTTACAAGGTAGTAGCCAACCAGGTACACAGCGCAAAAATAGTTCCGAGCGGGGCTGCTCGTCATGTGAGGGGTGATAACGAGATTACCGTGCGCGCATGCACAGGTTTCTTCAAGCTAAACCCACGCACTTATTGAAGCCCGCAAATTTGACCCTGCAGTTGCAGTGTATGTAGTTCTGAGCACCGCCTGGGCGCGCCTTTTCCTTCTGCTGGGGCAGTTCCGCTGAGGGACGCGAACCAGGTGGAGCTGGGTTACTATTACCATGCGTCGAATGATACATAAATCTTATCAAGCTTCTGTGGTCAACAGCGGAAAAATAATAAAGGTTGCCAGACAGCAATTTCTTGAAAAATGCACAAACCCGTAGTTGCATTAAAAACACTCCTTCCCCCTCCTTTGCGAAAAAATAACAGTATTTCATTACGAGTTCGCTGTAAAGTCACGGAGCTGCACGAAGCACGACGGGCACTTGTTTCAGGAGCCTGCTGTTTGTTCTTCCGGCCCTGCTGCAGGAGGGCGAGGAGATCGTGTATGACAAAAGCATATGTTCGTCCGGTGGGAAGAATTTCAATTTGTATTTCTTTGTTGATCTGCACCTGTATTAAAAACGATTCGGAGGTTCCATTTTTTTCCGGATGAAGAGCCGTTTTTTTGTACGAATGCGCAGTCGGTCTCTCTCTCTCTTTCTCGCTCGTCTGATCAAAGTTGAACAATCTTCGTACCAGCTGTCGACAAAATAAAAACCTGGAAACCCTCTATCCTTCTAGTTGTCATCGTATTTTTTAATTTTTTTTACATCAATGAATAAAAATTTGCCCAGCTGCACCATGAAAACCGCAATTTGTGAATGCACCATGAGCATGATTGTAACTGAAAACAAGTCGTACAACCTGTTGACCGTGATCGTCGTGCTTTTTTCTGCCTTCGTTTTTTCGTGCAATCAGAAGCCGAGGTGGCGTCGTGCAGCAAGAACGTCAGTTGATTTATTATCGTGCGTTTTTTGTCGTGCTAATCCTAATTCGTTTTTATTTTTTCTTTGTGTTTGTTGTCTGCGTCTTTTTTCTTTTCCTGTGTCCAGCACAATGCTTGTTCTGTCATTCATTCATGATGTTGGAGTTGTTGTCCTGTACCTCTACTTTTGTTTATGTACTAACAAGTTTCACCCAACTATTGATATATTTCTTCAGGCGGTGTAGAACTACACCCTCCGAATGATAGATGCGCCCCCATGATTATGCCTTGACACAGCGTAAGTGTTATCCTTAATTTTTATTCGTTTGACGGATTGAAGAATAGCGTCCCTTCGCGATTAGTGAGACCACACCAGCCGCGTCATCTGGAAATAACCCTAACCTACTCGCTTGCTCGACAACACTATGAGTTTTGCCCCAACTAGAAGAACTACACATAATCTTAAAAGCAGAACGCGCGGCCGAAGCCGTTCGTCGTAACTTCAAGTTCAAGTGCATAAAAGATTCGAAAACGCCATGAGGCTCAGGAGCTAGAGGACCAACAAGCATGCAATCCTGTTGCGTTTCATCCAGCGTCCGAGTTTCCGATCGAATCAAGGGTGGAGCTACTAGTACCAGTACGACAGCTGCGAACCCAGGTGCGGCGGATCCAGTCACAACCACCACACGAACTAGTACTTCGACAGAAGTAAATACGCAAGACGAGCAGGAGAAGTCTCAAGAAAGAACCGTACTAGAGGGGACCCACGCAAATCCGGAGCCGCCCTCACAGTCCTCTACTTCCGCCCACGACAACGGCAAGAACTACCCAGCAGTGGTACAACCTCCTCTTCAAAGACCTTATTTCTTGGGGGCGATGAACAAGCTCCACATCCAGTCTTTGCCGGAAGGCGAAGCGCGAAACCTCGCACACAACATCACCACGGACCGGAAGAACCACGAAAGTGATCCACAAGCACGTATCCCCCGAAAGAAAAAAGATGTTATTGTATACGCATAATTTGTATGTACCTTCAGCAACACAAACTTTCTCTGCGTGATAAATATAGAAAGCTATGCTATGCATTCACGCAGATGAGACTCCTACTTTGCAAAACACGTGTAAGTTCTAGTAGGGAAGTAGGCTCCTGAAGCGTACTCGGCAACATGAGAGAACTTGTCTGTAGTTTTGTCATCTCACTCGCCCGCAACAACGTGTGTACTTAAATAAAATGTGTAAAGTGTGTAACACTTTTCTTTTTTAATTGCATACTACGCCCGACTCTGCTGACCGGGGTGTCGCCCGCAGCGAAACTGGCGGTAGACGCCCAGAATATCCCGGCCCCAATGGTCACTGACAGCGAGTCTCTGTCCTTCTATTTGGATGAGAGCAGCGAGGAGTCCGTTTTTTCTGGAGGAGGTGCTGGCGCAGTAAAGAATAATTATAGAGAACCTCCACGCCAGTCACAGTACGCTCATCATCACCATCACCATCATCATCATACTCACCACGAAGACGAAGTAGATGAAGACACGGACTTGCTGTCGAAAGCTTCGGACCTGCTTCTGAACGAAATGACAGAGTTGACCCTCGAGGAAAAGGACCACATCGCCACGCGGTACTTGCAGCAGGTGCGGCAAAAGTGCGAAGAACTGGACAAGAAACTCTCTCACGCAATCCAGGTTTGCGCAAACGATATCGCGAAGAAGCAAATGGACCTGAAACAGAAAAGTTTTCGTGCGAAGATGGAGAAAATGCGGCAGCTGGATCTAAAATTGGGGGAAAAATTGAAGGCCGTCGACGACCAGGCGGCGACGCAAAAGCAGCAAGTTTGGAGGAAGGTACTGCTATTTGCTACAGCTGCTTCACTAAAAAAATAAATTTGAATATATTTGTTGTAAATTTGTTTTTCTTTTTATTCCATCTCCATCTAGATCTAGCAAGAGGACGAACTGGTCGTACTACTGATGATTGTTTTCGGTCCTCTTGCTGGATGACGGTTCTTGAGATACACACAGTGCGCCGTAGTTCCTGTTTCTTCACTTTCGTCGTATACTGCATACAAATGAAATTGAAAAGTTTTGCGTCTGTATGCAGCCAAAACGACAATTGAAAGTTGAATATACGGATATTGTTCAATCTTCAGGTGCAAGCCCAAGGTCTTCTGATCAAGCAGGAGTGCGACCGGCTAGTCCGCGAACGGCAGGAGGCGGCGGACAAGGCCTTCGCGGACAAAAAGGCGGCCGAAGAAGCCGTGCGTGGTGGAGGTCTTCAGCTGGTGCAGGCGAAACCCGAGGAGGGTCTTGAAAGTACTTCTACTCGGGAACATAGTATGCAGCAGGACAACATCATCCAACTGTCAAAACAAACGATCGACGGCACAGGATTTTCACCCAGTGTTGTACTTGGTTCCAAGCAAACCTTGTCGCTTGGCCCTTCCCGATCCCGGGAGCGGAGCCCAGAGGACGAAAAATTGAAACAGCTGATCTCGAAAGGAACCAGGGGCAGGTTGGACCACTCCTCGTGCAGCAGGGGAGATGAGGCAGTGGGACAAGGGCTGTCGATATCGGGTGAGAAGCAGATGAGAAAGAACTCGAAAGAGCTGCAGCAGATACACGGAGTGGACGGAGCAGTTGTACCACGATCCGGGGCTGGTCGTGGCGGGGCAGCAACTGACAGTACAACGACTGCTAGCCATCATCCTCACCGTCATCACCACAAAGTAGTAGTAGAGCACACCGGCCTGCACCACGGCAACCACAAGAATTGGTACGAGCACACGATGGAACACGCACTGTTCTTTGACGACGCGACCGCGCGCAAGAGGGCGGAGGAGCAGAAACTCGCCGAACAGAAGCGACGCGAGCAAGATCTGTTCCGGCAATCGCCGGCGTTCGCGCTCACTTTGCTGCGCGACCAGCCGGATTACACCACAGGGAAAGGTAGAAGTGGCGCAAATTATACCAACATCGGTGGTCCTTCATCCCGTAGCATGTCGCCCAGCACCCGGACCACTACGAGAATCGACCGGCCCGTGATCTTATGAACTGCAAAAGTGATGTCGTACTCGTAGTAATTGCAACCATGCATTATTAACCTTTAGGCAAAAAATCTGCATTACAAGATCGATTTGTGGTCATGCTGACAAAATTTGTGATGCGATTTCTACTAGTACGATACTTTATTTGCAGTTCATAGATCTCGCAGGGCCACCACGCCCGCGCGGGCCTGATCAACGAGCGGGCGTATTTGCAGTCGCGCGGGATTTTGGTGCCCCCCGTCGGGATCGATGTGGAGAAGGCGAAAAACCTGGAGCAGCACGATTCCAACGGTGGAATCGATTTCCGGAAGTGCGACAGCCCCTTCTACATGCCCGGCGTGTCGGAGGAGCAGAAGGAGGAGTGGCGGCGCATTGTGGAGGAAAACAAGCACTTTTTGCAGGATTTTCAGCAGGAAACCCTGCTCCAGCACGAGCTCCACGAAAAATTGATCGCCGAACGGGTAAAGGAAATCTCCAAGTCGCCCGTACAGGTGACCAGAATTACAAACCTCGGCGAGGACCACGGGGTGGAACAAGCTAATAATATTAACACCGGCCGCGGCGCGGGGGAAATGAAACATGCGGAGGACAAGAACCACTCTGTAGCTACCATGTCGCCTGTTGAAGCTGGTGCCGGAAAAATAGATCAGAACTCTCTGCTAATCCACGACAGTGACGAGGAACCGACGGTGAATATCGGCGGGATCACCATGACCGCCGACGAGTACACGACGACGGTCAAGAAGGAGCTGCTCCGGCACAGCAGCACCAGCAGCGACCAGATTTTATCTCGCGACCCCAGCCCAGAGAACAGCCGTTTCGTCTCGACGATTTCTCTGCAAGAAGGTGGAAGTGCCAACGTCGACGAGCGGAAAAGTATTAAATCAAGCGGACTAGTACAACGAGATGAACAAGTTATGAGCACTTCTGGTTCATCTCCGGTGACAACTTCTTCCCTCGTGCAAGAGTTGTTGGACCGGAAGTACTATGCATTGCAAAAGTATCGTACTAGTATGAATTGCATTACAAATTAGCTCAGCATGAGAATGAAGATATGTAATGCTGTTTCGCCTTAAGAAGAAAATTTGTCATGCATATTTGCAATTAGTACGCGTACGAAACTTTTGCACAGGATAAGTACCCCTCCAACAGCGACAAGAATTCCTACCAGCTGCTATTCCCATGAAAAACGCCCCCACCCGCGAACTTTAAAGCATTTGTGTTGCAAACCTGTCCAAATGAAACACTCGCCCTCTACTTGCATCTATCAGCATCACAGATTTCCGATCGTGAATAGCAAAAATTTGTATTGCAAAAGATCCCAGCAAGAGCGGCGCTTGTCATGCAAGCGATGCGAAACACGCCTAGAATTTGCATCAGAAAGATTCATTATACTCCGTTCATGCATGACAAGAAGTTTTCATTTGGAAATTTCGCATCACAATCTTTTGCAACTTTGGGAGTGGGGGCATTTTTCCTCGCGATAGCTGCTGTCCCGCACCTCCGCCGGCGACGCGTTGGCGCTGGAGCAGGAGGTGGTGGTGGCGCACATGGAGAGCAGTGTGAGTACTAACGCGGCCACGACGACCATGAACAGCACCACGGGGAATTATAACACGAGTGTCCATCAGAGCTGCAAGCTGCACGCGAAAAACCACGTGGCGTTTTTTACGTCCGACGCCTTCAAGAAAGATTTGTTCCACAAGGCGGCCAAGATGCTGCAGCGCGTCAAGTTGCACCGGCAGACGACGTTGTACACCAACGCGGACAACGTGAAATACACACGGAAATTCATGGAAAAGTTGAAACAGCAGGAGTGCGAGAAGCTGGAGAAGCAACGGAAGGAGTTCGAACTGAAGGTGGAGCGCGAGAACTGCGTGGAATCCATATTGTGAGGAAAAATCCCCCCTCCCCATATCGAAATGGCACGCCTCAGAGAATTTGTGATGCGGATTTGTGACCACAAATCGTGTCTGTCTTGCAAGAAAGCGACGGCATCGGCTCCGAGCCACTATGCAAGTCGTTTGTAATGCTGTTGGGCCTACAGCATAGACGTTCCTCATGCTAAGCGACTAGGCCAAAACCTCTTTGCATTCATTGGCGCGACATGGGCCTGCAGTCCTCTAGTGCGCGACAGAGCTGATTTGTGTATACAAATCCAGCAGCAGAAATTTCCGTTTCAATATGGGGAGGGGGGATTGTTCATTTTGATAATCCAAGAAATTCCTGAACCGCAGGGCGAGCGAGATAGAAACGGAACCGAGTATGCTGGAGAAGTACCGGTCAAATTTCGAAGACTTCATCGTCCAGGTCACGCCGCGGGGCAGAACCCTCGCCGTGGACTACGAAGCGGTGAAACGGAAGGGCAGAAGCCCGGAGCCGGTGCTGCTCTCTGCGCCCCCGGGGGGCGTGGTGGGCGGTCGTGGAGGTGATGAAGCCGCGGCGAGGGCGGCCGGGGAAGAAGTACTGCCGCTTGTTGATGGGCGAGAGACTCCGCAAGAAGATGTTCATAGTGCGGTCAGTGGAGGTGCTGCAAATGCTGGTGGCGGTAGCTTGTCGAAACAAACGCATATTAACTTTACCACCAGCGAACACATGCAGCAACTGCGCAGCCCGGCAGCGTCGAAGAACACAGCAGGACCAAATCGAACCCCGGACTCGTCGAAAAATAGTACTTCTGGCAAGATTGTTGAAAATAATAGCAACGTGTCGACGAGCTTAGAAGTAGGAGCCCGACAAAATGCGTTACCGAACCAGATCGAGATCCAGATTTTGCAGCCACAGTTCATCTCCGCGTCTGCAAGCTACGCGGGCAACATGTTGAACAAGACCACGACAGCACCGCTGATCATGGGCACAGCAACAACGACCGCGACGCAAGCAAGTACGACCCGTAGACTCAACGTTCCGGTGTTCGCCAACCCGCTCACTGCAGTGAACACGCCGGTGACCTTGGGGGTACCAGCGAAGATCCCAGCGGTGGTCACGACGACCAGCACGGGGGTATTCAACAATAGCCAGAATAATTTCAACCCTGCAGCAGGTGGACCACCTGTAATCCCTCCCCCACCCGCTTTCCTTCGCAGCGAGAGCGTGCGTAGCCTCCGCGGGGGCGCACCGACGTCCACTTCGGCTGGTGTACTAGCTGCGCGACAGTTGCTACCCGGTCGTGCGGAGCAGGATGATAATTACTCGTCGTCTTCATCTCGACAGGCTAGAGGAGCACCGACACGACCAACTACCGATGATTCTACTACGAACGGAGCATCACTGTCTCTAATGTCGCCGCGTACGTTAGACTCCCCGCGGGATCGGCGGCGGGTGGTGCCGCAGGTAGAAACGGATTCGCAAAGCAACATCACGTATCCTGTGCACAAGTGTCGTACTCGTAGTAATTGCGGCGATGCACCATGACAAATCTCCTATTTTAGGTAAATCAGCATTACAAATTCTACGTTTTCTCCTTCGCGATAAAATTTGTCGTGCTATTTCTACGTAGTAGGATACTTTTGCAATGCATATCAATCGGTGGAACCCCGCACCGGGCGGGTTCACGCGGCCCCTGGTGGGCACGCATGGGTTCGAATTACGGGTCATGCCCTCGGCGGGAGGAGGAGCAGCTCCTTCGGGGAGAAGTTTTTTGAACGTACCTGCTATAGTAATGTTTATGTTTGTTTCTGTTTGATGTCATTTTCATTTTCTATTTCGATTCTTTTTTTTCTTCAACTGGTGGATTGTTGTTCTTTTTAGATATTGCAGATTCACTAAACCAATACATAAAGATCAATCGACGCATAACAGGCCCGCAGCCTCTCGCCTGCGAAGGTGACCACATCGAGTGCAGGGCTCATTGCTCCTTCCAGTGATGAAAATCGTGAACAACACGACGCTGAACTTCAAAACACGACTTCCATTCCCGAGGACGAGCAGCAACGTGGTCTCCGTTCGGCTTCCGCAACCCGCGGGAGGATGAATATTAACCTGCCGGCGCATTCGAACTCGTTCCCCCGCACAGAGTCCTTCCACGTCCTTCCCACGGCGAAATTGAATTTTGGCACGACTTTGAACGCGAATTTGCTTTCGATGACATCATCCTCCGGAACTTCTATGATGAGTTTTAATATTAACCGCGCCAGTAGTTGTAATATGCCGAACCTGACCAACACGATCCAGCCCCCGCGCGTGAGCACCACCGTAGCAGCTGCAACTAGTCCTTCCCCGGGCTGCTCTCCGGTGATGGCCCCCGCGCATCAAAATAGTAGAGAGGCGCCATTGACAACATTGTACAACAAGAATCACGCCCGACAGGAGTCGCTGCTCTTTCGCGACGGCGACGGCGGGGATTCGTTCCACGGGCTCACGACCCTTCGCGGCGGCCACGCGAGCGGAAGGAGTAAACTCATGCAGACGAACGTGGCAAACCGGTTTGAAGCCGGGTTAAACGACATCCAGGCCATATTACAATGAAAAATGCGCCCACCCTCGAACTTGGGAGCATTTGTATTGCAAACCTTTCCAAATGAAACGCTCGCCCTCTTGCATCTATCAGCATCACAGGTTTCCAATCGTGAACAATAGCAAAAATTTGTATTGCAAAAGACCCCAGCAAGAGCGGCGCTTGTCATGCAAGCGATGCGATACACGTCTATACTCTGCATCAGAAAGATTCATACTCCTTTCATGCATGACAAAAAGTTTTCACTTGGAAACCTCGCATCACAAATTTTTGCAATTTCAGGGGTGGGGGGCATTTTTCACTGTAATAGGCCAATTACGCGAAGGTCATGGCCGGCGTGCAGTCACCCGTGGTGCCGCCGCAGTGGTTCGTTGTATCTTCCGCCGGGGAACAACGAGCAGGACCTTGACGATGACCAGGGCATGATGAACAGCGTGGCAGTAGCTACGTGTCGATGCACCTGCGCAACGTCTTCTTCAGCAGTTTAATTCTTTGTATTTGTTTTTGATTTCAATGTTTTCATTGATTTAGTTTCAAGGTTGCTAGCATTGTTGTACTCTGATGATTGCACGCAGCATTCTACAGAGGAATTTCGGACAGTTTCCCTTGAATGGTTTTCGATAAAAAAGTTTCCCGTGTATCCGTAGTCGTACTAAGTGTAGTAGTGCAGTACCCATGTTGTATACCATTTTCTTTGTCGACGAACGTTTTTTCTCGAGGCAAAAAACGAAGCGCGATACCTTTCTTATTTTCCCCATACTGACAATGAGTTAAGTGTGAGGACGGACAGCTACGCATTATCGTCTTCGTAAAAAATATTCATAAACGCATATTGCATCATGACGTTTTTGAACAAGCAAAGTGAAGTACCCATAAGCATATAAAAGTCCTAGCATAAATGTAGTTGTAGATCTGGGTACTTCTCTAGTACTTGTATACCATTTTGATGCTCTACTTCTCGGGAAAATCGAACACACACATGTGAGTGACCGCAGAAGGTTTGTTGCCCATCATGCGAATGTACTGTATCTATTGCACTTGAAATTGTTACAGTTTCTTTCCAACATGATTGATGGACGGCGTACTTGATCCGTTGGCCGACGAACTTTGCGTTTGATTTTTCTGTGTCTTCTCTGCCACCGCGACCCCACTAGGTACTGCCTCGTCGAAATTATTCTTGCCCGGAACCCGTGCCCGTCGTGTCAGTCTCTCGGTCATATGTTTATGTACAATATTTACATTTCGCTTCAGAAATCTGATCATGAGTGACTACTTCTTCGTCGGTTGTGTTGAAACTTGAGACACACGAGGACGACCGAAGAGGGAAGTACAGTGTCGCTTGATGTAGTTGGCCCCGCCCGGCGAGTCGTGGTGAGCGGGAGGGTTGCTGGAAAGATGCAGAAACCACCAGAGAGATCAATGAGCAGTAATCGAGTTCGTCTTCAGTGACGTCTTCGCTCCGCGATCATGATATGCATGTCCTGCCTTCAGGACGACACCGTGCGTTCAAGTAAAACAAATTTGGGTTGAATAATAGCTAGAATTTAACACGACCAGGGCATCAACAAAATTTATACGATCCGGTCAGATTTTGATTTGAGTTGTATAAGAAAAAGAAATGCCAGCAGCATCCTCAATCATGAGACTAACGACTGACGGGAGCCATCATCATGCAGCCGCAAACAGTGTCGGAGCTGTTACCAGCTTTCTGGAAGATGGTACGTTCTCTGGCACCAACAAGGCGAACAACCCTGGTACTTTCCAGGAGGTCTTTGGCAACTGGTCCGGACGAGATAGAGCTAGCGTTTTGCTGTCGTCAGATCGTGTGGGTACTAGCGGTGGAAAACTGGTGTTGCGCACAAAACATCAGAAAGGCGCAGTACCATCCTCCCCATCTTCATCAGCTTCTTGGACGGCGTTTTTCGATCATACATATTCCGGTACTAGGGACAAACGCCGAAGCTGGGCGTGGATGAAAACAATAACAAGGTCAAATCAGGCCACGAATGAGAATGACATCAACCACGATGTTGACCTTGACCGGGGACCGAACCAAGCTTCCACATGGATGAACAACAACGATAGAAGAACCAGCTTTGTGTCGCGGCAACAGGCGCTCGCCGTGGGACCAAAGAAGCTGGAGCACCTGACCAAACAGTTTGAGGCGATCAGCCGAAAGGCGCTGCTGGCGACGGAACAAGCCCAACGCGACGCCGACGCGCTGGTCGCCGCAGCGGGCCGGCGCGCCGGTTTTTGGACCAAGTTGGACAAGTTGTTCACGCACATGAACGTGCCTAAAGACCACCGGTTCAGCAAGCCGGTGGGCTCGGAAAACGTGGTCGCCAACCGGTGCGACCCGCTGCAGACCAAAGCCAACGCGTCGGACACCGGGCAGGAACTGCTATCCTCGACGCGGGAAACGGCGTCGGATTTGCTTACGCACTTGACAGAAATGGAGACTTGATAATGCCACCAACACATTGTCTACTTCAACGACAGAGTAGTATACTTCTGTTGTAGCTCAACTTCTAGTCATGCCTTTTTTCTCCCGCTGTTCTGTACGATTCGATGCACGAGGAGGACCGTGTTGGATGAAGATCTGTTTTTTAGTATCCAATATTACAGCAACGTCCTCGAGCGGTGGAAATAAAGCTTGCACTTGGCAGTAGGAGCTGTAGAAGTAAAACTTCTACGTTTCAAAGATCTACTATTACGGCCGAGTTTGATATATTTGTTCTTGTTGAATGAACCTCCACCTGACGGTCGGGTCACGGTCGTCTGGAACGGGAGTACAATAGCGAATCGTAACAAGACGATTTTGCTTGCTTCGAAGAACGAACAGATTTCTCCTTTCGCTTGCATCAAGCTTCATCTATGCGCTCTTCTTCACCGCGATAGTAGTACTGCAACAGAGGACACACAGACGCACGATGACGTGGTCCCTCAAGAAGTTGTGTCGTGTGTTCTCAACGGGCGCACAACAGCATTTCGACCACGAAGATAAACTACGGCATGCAGATGTTGCATCCTGTAGAAGTTTAAGTTTTTCGCTAGCCAGCCTGATAGCTCGTATTTTTCAACATTGCACACACGAAGCAAAAAAAAAAGGTCAAACCTATACTAGCTTTATGTTTATTTGTCGGAGAAGTGGATCGTTTTTCGATGTTGACGACGATAATTTGATGACTGCTGTTGAAAACAACAGGAGTAAGTAGAAGTACCTCCTAGGTAGAGGTATGTCTTCGTATTTGAACCAGCGACCTAAGGTAGTTCTCAACCAACCCAGCATATGGATGTAATATATAATCGTGTCTGTGGTCGACCGTGTTTCGTCATCTACATCTTCGACCACTACACATACTTCGACGACGAGAATAGAGTGTTAGGTGGGTTCAAAAGTAATTCTAGTATGTAAGTTTCACACAACGGTAATGAGCGAAATTAAACGTGACAGAAAGTGGCAGCAAAGTGTAGGTGAGCCAAGAAAAGCGACCTTATGAGGACTTCTATTTCGGAATAGAAATAGTACTAGTACAGTAGATCTAGAGAAATTCTTCGAAAGTCGGCTTGAGTTTAAGAAGTAACCTTGCATGAGAATAAAGATAAACAACTTGTTGACCAAGAAGATGCCAGCGCCAAAAGCGACGACAAACTCTGCGGCACCTCCGCCCGGAGTGAAAAAGCCCGCAGCAGATGCCAAGGAGAAAAGCGTGGCAAAACAAGCTGGAAATAAATCAAAGCAGTCCACTCTCCCTGCAGCCACGACTGGCACGACAGCAGCGGCGTCTTCTTCATCGAAGAACGTTAAGAAGAACAAGAAAAACGATAAGAAAAACACGACAAGCAACAAGAAGCCCGTCCTCGGCGAGGACGATGCGGCCGCATTTTTGACGACGGAACGCGAGCGCCAGGAACTACTACTTCGCGGACAGTCCAAGAAGTCGGATAATAAAAATCTCGGCTCCGCCCGCGACTCAATTTATCTCCGCTCCGCCCTGCCAGAGGGTTTTTTGACCAAATATCTCGACTCCGAGAACGAAAGGCGAATAAAGAACCCGCAGGAGCCACCACTGTGTCCGAAAACAGCGCGTATCCGGATCGGGTCAGCGATGTTTGATGCAGCTGCCCAGACCTGCAGAAAAGGCACGGGAGATAGTTGCGGCACGTCAACTATTGCCGGAGTCGACTTTCCTGTGTCGTTTTTCGGGACCTACAAACTGTCTCCGGAACAGCTGGCGCCGCTAGTGACCAGCGACGTCGAGCCGGCGAAGAAGAAGACGAACGCGGTTGCGTCTTCGTCTATCCTGTGCAACAGTTGTATCGCTCGCGTATAAGTGCCGATCTTGCATGATAGATCTACTCCTTTACTTGTAACTGCATGACAAATTCGATTTTCTCTCTTGGAAGATAAAACTTCAACTTGTATTAAATACATCAATGTCAATCTGTATTGCATACCGATACGAAATTCTTTTGCGATGCATATCGTCAAGTGGAGGCATTTTTCAGGGTGTGGACACCGCTGTCATCTACGGCAACGAGAAGGCGCTGAAGGCTGTCGGCGCAGTATCCCGTGTAAAAACGCGTCCATCTTCGCAGAGTTGTGATGCAAGGTCGAATGTGGAGAAATGAAATGAAACGAAAACTAAAGCTTCTGCTTCTCATGCGGAATCCCATGAGAAGTGATGTTTTGAAATTTGTGATGGTCTGCTCTAGCTAAAAAAACCTATAATTACTTGCAAAACAACACTGCGAGCCCAATCTTGTCGCGCACAGCAATCAACCAAAGCTTGTTGACTTGTCTAGCAGTGATTTATTTTCATCGTGTTGACTCATCTGGGGTGGGGACGTTTTTGCACGGAATAGGCAGCGGCATCCGCAAAAGCTATGCAGGACGTGGAAGAGGGGAGGAGCAAGGGACGGGAGCAAGAGGGATTCAAGGTACTTACCCGTCTTACATGTGTTACGAAGAAAACCTAGGAAATGAAAACTTCTGGCATGGGTCAGTGGAATTGGAATCGCAACTCATCTATGGTAGATCTTCATCTTCTGCAATGTTGATGTGTGTGGCGCGAATCATGATTTTGCTTTTCACATAAAGAACATCTTCCCACGACTCACAAAGGTCGCGCCGTACAATCGCGCCGAGACTGACGCTTCAAAGAGGGAGCACACCGTGAAGGTCTACCGGAAGCCAATGGAGCATCTCTTCCTGCAGACAAAACAGTGGCAGAGCAAGCACGGCTACAAGGGCACCATGGACAGCTTCGTACGCATTGCAAAAGTATGCTACTCATGGCCCGCGTGCTTATCGTATCAATAAATTGCAGGCTCCTGACAAGATAATTCGAGTTGCTTTACGTGAATCCGCAGCATGAAATAAACTCAAACAATAAAGGTGCATGCTACTTGTGCTATTTCTAGTGTAGTACAAAGAGGACAAACGCGATGCAATACTTTTGCCCAGTGCATATTTGAACGAAAGCTGCAAGAGTCTGGGGCTTTTGGAGAAGGCGGGCAAAGGGCAGTGGGTGCAGCGCGCCCCCCTCGGCTGCTACCTGATCCACCATCCGGGTTGCAAGTCCGGCTGGCCTTTGAAGCGCGGCGAAACTCTGCCCAAAGATTGGCAGGGGACGCTCACACGGCGGGAAACGTGGCGGGCCATGGAAGACCTGTGGATCGACGGCCGCGTGGAGGTAATATAATTGATTAGTCAGCCTATGAACTTGAAACAATAACAAAGTAGAATGCATAAAGTAGCTATCATCGCATTTGCTGTCCCTGGGTGCGGGTGTTACATAGTTTTTCTTTCTCGCACGCTTGGAGATGGCTTTGATCGCGAAGATGATGTACTTATTCGACCTTTATTGTAGGAGACGCACGGGGCATCTTTTTCTTTCTGGTGTCACTTGAGTTCTTAGCGCCTTGTGAGCCTGAATATGTAGAAATGTAAATGAAGATCCAAAAAAAAAATATCATCAAGGTGATTGGCGTGTGCAACTTTAGCGAGCGGCAACTGCAGGAGATTACAGAGGGGGCCCTGATCCCGCCCATGGTGAACCAGTTCGAATGCCACCCCCTGCTCCCCCAGGACAAGCTCCGCGCCTTTTGCCGCGAGCAGGGCATCCTTGTCCAGGCTTTCGCCTCCCTTGGGGGCAGCGACCGTGTCTCTAAGGATGCGCAGAACAGCTTGACCCTGCACGCGACGGTTAAGGAAGTCGCAAAGTCCGCCAAGAAAACGCCGGCGCAGGTGCTGTTTCGCTGGGCACTGCAGAAGGACTGCATGGTGCTGCCCAAGAGCCAGAACCCGGAGCGCATGCGGGAGAACGCCGACCTGTTCCAGTGGACGCTGACAGCAGCCGAGATGGCCAAACTCGACAGCATCGGGAAGAGCGGCACGCAGCGCCTGACCTGGAAGGGAGTCGACCCCGATACTATCGCGTAGCTGACGTTATTTTGATACGAACTACGACTCAGCAGGCGGTCTCTTCTCGGGAGAAACGAGCACGATTCGAGATGGTGCGCAACGTCAATGACGATGGACGCAGATTTTGTAGCTCAAACAAAAAAAAATTGCATTGGAAAAACAACGCCGCACATCAGAGTCGGGTAGTTAATATGTAGAATGCAAGGAGCGTCCTCGCGACAGAAAATGTAAGTTCCATCAGACAATGAATCAAAATGATAATAAAGATACAACCACGCAAGAGAAATATTAAACTTCTTTTAGAGGTTGATGAGCGCAGCTGTAAATTTTCACTTGATTCGCGAAATTTTCAGGAGAATTTCTCCCGTCATCTCGGGTAGACGAAGCCATTATTTCTTTTTGTTCCTGTACATCGCTTCTCCCGTAAATATGAATTGTACTTGTAGCCGATTAAATTTTGGCGGCTGGTTAGACGTCGTGATAGGTCCAAGACTTTGATAAATCGTTTCGCTGCTTTCTTTATCTTTTCGTCGATTTCTCTATTTGGGTCGCGAAAATGGGGCTTCCGTATCTCTTCATCGTAGTACATGTTGAAGATTCCAAAACTAAAGAGTTCTTGTCGGGCATCCATCGTATCTATTTTTGATAGGAGGGGTGGAATTACGCAAACGCATCGTCATCGTGTTTCACCTGAAACACTCGACACTCGATTCCGAATTCTAAGTTCTCGGGACCAGCAAAGTATGGTAGTGGTAGCATGTCGTACTCGTTCTCGTATCGCTTCTGCTTCATCGTTATGTGTGAAAGATCCAGACGATGTAGACCACAATTTTATCACGATCACCGACCAATAAAGTTGTCAGTCACAGGTGCTTTCCGCCTTCGTCTCCCAGCAGCACGTGAATGCGCTTCCGAATAATCGTCCAATTTTCTGAGAAGTACGACGAATGTGTAGTTGTGTTTTTTTCTTAAAGTTAAAGTTTCTGATTCTATTCCATCCGTGTAGGAATAGATCTTGGACGAAATAAAGCAAATCTGCACAAAACAAAGCAAGCTGTGCTAGTAGGAGCACACTTTTACTTTTCGTGCACATTCATTCTGTTTCTGTCTCTAACTACCTGCACCTCTTTTCATGTTAGGTCACGAACTGTTGATGTTGATGTAAGTGCACCCTTTACTAAGCTAATCATTCTGATTTTGATGGTCGGTATGTCGAAGTCGCTGCTACGAATCGACAAAATCTTCATGGGTGTGAAGATTATATCGCAACGAGAACGAGCACGAGCCAGAAAAAAATGCGTCTGCACGGACGAGGAGCTATTGAAGAGCAAGAATGACAAATGATGGTGCTGGGATGATGTTAAGTAGTAAGAACGTGGTAGATGAACAAAGCGCATGCGGACCTGATTCTTGTGGCACAACTTCATCTTCTTGCTTTCACGTTGCTTTAAGAACTCGACGCCGCGCGTACAACTTCATGTGGTCCACAACCGGCGTCACGACGTGGAGATGCACACGTCGTCGAAGTTCTTTCTTAGAAGATGAGACGCCCTCGTCGTGGCAGAAGAGAACCAGAACCAGAAGCATGACGAAGATGAGGCTCCGCAAGATTTTCTTCAGCCGTGACCGTCGTGGTGCTTGTGGGCGTGAAGATGACCTTGAACACCACCGCTGCGGCGAAGCGTCCACGACAAAAAGAAAACGAAGATTTCCAGCATTGTCCACAGAAAAACCACGGAATGGGATGGTAGTGCGGGGACATCTGCTTTTTTTCATAAATGTAAATCGCCCATCCTCCACGCATTCTCTTCACGTCGACGCAGATAAAGGCAAAGACCTAGTGCCAGTCCCCGTCGTGCACAAGAAAGCCGTCTATTCGTGCGAGAAAATAGAACGGACAAACCACGTGCTCCTGTGGATGCGGTCTGAAGATCATACACATAGTACTGCCCTCGCCACACAAAAAAGGCCCCGAAAAAGAAATTTCTTTGTACTCGTCCTGGCGATCATGATCTCGGGCATCACAGCTCTACTCTCCTCGACCACGTCGTCCTGCGCGATGCTTCTTGCAGCGTTGGTCACGACGACGCTGACGACCAGCACACCTGCAGTAGTGATGGCCGAGGCAGTTGAGGCGAGGAGAGCTGAAACAGGTCAGTGGTGGAATCCTTTCGGTGGAGGTGGCGGTGGTGAAGAAGAGAGCGATGAGACGGATGAAAAAAATGCCACAGGAGAGGACACCAAAAGAAAACAAGATGTGGACAAGAATGAAGAGGATCGGCAAGATCATAAACCCCCTTCATCTCCTTATCCGACCGAGAACGACCCCGAGCTTGCGGAGAGGTACGAGGTGGTGGTGCACCCTGTCATGGCCTTTCTGTCCGAGGGGCCCGCGCGGTGCGACAAAGTGGACATGTACGTGCCCGAGGGAGACATGTGGGACGGGGTCAAGCGCTGGTCCCAGGGGGTGGTGCATTCGGTGACGGGAAGCACCGCGTGGGGCACCATTGAAACCGCAGCTGCCTCCACCGCGAAAGACCTGGAAGAATGCAAGCGGCGTTGTCTGCAGGCCGGCGACGAGGCGGACTATTTGGAACCCGCTGCACTGCTGGCGAAGGGGGCGGGGGGGAAAAGGATGAAAACAAACCGGAGCAGCAGGGAAGATGATATTGACGTCGGTCAACTACGTAAGGCTGATCCTCCAGCTGCAGCACATGAAGATGTTCACGAAGGTCTTGATGGATTTAGTGCCTCTACGTCGACCTCAGCAAATGAACTGGTGGAGAACTACGTGACGGATTTAGATCGGACACAAAAGTTCACGACCCTCGAGGCCGTCACCGCATCCGACGTGGACGTGTACGTTCCTAGTACAGTGGCTGCCACGGAGACTGACGAGAAGATGAAGAACACCGAGAACAATATCGTCGAAGGGAAGACCAGCAAGATGAAATACGCGAAGAGATTGCGGAAGGGTTGCAACTTTTTAAATTTTTGGGACCACACCGGGTGGTGCGAGCTGTATCACGACTGCCGCGCGAAGTTGCTCGACAAGACCGTGTATGACACGCTGACGCCCGGCCACGAGCTGCGGTCCGACGCAGAGCCCTATGGGGGGTTCGTCATCCAGACCTACGGGCGCGAGCTCGCCTACTTCGTCGCGCCCCGAGGCTGGAAAGACACAAAAACCACGCCGAACGCGCAAGAGGCCATTCAGCGCACAGGATGGAACGGCCCCGCTCCTGCGTCCAACCACCAGATGCTGAAAGCGATGCCTAGTCTAAGCACGCTATTCGGCGAAATCTTTGTGGTGGACCCCGGTCGAGGAGCTGCGACGAGTACAACGAGAAAAATGAACGACCCTGCTGGGCTGTTTCTGACGCGCCCGGGCGAACTGCGATTGCCGGGAAAGGTGTGGCTAATGCCGTGGTCTACAGAACAAGACCAAGTCGATGAAATACAAGGTCCAAACGGCCAGAAGTCATCAAGAGTAGCATCCGAAGTACCCGAAGATGTTGTACAGGAGCGGCTGAGCATTGCGAAGATCCTGGAGAAGCGGCAAGCCGCACACAGCCTGGGAACGCCGGCGGCCATCGGGGAGCCGTTTGACTACCTGGAGCAGCACGAGGAAGAGGGCCAGAACCCCTGCCACCACGGAACGGTGTACAGCATGAGTGCCGCCTGGGTGGGGACGCTGATGGCCGCCTGGCCGCCGGGATCCGACGAGAGCGACGGGGCTGACATGATGCAGTGTTACTGCAAGACGATCGCCCGGTCCGCGATGGAAAACCGGTTCAACGAGGTGTACGCGGTGCGGTACCCAGACACCGTCGAGGACCTGGAAGAGCACGAGGTTGCCCGCCAGAGCCTGTCGTCGCAGCTTGTTGGGCGGGGCCTCGTGGGAGAAGAACGACGTGCGCTAGTAGAGGAAGACCACACGACGACCCCGTCAACTTCCTCATCTGTGCCGGACGATGATGTCGTGCTTCAGAGTAGAGATAGTGAGCCTAAGCTAGAACGAGGTAGAACTAGAAGTGGCTTTTATCCTTACGACCCGACTGCGACCAGCAAGACTGGCCCAATGAAGTATGACGTGGAGGACATTCCGAACAGTGACCACCACCTGACGCAATTTTTGCGGGATCCCATGTCCTATCAAATGTAAAAATGTCTGGGTCTGGAAGGTTGGAACTTGTGATGCTAACTTTGGACTCTAAAAAATTCTGTATTGCATGACCAGCAAGGGGAGTCCGGTTTGTGCTACGCGTCGAGGGCATTTGTCATGCGAAATAGGCATCATGAAGGCCTCTGAAAATCTGTGATGCTAGGGCTTCCATGACAGACATTCTGTGTCATGCAAAAACAGCATAACAAATTTCGGATTCTTCCAGACCCGGACATTTTTACATTTGATATGTCCACCACCGGGAAGTATGTCTCGGTGTCCCGGCAAGACAGCGAGGCTGCTTTGGCGTATGCGGATTTGGTGACCTCCAAGCTGGGTTCGAGCGCGATCCCCGACCACCCGCCCGCGCACGTGCGTTTTCAGGCCTCGGCCTTGCACTACTGCTACAATCCTCAGTTGCAGTACCGCATGTACCACTCCATTCCTGCCGTACTGAGTACGCCCTGGTACCGCCGCAACTACCACAACTACAACGGACGAGTTGTTGGTGATAATGCTGATGAAATCACCGCTCGCGATCGCGTTGAAAATGAAATAAAGGTATAGAGATGAAAAAGGTGATCTTCCCGCGTGTTCTTATCCCTAAGAGAAATCGCGCCATACCGTCGCGATTCGTGAGTTTTTTTCATTCTAGGCGAGGCCTGGCGTGTCTGAGGCCAACAAAAGCGAGACCGCCCAGGGCTATCCAAAGCCTTCGCCGCGCATCCTCCAGAGGGTCGCGCTTTCGTGCTTAGCGCAGCCCCAGCGCATGCGCCAGGGAACGCGCTGCGCGCTGACAGAATAACCGCCGGCCACTGCGTCCAAGTTCGCGCGCCTGGGCGCGAGCTGATGCCCCATTTGGAGGATAAGAACAGCATTTTTGCGAGAGCGGGAACATCTGGCGCAGAAGATGTCATTCTGCTTCGTGCCAGCCACCAATTTCTGGTCGTTACAAACGTGCTCTTATCTATGCACGGCGTGGAGGATAAGAGCAGCAGTCTTCGAGAGCGGGAACATCAATCACAGGTCGTTGCAGTAGGCGTTCTTATCTATCTTTTTTGAGCGTTTAAACGAACATCAGGCGGGAAGCTTTTCGGGTCTTCTGCCAGTGCGTTCACCACGGCCGCGAAAGCGGTCCGGTGCCAACGGTGAGTGATTGGGGCGGCGGGTGAGAGATGGGGGCGCGCTTGAAGAGTTCCAAGAGGTCTCGAGGGGCCTGCGCACCAAGTCTGCGCGAGCCGGCTTGCGGCCTTTTTTGGGTCGCGAGTGCGTCGGGCTCGGGGCCGCGGAAAAGATGCCCGCCTGAGCCGGGTGGGTGTGTTGTGAGTGCCCGCGGGGCGCGTCGATCTGCGCAGTGGGGGGGGCCTCTTTAGTCTATGTCTAGGCTCGCCGGGGTGCTAGCGTGCCTGTTGGTTCCTCTAGAAAGACGCCTGGGCCGCGTGAAAAAACAAACCCACCAGGGAAGGCAACAGCACTCCTACGCAGGCGCGACCATAAAAGCTGCAGCGCCTGCGTTGGCGCCAAAAACAGGGCAAATCCCGACGGTATGCTGCGAATTCCTTTAGGGATAAGAACACTGCTGAAGATCACCTTTTTCGTCTCTATAAAAGGCTGATGAAATCACCGCTCGCGATCGCGTTGAAAATGAAATAAAGGCCGGAATAGTAGGGGGTGCTGACCGACACGAGAGCAACCGCAACTTCTACGCCAAAAAATCTGAAACAACGAAAGCGACGCTTGCGTCTTCAACTTCATCTTCAAGCGCGACGACCACGACAGAAAGTAAAGTTGGGACGACGAAAGCAACGAAAAAAGGAGAGGCAACTACAAGAATATCAAGCAAAGAACCCCCAGCGCCAGCACGAACTGCTCCTGCGCGCAAGTTTCTTGCCGTGAATTGGCGCAAGTTTCCCGAGGCGCTGGAAAACTACGCCGGGCGGTTTACCGAGCCGTGGCACCAGCTTCCGGCGGGTATCGCGTTGGCCGGGGGCGGCCTCCGAGCGTCGATCAGCAGCCTGGGGTTTCTGCGCGCGTGGACCGCAGTTACAAACGAAGCGCAAAAACGGGAGGAGGCGGAAACCCGAAGGAAGCTCCAAGCCATGCGGGACGGCAAGGAGAAGGTTTATTCTGGGCCTGGCCGTCCCTTGTATAATTCCAGGACGAAAAATTGGAACTGGTTTACCAAGGGCGAGGCCAGGTATTTCAGCGAAGAGCAGCAGCGGATAAACCTTGAGCTGCAAGAACTGGTCGCCGAGCTGCAGAATTATGACATCCACAAGAACCAGGGGGCCGAAGTAGACGAACGCGATGAAGAGCTGCAAAAAGCCTTTAAAAACCTTCCGGACGAGGACATCACGTCGTGTCGCGGTCGCAGTAACGAATGGTGCACCGCCGTGAAGTGGCCCGAGTACATAAGTTCCGCGGGCGCCTCAGCGTGGACTTTGCTGCCCGTGTTGTACGGAAAAATGGGAACGAATAAGAAATCCGACGACTCCGGCCCCTTCGCAACAACATCTTCAAGCAAGGGCCCCCGCAGTGGAGCCGTACGACCGATCGAAGATGAAGATGAGGCCACCAATTTCGGATATCAAGCGCAAGAAGACGGGACCACGACCTTGTTTGATGAAGACGGGGACGAAGATCCATTTGCGATCGAATTAGACACGATCTCGACCAGCGGGGAAAGGCTCTACTTGCACAACGTGCTGTATCTGGGCTTCAAGATCCGAGAGCGGTGGCACCGCGATGCCGCAGAGCTGGACTACTCCCTTGTGAAAGAGACTTCTAGTAGTAGACGAAAGGGCATGGGCACAACAGCGACGAGATCATCATTATCAAATCCTGGTGACGGAACTTCTTCTGAAACATCAGACCAAGAGCAGGAATTGCTAGGGCTAGACGAAAGTACATCACCTTCATCAAGCGATACATCAAAGAGGTACTACTACCAGGTAAGCGACTTTGATGTGGAGGAAGATACCGAATCGCAGGAGCTGCTAGGGGGCCGCAACGTGGAGCAGGAGCGCGCGGCGTGGCTGAAGACGGCCAGGCGACTGCAGGCCGACGCCGACCTAGCGCAAAAGGAGGCCGGATCCCTACTGAAGCTTTTTGCGGCGCAGGCTGGAGCCTCCTCCCGTGGCGGCGAGTATCACGTGCGCTATCTATCCTGTGCAAAAGCACCGTGCTAGTATAAATTGCAACACAAATTAGCTCAGCATTACAAAAAAAAATTTGTAATGCGGATTTGCCTTCAGAAAAAGATTTGTAATGCATAAAAGCAATTAGTACGAGTACGATACTTTTGCACAGGATACTATCGTGTGAACACCAATTGGAAGGAGATTGCGCGGGAGTTGAACCAAGCCGTCGCGACTGACCCCACCTTCGCGGGTTCCACCACCACGGTTCTCGAGGAGGGCGGCACCATCGTGCGACCGCTCCTGCAGGTGTATCACCCCGAGTTTGCGGACAGCCCGACCGGGGGCGGAGGTGCCTCCAGCAAGTTTGCCAACGTAAAGATGAGCCGTGAAGAAGAGCTGGCGCAGCAGGAGGACCAGAACGGAGTAGTTTCGGGTCGTGACGCGAGTAGCATCGAGGCGGAGAAGTTGCTTGTTTCCGAGCGGGCCTATTTGGCGCGAACGGGCGGGAGTGAGTACTTTCTGTACGCCGGGGTCAACCCGACCTCGGTGGACCAGGGGATTCACCGGTTGCTGTGGAGTCAGACGGTCTATTACAATGAAAAATGCCCCCACCCCCGAACTTGAAAGCATTTGTATTGCAGACCTTTTCAAATCAATGAAACATTCGCCCTCTTGCATCTACCAGCATCACAGATTTCCGATCGTGAATAGCAAAAATTTGCATTGCAAAAGATCCCAGCAAGAGCGGCGTCTGTCATGCAAGCGATGCGAAACACGCCTAGAATCTGCATCAGAAAGATTCATACTCCTTTCATGCATGACAAAAAGTTCCAGAACGGTACGCGCTGAGGCCCAGAAAAATCCATCGCAGCACCCTGATTGGGGTCAAACCTTGCGTATATACCCGGGCGTGGTGCCCTCGTGGAGCGCCTTTTTTTAGGCTATGGAAACATAGCAATTCTACTGGCCAAAGCCCACCATACCATGCGGATTGGGAATTCGTGGCAGCACGGATTTCCAATCCGCTCTCTTTGCTGTTCTTCATCTCTTTCCGGGGTCCCGGAATTTTCGCCTTCCGAGATTTCCCGGGAACTTGTGCAACTCGTGCAACTTTTGCACGTTTTTGTTGCAAATCACCACGGTACGGCCGAGTTGCACGGCGAGTTGCACGGTGCAACTCGCCGTGCAACTATCGCAACATTTCGCGCAGAACCAGGATGGTATGGCCCTTCCGAGATTTCCCGGAAACTTGTGCAACTCGTGCATCTTTTGCACGTTTTGCGTTGCGAATCGCGATGGTATGGCCCGAGTTGCACGGCAAGTTGCACGGCGCAACTCGCCGTGCAACCATCCCTACATTTTGCGCCGAACCAGGGCGGTATGGGCCGCGTTTCGATTCCACTTGTGCTAATCGCTCAACTTCGGCAGTTTTGTTGTGCGAACCACGGCGCGCCCGGTTGCCCAACTTCCACGCGGGACTGCGCTGGCGCATGTGGGCAGTATTTCCAGCGCGCGCGCGCTGGCTGCTGCGCATGTGGGGGATGTGTCCACTGTGTCGCGCTGAGAATGGACATGCGCATGTCGGCTGTGTCTCCTCTTCGGTTGGTTGTTGTTGGTTGTCAGTTGTGTTGTCGTTCTGGCGTATGGGCAACCAACTTGAAAACTGACGCATTGCCAACGAGACAACTTGACAACCAACCCACAACCACCACCGCCGTCGCGAACTTCCTCGGCACGCCCGCCCGAGTATCACGGCTCCGCTTCCGGGTGTCAATGTGATGGCGCGCGCGGGCAGTATTGCCGCTGCGCCTCTCTTTCCCTTCGGCCCGCGCCACAACACTATTGATGGGGACGCTTTGGGGCCCGTTCGCCGCCGCCGCGCGCGGGCGCCCCAGTGTGGTGGGCCTTGTTCCCCGCCACTCTGCCTTACGGTTCGGGCCCTGCGGTTGCGGCCCCTCGGGCGGACGAGCGGACCACCCCCAGAACAGTCACCAACGAGGGGACCGGCCAGGCGCTCAACAGAAGCAAGCGGCGCAATGGTTAGGTCGGTGGTGAGGCCCGCGGGCGCAATAGCTGTGTTCAACAAAAGCCCCGCATTGGTTAGGTCCGTGCTGAGGCCCGCGGGCA